>CP139503.1:11398467-11499185 GCA_021014915.2 Artemisia tridentata subsp. tridentata
AGGTTTTGATACAGAAGATGACTTGTGATGATTAAGGTTTAGTTTATTTTGGTTTAGCTTTGATGTTGATAATTGAAAACCTTTGTTTGAAATCTTGTTTGTGGATCTGGGTTGTGTTTGGATTTTGGTTTTGAGTTGTTTATGTGAAGATGAAGCTCAATTTATAACATTAGTTTAGTTAAAGATTAATCTTGAAGTGAAAAGTAATGGTTTGGATCTGTGTTCTTGTTTGAGTATTGTGTTTGTGATTTGAAAAATGGTGACTTTTTTTTTAAAGATAAATTTTGGAAAATGGTGACTTGATATGTTTTAATAATAATAATAATAATAATAAATTCTGGGCCTGGTTTTGGTGACTGGCAATGGAAACTTGCTACATTACCCTTTGCGTTCGGGGGGCTTGGTGTATATTCTGCAGGTGATGTCTTGAACTATGCTTTTCTTGCGTCTAGACTTCAATCTATTAACCTGCAGAATAGGTTGCTTCGACATTCTGGTGTCGTAACCCCTGGTACTTCTTTTCATGATGCCTTGTGTGATTTTAATGTGAAAATGGAGATTGATCTTTTGAGTAATCCGTGTGAGATCGCTGCCCCCAAACTCATGAAGAAACTGGCAGATATATATTTCACACGTGTTACCCGAACTGCTGAATCTACATTTTCTTTATCTACTCGACAGATGGCATTATGGAAATCGCAAATGGAGGACCACACTTCGGACTGGCTTAGGGTTGTTCCGATATCGGGGTTGGGGCAGACTATGAATGCCAGGACCTATCGTTGTGTGTTATGTTATCGGCTTGGTGTCCCCCTATTTTCTGTTCAGATGCCGTGCTCAGCCTGTTCCAATGTCTTTGCTGGTGATATTTATGGGGACCACGCTGTATCTTGTGCTGGTATGGTTGGTATTAAACATCGGCATAACATGGTACGTGATGTTCTTGTTGACATATGTTCTCGTTCTGGGGTTTCGGCCCGTAAAGAGGTTGACATTGGACTTTGTGGTGAAAGGGACAAATCTTTACGTCCTGCTGATGTGTTGCTCTACTTGTGGGATGGAGGACTTGATGTATGTGTTGATTTGACTGGTTCATCGCCCTTGACGCAAACTGGTATGGTTGATTTCGTGCCGGGTCGTGTGGTGATTGAGGCTGCTCAACGTAAACGCGTCAAGTATGAGGCTAAGTGCGCAGGTATGGGATATGGGTTCCTTCCCTTCTCTTTCTCTTCTTTTGGGGAACTTGAAAAGGACGCTGTGTCTTTGCTGAAGCGTATTCGAAAGTTTTCAATGACTCAAGACATTGGAGCACGTGCCGCTGCCCATATTTTTAGTAGGATTAGCTTTTCTATAGCTAGAGGAGTGGGAGCCCAATTAGTATCTCGGCTCCCTACTAACTTCTTGTAAATCCTTTTTGTTTTTAATAAAGTGATGTTTTATTAAAAAAAAAATAAAAAATAAAAAAAATAAAAAAAAAAAAAAAAAAAAAAAATAATAATAATAATAATAATAATAATAATAATAATAATAATAATAATAATAATAATAATAATATGAGGATAGTTTGATAATTTCATCCTTTTAAACAGTCAAACTAACAGAAAAATTAGTCAAGGGACCAAACCAGTTAAAAAAAAGTAAATGAACTAAATCCGTTAAACCCGACAGACCACAGGGACCATTTATGAAATTAACTCTAACAAGAAGATAGATCAGTAAATATAAATTCATACTACCTTTTTAAAATAAAATAAATAAAAAAGAATAATAAATAAATAAGCATAAACTCATCATTAATTCTTCATCTCATCATTATTTTAAGTTTTTGGTCTGAATGTTCATCGATCGTTGTGTTAATGTTCTCAATCATGGTATGAATGATCATAAAAACATGTTCATCACTTCAAATGTTGATCAATAGCTCACCCAAATAAAAAAAAAGAAAAACACATGTCAGCTCAAAAATAATAGCACGGTGTCAATTTATCTATTTAATAAGATATACATATCAAAAGAACCCAGTTGAAGAAAAAACTCATTTGAACATTGTTTCAATATTGGATGAATAACTTTTCTTTTTTAATAAAAACTTAAAAACGAATCACGTGTAAGGAGTCACATGACATGTTTTTCAAAAAAAATAACATGAAAAACGACACTACCCACCGGTTTTCATTAATTACAAGTTTATCACATTTTATGTTTGAGAAATAATAGGGGACTTAAACTTAGCCCTAATTTTAGGCCTAAAGCTAAGTGACATCATCTTGATAGGTTGTAAAATAAGTGGGTCTATGTGTTGCAGCCATAGGATGATGCTACTTAGGTTTTAGGCAGGCTTAAGTTTAGGTCTTTTATCATTTCGGGTGTGCTTGGTTCAAACTCGGGAAAAAGAAAGGCAATGATAATGGTGGGGAAAGGGAAAGAAAAAGAAAAGCATTCCTTTAATTTATTGGGTAATGACATGGGTCATTGCATTATACTCTATCAAACACTTTTTTTCATTATATATCTCATTCCTCAACCCCCGTTATCTTTTGATCTTTTGATCCAAAAAGAAGGCAATGATAATGTCCTTCTTTTTATCTTTTTATCCAACAAGTGAGGATATTTCTATACAATTTTTTTAATTTCTTTGCATAGGATCGCGACCTATGTTTCAAAAGTTCTTTAAAGTCGATCGTGGAACCCACCATTGACTTTTTGAATAAGACAAACTGGATAGCAAAAACATAACCTTAGTCTCACAAAATATCACTTCGATCTAACAAAAAAACCTTACCAAATTTTGGACACGTGTCAAGTTTTCTATAGAGTCACATGATCAAATAGTCATGTGAGACTAAATTTGAAAAACATATATTTTTTACTAGAATGTGGATCATGAAGTTAAAATTTGACTAATTTTTGAAATTTCTCTTTTAATTTATACTACTCTTTGTTTTGAACTTTTAATCGCGCCCTCTTTCATAATCAAACGCGGATGCATGCGAAGAGGGAAATAAAAAAATGGCTAAAGAAACTAACGATGTGGCTTCTTATTATTGGTCCGTGTAGGTTCCGCGTTTTCCTTTGCCAATCGTGCGAGGATGAGTAGTCTAGATTCCTAATCGTTTCAAAATTAGTCTCTATTGTGCAAAGTGACTTTGATGTCGAGCCTTGCCGTAATTTTCACTTATTGTTAGGCTTGGCCCAAAATTCTCAGGGGCACAATTTTTCAATGAGGCTCGTGTGTTGAACTAATTATGAGGCCCAATGTTCAGTTTATTCCATGATTCTAAAAAAACATATATCTTCTCCATGTTAGTATGTTACTCGTATTTGGTTGCATCATTACAAATGATATCGACTAGAGGGTGGTGATTATTTGTGAGCATAATTTCTTCTAACTATAGTATAAGAAAAAAGAGAGAGAATAACATAAAAGTACGATTTTCAGTTAAAATTATTGAATTTAGTGAAAACTAAGTTCACTTTTAACCTATTGATGAACTACCTAAGCAGTAATTTGCATTGGGACCGATGCATTTTAAAATTTTTAATGTTTTTACAAAAAGTAGCACTAAGAAACAAAATTTTATTGAGTCTCGTGACACCGCGAGACCCCTCTTAGTTCCGTCCCTGCACCTGTCACATGATATACAACAATTATGCCTCCTAGAATACAAGAATTTGGATATGGAAAGAGCATAAAATAAAAGAAAGGACGGAGAGCTTACAATCTTTAAACTTTTTTTTTTTAGGCCGTTCTTTTAGTTATGGCACAGGCCTCTGAGAATCACAAGGCTTGGTAAGCTTATCAAAGATAACCGGTATGTTTGACAAAATTAGATGTAAGCTGTATGGTGTAAGCTGTAAGCTGTAAACTGCAAAGCTGTTAACATTAGCTACAAGCTGTATCTTTTTTTCAATAAAAGTGTTTGGTAAGTTAGCTGTTAAATGTAAATATAAGATGTAAAATGACATAAAAAGACATATTTATAATTGTAAACAAATGTTTAGAGGGTATATCAGTAATTTAAAGTTTTAACAGCTCCAAGATGTTTAAAAAGTTTCATGAATCAGCTTTTCATTTATGAGCTATTTGTTTGAAATAAAAGCTTGAAGTTAATGTATCTAAACGGAGCTATTTATTTTTGAGGGGATTATTTTTTAACAAAAAGCTAACATCTCATTCAAAAAGCCCCTATCAAACAGGCCCGACATATTCAAACAAATTAAAACTGACAAGGTGCTCTATCTAATAAGAAGTTTGAATATTACTAGTAACGAGTCGGGCGACGGTCGGCCGCGTTGCGGCCTCGCGGGTTTTTTGCTATTTTTTGAACGTATATATGTTTCTGAATATATAACTATGCAAACTGTCTCGCACTCCTCCCATCCGCGAGTCGAATATTTTTCTTAATGTGTGCACGGTGTTCGCTTACAAAACCATTCGCACATATATTACATGTGGGTGGAGGTTATCTTTGTAGTTCATATAGCAAGATTCACATAAACTATAATGAGGGAGTAAATATATTGGCCCTACATTCATGTAATTATTTTGATAATTGCACATAATAAACCCAGAAGTATAGACCACCCCATCCAATTGGCCATTTATTGCAAACACTCTAGTAGGTTAGACCATAGTTGAGGTGTCATAACCGTAAAAAATCACATTAACCACAATCTAAAAGACACATGAATAATGACTCAAATCATGATAACATACATGCTGAATTTTGGCAGCTTTCTACATTTTCTCTACATGGCCTACAATTCGAAAGCAACAAAATCCTCGAACATCACATAAACCACAGTATACAAAATAACATCAACAACAACATTGTAATTAACTCGAATCACTCGATCTTACCTGATACATTTCCAGAATCCGGTTTCTTTTGTGCCATAGACATTTGTAGCTCAAAGGTCAAAGACCATCAAACGTCCTGTAATCTGCAAATATTATCATAACAATTCAGTAATTTTATCAATATACATGTCCTAATTGGTAAGTGAATATACATGTCCTATTTGCACACGGGTCTAATTGCTAAGTGAACCTTAGTCACAGGAACTAACATTTTCGCACAGAAATATTATACCTCACGGTGGTACTGGAACCCATAAAACCGCCTCCGAACGCATTCGACGACGGCCATAGCTTGAAACGAATTCGGAATCTGAATGACCTGATCTGCATAACATATCGAAACAACCTGGTTTAAAGTAATTGATGAAGAGTTATGTTTTTTACAGATAAGCTGATAACAATCAAATTTTGAAATATATATCCACATATTCAGTTACCGGGTGTATTTAACAGCAGCTGCCTTCAGCAGTCGTTTTTTCTCTACTCTTTCTCTGAGCAATTTTGAGGCACTAATGTCGACCTGCCAAAAGCAAAAAGAAAAGAGATTAACCACTTCTTAATAAGCAATTCATCTAGATTGTCAAAGAGCAGACGTGAAATTGTTTGACCCATTTACTAACAATTTACCAAAAGTATTTCACTTTAACCAAAAGCCACCAATTTTACCGCTTTAATGAGAGTATTGGGAAATTTTGCTGATTTATGATTGCTGGTGTATCGTGAACCTTCCACTAAGCATCGTTGTGACAACAATATAATATGGAAAAAATTGAGTTGTAAAAGAGAGGCAAACCTAGAACCATCGAGAAGCTGTTACCAATCTTCAAAAAACAAATGGCTCAAAAAAAATCACTATGATGTCTATTGCATAAATGTGGCCGATTGTTTTAAGCCTACTTGTTGTCTCTTGCTGCGTTTCTAGCTGATTCCATAACCTGTATACAAAGACACCAGCATCTATTTAGTCAAATGATCATTCTATTGCAATTGAGACTGATAATCAATAAATGTACTCTGTTCGATACTATTTAGAAAAAACAAAAGTGAAGCATATAATAAAAAAAGGTACATAAGCAGCGTGCATTCATACATTAAAAACTCGAGTAAATATTGCATTCATACACATGATTGAACCGGGATCTAAAATTGTCAGCTACACAAAACATGATCAAATCCAGAATTAAGAACAAAACCGAAAAGAACAATTCAGACTAACCATCGGCCGTATCATTTGCAAATATTTGTTCATGGCAATTGGTACCTGCATATGTGAGTTCAGTAGACGTTCAGAATTCAGACTAACTATCGGAAAATATTTGTTCATGGCAATTGGTACAGCAAATATGAACAAATATTTGTTTATATTTGCGAATGATACAACAAATATTTGTTCATGGCAATTGGTACTTGCACATGTTATAGAATACACCAAATAACAAAGCATTCAAACTTAAGAAATTAGAGAAAATTAGTTCTATGCAGCACGTTTCTGAATTTTATAACCTGAAATTTAGCTCATTTTTTTAAAAGAAAGTGCAGAGATGAGACTATCAATGTTGCATCACTTTGCTGCAAACATGAAGTCGTGCGGGCCCACCAACATATAGATCGGTTTCACCCACCATTGTCCACACCTGCAAACAAAAAAAAAATCAGAATGGGTCTGCTAAAACTTGGCCAAGTTTTTCGAATTCAACATACCGTTGATTTGAATGTTTAATCCAAACTTTGTTTCAGCCGGTGGGTTGTGACTGACCTGCAAAATTAAACACAGCCAAACCCAAACACATCATAACAACAACAACATAACATTCAAATTGAACAAAATTTCAATCAAAAACACCTCACCTTGCATTCGTGCACCATATCATCATTCATATCCAATCAACAACCTGTTCAAACAAAAACACAACACAATTAACAACGTCAAATTAAAAAAAACATGTTTGATGGATATCAAGATCAAACAAATAGCAAAGATAATGTTGTCTATTATCGTGACTTCGGTTAACAAATTAATACATCAAGTGACACCTGTCTAAGGCACAAAATGCGTTCTTTACTATTTCTCGCGAAACCTTCACTGTTCCTGGAACCCATTATCGATACCCTATCATGCTACTCAATATTTATGTTCTATCTTATTTGTCAAGAAAATCACAGTTCCACCATGCACATTTATAAATAATTAAATACAAAACAAAGCATATAAAAAATAACAGGGACATCATACCTGTATTTGGACGCTTTGCCTTTCAGAACTGCTATTACAATTGTTAGGTAATTTATCATTATTGTGGTTCAGCACTAATTTCTCACACACAAACGGTGGACAATATTCTTGATAAACATCCTGGTTGGATTGAACCGGAAATACTGAATATCTGGAATCATAGATAGAGAAGCAAAACATGTGAAGAAATGTTATAATTAAACAAAGTGAAGCAAACATTTTTGCAAATAAAACAATTTTTTAGTCTTCCATCTGATAATATATGTGAGCCAAAAATATAGAATGCAAGTAATATATTGGCCAAAGTATAAAGCTGGAATGAACGATGGCCAAAATTAGAGTGATAAACATCATTAGCTACCTCGGTTATATCGAAAGCTTTGACCTATTTCCAAACCATAATTTCCCACAGCAATACACATTCAGTCATTACTTTTTATGTTTCTAGCTATTCACTATTATCACATAGTCAATTCTAAGCGCACATAGAAACACCCCTTAAAATGACCCAAACACCCTTAAAACTACACCAAATACTTAAAAGCATATGACCAGACCCCCCTAAAGCAATTATCTGATTATTTTACATTTTCATTTTCAAGGCAAATAAGTTTTATAAGCCTACGAAGTTTAGCCATATACAAATACTCAAAAGTGCCTATCACCTTAAAACCTTATAATCTATAACCAACCCATATATCTGCTTCTAATTATTTGACGCATGCAAAACTGAGTTGTATCCTTCAATAACAACATTAAACAAAACACATTTAACCTAAGTACCTAACAATATCACAATATCCCAAATTTATGGAAAAAAATTAAATGAAAATTTTAAAACCTAGGCGTAGGGCACACTTATCAATTTTGTTAGCCACCTTGTTGATTCATATCAGACGCACCTCAAATGACCAAGAAGAATTAAAAAAAAAAAAAAAAAAAAAAAAAAAAAAAAAAAAAAATTCTTTGTCTTCATACCCCTTCTGGAATCCTTGCTACACCGTCGGCGTCAACTCCGAGAAACCCGCCGGCAATTCAAGATTTTAAGAAGCATCCACTCATAATTTTTGTCTTTCATCCTTCGATCATCATCATAACTTGTCTTCCATCCTTCGATCATCATCATAACCGGGAGAAATTGGGCGAGATTCGAGAAGATCTGAATGCACCTGTATGAGATCTATCATCAAATAATTGAGGCGGTGAGATGCTTCTAGTGTTTTAGTGGTGATGGATCAGAATATGCTAACAAAATGGCATTGGATTGGGTCTTAGGTAGCAGGCCAAAAAAAACGCGGGGAGCCCAAGCTGGGAGGTACTATTCATAGAGCGACGTCGTTTCATTTGGCATATAATATATATAGTAATAATTTGTAAACGGCACGAAGATAAAGATGAGAGACATAAATGACCGATAAGAGTCGAAGGCGTCGAGTGGCGAGGCTCACAGCATGTGAATATCACGTTCACAACCTCCATGATTCTGCATAGTGGCACTGCCAGATTTTGACTAGACATTTTTGGGAATATACCATTCATCATTTCCTCATTATACTATTCACCCAAAAACCACGTATATTATCATTGATTGCCACTCAAATGCAAAACAAATAGACAAAATGTAATTACAAGATCAAACGAGTTAAAGTTAAATTAACTTTGAGTTAAATCACTTAATGAAAAGAGACCACATATTTAAATATTTTAAAGTACTAAAAAAAAAAAAAAAAAAAAAAAAACTTTATAAAGTCTTTCCTCGCGTCAAAAATGATTTTATGGAATAGATTTCTTTATGAAGAAAGTTTTATGGGAGTTCGATATATTGTAGGGTAACAGATACAAATTACTAAGGTACTTTTAAATTTGTGCCGACTTGAAACACATAATATTTTATTCAAGTAACTTCAATAACGTACTTTCAAATTATGTTCCGAGATAACCAATATAACCCTGAAGTGGCTATATTACCCTTGTACGCCCGTTAGTTCCTTTACATCGTTAGTCCTTTATACTAACGGCCGTTAGTTCTTTTGCACGTTTTCGTACGTTTTTTCATGTTTTCGTCCGTTTTTACACGCTTTAGTTCGTTTTTGCATGTTTTCATCCGGTTTTACACGTTTTCGTCAGTTGTTACACGTTTTTATTCGTTGTAACACGTTTTCGTCCGTTTTTACACGGTTTAGTTCGTTTTTACACGTTTTCGTCCATTTTTACACGTTTTCGTTTGTTTTTATACATTTTCATCCGTTTTTATACGTTTTCACTCGTTTTTGTCCATTTTTGCATGTTTTCGTCCGTTTTTACACGTTATCATCCGGTTTAACACGTTTTCGTCCGTTTTAACACGATTTCGTTTGTTTTTATACGTTTTTATTCGGACAAAATCATGTAAAAACAGACAAAAACGTGTAAAAATAGACGAAAATTGTAAAAATAGACGAAAACGTAAAAACAAATAAAAAGGTATAAAAAGGGACGAAATAGTGTAAAAACAGACAAAAATGTGCAAAACGAACGAAATCGTGTAAAAACGAATGACAACGTAAAAAAACGGACGAAATCGTGTAAAAACGGACGAAAACGTGTAAAAACGGACAAAAAAGTGTGAAAACGGACGAAAACGAACTAAAACGGACGAAAACATGCAAAAACAACCGAAAACGTGTAAAAACGGAGGAAAACGTGCAAAAGGACTAACGGCCGTTAGTATAAAGGACTAACAATGCAAATGTACTAGCGGCCGTACAAGTGTAATATAGTCACTTCAGGGTTATATTGGTTATCTTGGAACAGAATTTGAAAGTACGTTGTTGAGGTCCTTGAATAAAATAGTATGTGTTTCAACTCGGCACAAATTGTAAAGTACGTTGGTAATTTGTAGCTTTTACCCTACATTGTATGTTTGGTGTGACATAGCATTAACAGTTAGCGATAACGTTAGCAGTAAGCAATTATGAGCGGTAGCAGTTAGTAGCAGCGTTTAATAAAAGCGTTTGATAACGTAGTTGTAATTCTAATTATAATGTGTAAATAAAAGGACATATATACTAAAAATAAAAGGATTTGCTAAACACAATATTATGGGTTTTGTTTAAACATTACAAATTTACAAAAATAACAATTAATGAACTCATATATTTCATAATTATATTATACGAGGCGTTGGCAAACCTGTGCGTTGCACCAATTGTATCTAAGTGTTCATAGCTTAATGTTTGAGTAAATTGCTGAGTTGTTAACGTGATGGTGAGGCTAAAATATTCAACAATGTATAACGTGGGCTGCCTCGGTAGGATTTTGTTAATTTTTAAGTATATTTACCATTTTATTTTAGTTTATTGCGTTAACACAGTTGGATTTGTTTGTTCGTCAGCTGATTTTTTTGGATATATTTAAGTGAAGAACACGCACAAACATTACGTACGATCTTTATATTTAAGTATTGAGTCTAATAATGCTATAGCTTGGCCAAAGGGGGAAGAGGAGAGTTATCCAACCATCAGACTAAATAATAAACACTTGCGAAATGTATGCACACTCGTACACAATCAAGCTTATGCCTACTTGATATACCATGCTAACCCTTTTAACAAACCATCTTAACTTGTGATAATCATACATGTGTTCTAGTTCACTGTTACAAACAATATATAAGTTCCATGTTATTCAAATGTATATTAAGGAATATTCAATGTTGTTTTAATAATAGCGTTAGAGAATGCAAGTCCTGTCAATATATACATGAGAGAAGGTTTACAATTGCATGTGTTCTAAACTACATGATCATAGCCTAATTCCCAATGTGATGAATTAGACAATATCATTTGTCACAACATATATATCGACACTCATTCACAATCTTCCCAACTTCTATGTGTGTCATGTGTCAAAAAAATATACAAAATTGATAGGCGATTTTCCTTTATTTTTCTTGTGTAAATGATACTTTGTTGACAATAGATATATGTTTAGCTTATAGTAGCAAATATTGATATTAATCGTTCTTACATTTGAATGAAATCATTAGTGTTCGAGTTTTTTCAGAAAGAACCCAGTTGCTATATTCCCTCAACAAATCCTTGTGCTATGGGTGACCCTACGTACAAATAATATTCTTCTCTTTCGGAAGCCATATTTGTAATATGGACTATAGCTTCGTTGTAACAAAGGTTGAGCGTCTTGAACGACTTTCTTGACCATTAGTTGTAGCCCGTCTTGAACAACCTTTTTAACCAACTCGTCGTGCCATATGTCTCTTTATCATCTTTAATGTATTATTCCTTGTAATATGGAAAAATAAAAAATAAATAAAAAGAAATCAACCAATAAAGTACTCTCCAGTCACAAAAAACCTATATCAACATAGTAGAATACCTGAAAAGTACTATATCGCATCGGATATATAATGAGTGGTGGATATACTAATTGCATAGTCACATGCTTTTTATAAAAGTGCTCATATCCAATTTAGTACTCACCAGCCCAATTTTTTTCCAGCCCATATTCGGATATCATTTAATCCCACAAATTGCATAGTCCAACTTTAAGACCGGATATATGAGGAATTGTAGGCAATTATCACATAACCCTAATCACACAAACACCGCCTCTCTTTTTTCTCTAGAACAAATCGCCTCTTCAACTGTCATCATCTCACCTGTTTTCGATCCGAACAACAAACCAAATGAGCTCTTTGCCCTTTGATTTCATACTTCCTGAAGCAACGGCTCCAAACAACATACGATCTAAGAAAGATGAACACGGCATCAAGATCTCATATTGAGGTCTCGGGTAGGTTCTTTGTGTTTTTGTGTTTCTATTTGAGCCGGCTGAAAGAAATGAGTATAACACTCTTGTTATTATTCCTTCTTTTATTTTCGGATATTGAGAAAGAAGCTAGGCTTCTAAAGGGTCTGTGATGATATGTGTTCAACTAAAAAAATCTTTCAAAGATTAGAGGCAAAGTTGAACTTTTTCTGAGATCTTGTATGTTTTGCGTGTGTTGTTGGTTTGAGAGTTGAGGAGTGATGTGAGGGTTTATGGTTGTGTTTAGATGTAGGATTGGTCGTGTTTATGGTTTTGTTTTTGACCGGCTGTGAATGCTGTTTTTTTTTTTTTTTTTTTTTTTTTTTTTTTTCAGTTTAGTTCGAGTCAAAGTATAGGTTAGAAAATGGGACGAAAATCTTTTAGGTGAACAAAACTGAGATCATTTGTTTCTTGTTTATTTTCATTTTAGTTCGAATCTTGGTTTTGAAATGGGTTTGTGATGAGATGTTATATCTGTAAAGGAGGATGAACCACCAAAACAACAACGAAACCACCCAAGCTCGAAAAACCACCTCTAAATTAAGATTCGGTGGTGTCGGCGGCGGAAACAGTTGATGTTGACATCGGTTCGGTAGCTGTGGCGATGGAAGAATGGGTTGTGAGCCTGCTGAATTGTGCTATTTACAATTCAAAGAAGAAGTCGAAAGAGTTACACAATAAATAGACTAATCTTTTTGTTTTCTTATTTTAATGTTGAGTTGTAAATATGCAACCTTTTGTGTTCCCGTAATTGTATTTGATAGAGCTTTGAAAATATAGGTTTTATGTGGCTTAAACTATGTTGTACCGTACAACCCTTTATGCACAATCACTCTTCCACATTAAATTAAGCCATTGAATCTTTAGGTAGTATAGATACTTCTAATCATTTTAAAAGTGGTAAGTAATGTTAACTATAAAATGTTTGGTGTTTACTAAATGTTAATTATGTAATTGTGAAATACTTAAACAAAATCCATAAGGTTGTGTTTAGCAAAAAAAAAAAAAAAAAAAAAAAAAAAGCTAGACGCTTGTGAAGATTTGATTTTTCATCTTGCAATCTTCTAAATAAATCAAACCTAGTATCATCAAAAATCTTAAGTTTAGTAAAGACAAAAGTAGTTAGAAAGATAAGCTATGGTGTAACTTCTTTTTAATCGTTAACATGATGGACGACTATTTTGAAAACATGGACCCATACAAGGTACTACCAAAAACGTAAATGTGTACGTTTCTTTGATATTTAATTAGTATTATATATTTTAACTTGTGTGTGGTATGTAGTCTACAAATAAGCATCAAGCTAGAGTGAAGTAAAGAACCATAAAATCTCACTATACATCAAAGGCAAAAGTTCTTTATAGATCCAACTTTTACTATAAAACCCATCAAGCAATCTTAGCCACTCATTTTTCTTATCAAAATAAAAAAATTAATTTCCACCCTTTTTTTAAAGCTTAAATATCTCGCAAACCGTAAATCGTCAAGCTACAAAAAAATACCATCGCGACGAGAATTAAATTATCTTTCTATAGACATGCATTGTTATATATTTTCGACGAACTTTTTTTTCGATGAACTTTTTTTTTCCCAAAATTTCCGTCCAGAAAAATCATATATGATTCGATTTTAACAAATCATATATGATTCCGTACGAATCATATATGATTTTTACGAATCATATATGATTCTTACGAATCATATATGATTCGTAAAATTCGAATCATATATGATTCGTAAAAATCGAATCATATATGATTCTTTCTGGGCGGAAATTAAAAAAAGAAAGTTCGTCGAAAAAAAAAGGTCGTCGAAAGTATATAACAATGCATATTTATAGAAAGATCATTTAATTCTCGTCGCGATGGTATTTTTTTTGTAGCTTGAAGATTTACCGTTTGCAAGATATGTTGTTTTAAAAAAAAAAAGATGGAAAATAAAAATGAGTGGCTATGATTGATCCATTGGTTCTATGGCAAATATGAGATCTATATTGATCTCATCTCAACAAACATATCTTCATTTGTCTCCAACATGGACCCGTATAAGGTACAACTTTCCTTTTATATTTTAGTAGCTAGCTAGAGTTTACATGGTTTATTCAAAACAAAGAACTTCATAGTATTATGATCTCTCATCCTAATATATGTATGCATATTATTTGTTAACTACCTTTCATACGAAATCCTATCTAGTACTTGTTACTGAATGAAAAGTTCTACTTGTGACTGAAATATCATGAAGCATGCGATAATCTGTGTACTACATATGTGATTCTTGATCAAGTCCGTATAACCAGTTTAAGGCATGGCATATTATATGACGCATGGCATGCAAACGTGCATATTAGGCAATAGATTATGCGGTCCGAGCTCCTTAGTGGGTCTAGGTCCATTAAAGTTACTACGTATTAATCTATACAATATAATAAATGTGAATATTAGACAACCCTATGAAGCATAAAATGCAATAAATACTCTGACCTGTCTCTTCTGTGATTGGACGGAGCTTTAATGCGTACAACACATCAATGCCATGCTTCAATTCCTCTTTCAAAAAACATTTCTTCAACACGCTTCATCAAAATTGCTCCCACATTCAATGATGCTATTTTTGTTAAGTAATTAACACATTTAATGTCATACGCGTTATACAAATCATCCCAAAAATAAGTTACAATTGTTTGATTATATCTCGAGTCCATACCAGTTTCATCTCAGACGCACCACGATTCAAAAATCAAAAACACCCTTTTTATCAATCAGTTCATGGTTCCAAAATAAAAATCTGGCAATGATTCTACAGATTCAAAAAATGGGGCAATGGAAGAATTGGTAAGTACCGATTGTAATATATTTCCATTGATGATGTTCAGATTTAATTGTGTATTAATTGTGTATAAGAATAAAAATGGTAAAATTTGTAAGTTTTTTTTGTTATTTATTTTTTTGTTCCGATCCATTATAATATGCAATTCATGTGTTATCTATGTTTATGATTAGTTTGTTTAAATCTATTCTTATACAGGATAACATTTATGGATTTTTTTTTTTTTTTTTTTTTTTTTTTTTTTTTGGGAAATAAATTGGGGTTATATGTGGAAATAACATGAGTTTGCTTGGGGACTTTATTTATTTATTATTTTTTTTGTGTGTGTGTGTGTATGTGTGTGCATGTTGTGTGTTAGGATTCATGATTTTGGCTAGCAAAACATCTTTGGTTGATTTATATTATAAGCAAGGGCACTCAGGTATGTATTTTATCAAGAATTTTGGTCTTTGATGAAAGGTGTTGTATTATGAATCAGTCGTTTGCAAGTTTACAGGAACAAAAGGTAATGGCGACAATGGAAAAGTTGGAATGCCTGTGAAACATTTCTGCCACTGTTGATCTAAGCCATACACCTATTTGCTGAATGGCTGATTTTTTTTATGTTGTAGGCATAAATGATGCAGCACGCACACATTTAAATGCAACACCAGCACGCCACGTGTAAATGTACAAACTAACATTATACCAGCTGTAAATGTACAAGGTAATAATATACCAGTCGGTTCACATGTCACGGCCAACTGTACACAGTCACCTGTTAAAGGCAAGTGGTTATTCTTGTCCTTTGTGTTTGTTTGCTTAATGATTGACTTTAATTATATGATTTTAAAATAAGTGGATAAAGAGTTTAGAGTTTTCTTCAAACACACATATCTGTATATCTTTAGCTATCTGTTAAATAGGCAGTCTAAAACACCCTCTTAGTAAAATTTAGGCACTGAGATTTATTTATCTGTTATCGTCTTTGTTGTGTAGGCCTTTGTCGTTGGATATCTGGTGTTGTGTTATATCGAAATAGAAAGAGGCAGACCGGTAAGTGGGGCAACTTCTGTTATAAGACCTGTAATATAAATGTTGATTTATTAGATATTTAAATCGGTATGACAATTGCACAGGTTCCTTCTACCCTGGCGGCTTGTGAAAACATGATTAGTGGAACATAGATGTTCCAAGACATCCTTGAATGGAATGACTATTAGGTACTTCCCATGCATATTAATCTTGCTAACTAATAAGTAAATTGGTATGTGAGTGCATATTTGATAGCAAGTCATGTATCAGTATCAACCATATTATGTATCAGCATGTATCAGTATCAACCATGTTACCATGAATTGTATCAAAAAACCTCTAAATTTGGATCAACTTCTATCGTTGATCCTCTTGACGAAGATAAAAAGAAAGCAAAGGGCACTCAGGTATGTATTTTATCAATAATTTTTGTCTTTGATGAAAGGTGTTGTATTATGAATTAGTCGTTTGCAAGTTTACAGGAACAAAAGGTAATGGCGACAATGGAAAAGTTGAGCATAACATCACTTTTATTAGTTTCATTAATCAACTTTATGGAGGTAAATCTATTTATAAATACCTGCTACTTATTATAACTGTCACTATAAATGACAAAACTTGATATATATAAAATGTTGGTATATGTTCTTTGATGTTTCCGAACCGACGCCCATATAAAAATCATATGTGTAAATTTTCTATTGAAGTAATACAGTGTTATGTTACATGAAAATTTAAGTAGGATATTTACATGACTGGAATTTGAAGGCTAGACACGGAAAGAACGCAATCCTCGAAGTATTAATTTTTTATTGTAAAATATTGAAGAATTAAGTAAGTTATCGTGGAATATGTCGTGGATTAAGAAAACAACACAACTGAGTTAGGTTTGCAATTCCTTTGAAACTCAGGAGGACGAAAAGTTAATGTCACAATTCTAAGTATACATGCGGGTTGTAAAGAGATCGTGCTTATGGTCTGTTCTTCTTTTTCCCGGGCCATGGGCCAATACCTTTGGATTGGAACTAGATTTCTTAATTGATCAATGCACATTAGGTTTGGTCAAAAGAAATAACCCGGTCCTTGGTGGCACTACTGAGAGCCTCTTGCATACAGGATACATATGTTAGAGGGTGTTTGGGTTAGCTTATCTGAGGAGATTAATAACTTTGTATACTTTTTCAAAGCTATTAAGTTATTTGGAAGTGTTTGTATAAGCTTATTTAATATGACTTTTGGACGAGAAATAAGCTATTAAGTATAACCTTCGTTAATAAAGCTTCTAAAAGATACATAAGCTAATAAGCTTAATCTTAAGTAAATCCCCTTAGAAGATTGAGTTGACAAAACCAACCTGTTTACTTACTTGTGGAGGTTTAACTTTAACTTCTATTTCTCATATGTGATGCTACACCATCTTCAATCTCTTGAGAATAGCAACGTATGGTCCCTCTCATCTCTAATATGATTAGTGATATTGAAATTTGAAAAATTATGAAATATTGTAATTCTTGCAAGTTATCAGTGAATTATTACAAGAATTTGGTGTAAAGGGCTATTTGGATATGGGTTTTTCAACATGTTATTTGGTTATTTAGGTTTTTTTTTATTAGATTAAGGATAAACACTTTATTATTAATTATAGGTTTAGTTAGGTGCTTTTAATATTTCTTAAGAAGTTAGATGAGTCTTAATTTCAGGTAATGCCAAAATGTTGTAGTTTTGATGGTTAATTTGTAGATCAGGTATTGGGACATTAAATCCCTAAACTGATTCACTCATATTTCTTCTTTGGGTCACTTATTATATTTGTGTCCTGATCTTAATACTTGTGGTGTTTATAGGATATTTGAGGTGACCGTGAGCCCCATGTTACGAGTGATTGATCTCACTTTAGCCCCGTCACCTACTTCACTCTCATATAAAGTTGCTCAATTAACACGTGTGCAGGTAAAAAATAGGACATGTCGACCCATTTTTTGAATTTGTTGTATATTGCTTTTGAAATTATCAGCTACATTCGAAAGGGAGTCACAAATGTTTCACCTCAGTTGTGGTTCATCATTGTTTTATTATCATCATTTGCAAAAAGAATTTAATGATTTTTTGTTGTCAAGACTTCAATTACATATGATCTGATTAGAGGTTACTATACACAGTTCTTAAATTACATTTTTATACACATGAAAATAGTAGAAATACTTTTTTCAGAAGTATGTGTCCAGCCAAAAAGATACAAGGTTATAAGAAAGTGATGTACCATCATAGCATGTGTTATTAGTACATTGTACAAAATTTTCTTCTATGATTTGAGTTGAATAACATTATTATTGTTGTCCAAATAACAGTATTAACATTGGTGGACATAAATAGGACTTGGATATGGAGCAAATGTGGGACTGCATATTTCATGTGGTTGTTAGCTTATTGAGATTTTTAGACATGATATTCACTTTTGGGTTCCGAGTATACCTTTAGAGGCTTATTCTATGAAAGTTTACAAACAAGCATAAGTAGATAATATGCAATCCCAAACATCCTTTTATCAGTTTACAACTTCACCCAAATGTTGTTACAACAATAGTTACTTGAGATAAGATGATCATATTCTTGTGTTACTCATTTACATATAGTTATCTTCTTAATAATAGGTGCAGTCTTTACTCATTGGACTTATATATGAAAATTCACAAGATATAATAAGAACTCTAAGCACAGAATGTGGGACGATATATGCAACTTTTAAGTTTGAGGGACGATAGGTGAAATTTTCGACAAACCACAAGGACTCTTTATGTAATTTACTCTAAAATAAATAAAAAAGAATAATAAATAAATAAGCATAAACTCATCATTAATTCTTCATCTCATTATTATTTTAAGTTTTTGGTCTGAATGCTCATCAATCGTTGTGTTAATGTTCTCAATCATGGTATGAATGATCATAAAAATATGTTCATCACTTCAAATGTCCATCAATAGCTCACCCAAATATAAAAAAAGAAAAACACATGTTAGCTAAAAAATAATAGCACGGTGTCAATTTATCTATTTATTAAGATATACATATCAAAAGAACCCAGTTGAAGAAAAAACTCATTTGAACATTGTTTCAATATTGGATGAATAACTTTTCTTTTTTAATAAAAACTTAAAAACGAATCACGTGTAAGGAGTCACATGACATGTTGTTGGGAATGCATGTAACTAGTATCAAGTATTGGCCATTTACTTATATAATAGGTTGCTTAGTTTTATATGGCTTATATGTTTGTAAAAGCCTACGGCCCAAGTAGTAAGCCCATGGTCCGTATGGAAATGTTTAGCAAGAGCACATGGGGCGTTGCCCTATCTCTTTACCTATAAATACAATGTAAACCTCACATAGTGAGGTGTTAGTTATTCACATATTCTAAGGAACCTTTGATACTCTTTCTTATGATATAATCGACCACCATTATCTTTCTATCTCTTATTTCTCTCTTATTTATTCTTGTGTTATATCTATTATGGTGACCTAACAAGTGGTATCAATCGCCAAAAGATCATTGAGTAGTGTGTTTAAGTGTAGATCGTAGTTTTTTTCTTATTTTACGTTTTGGTTTCGTGACAAAATCTCATTTCTAGCACTTCTCTCTTGCGCTTGTAAAGTGTTAAGGATTCTATAGTGTTTAGGAGTTTGATTTAGATTCAAAAGTTAATTTCTTTTCACTTTACACTAATTTTTATCATTGTTTTACTTATTTACACTTTATCGAAGTTGCTCAAATTTCCTTTAAAACATTAAAGCTTTAAAATTTCTTATTATTTAAGAGTTTTTAAAGGTTATTGATCAATAGAAACTGTTTTAAAAGCTGTTTTTCATTGAAAAAATGAGTCTTTTGAAAACTGTACTGTCATCGCAATTGGAAGCTAGGGTCTATCGAAATTGCAGTTAAGGGTTTATCGAAATTGGCACTTAAGGGTTTATCGAAATTGACACTAAAGGGTTCATCGCAATTCATCAAAAGCTCTTCATCACGATTCACGGTTTACTCAGTATATTCCTAGCTTGTATAAGCTTGTGAAAATACTTCGACTTAGTGGAAATCTCCTATCTTGTATAAGTTAGTGAGATACTATCGAAATTGCAAATTGTCATCGCAATTGCAATAACTCATCGAAATTGCAAACTTGCTGTCGAAATTGAAGTTCAAATTCCATCGCAATTCATCAAATCCATCGCAATTGGAAAAACAATCATTGCAATTGGACTATCAGTGAACAGTGTTTATCGAAATTGAATTTGAACTTTGTTTATCGCAATTGGACTATCAGTGAACAGTGTTTATCGAAATTGAATTTGAACTTTGTTTATCGCAATTGCACTGTCAATGAATAGTGATTATCGAAATTGGATGTGAACAGTACTTATCTAAATTCATAATCAAACAAAACCAAACTTCATCTACCACAACACACTTCTCAATTGTCTTCAAAAGATCCATTTCAACATAACACAAGTTAACAATCACAATCATGTCTCAACCACCTTATTTCAACTACTTACCACAACAGTATCCTCAGCAACAGCTGTATCCTCAGCAACAGCAGTATTCTCAGCAACAACAGTATCCTCAACAACAACCATATCCTCAGCAACTGCAACCCATGAAACCACAATCATTCTTTCCACAACAACAATTCCCTCAACAACAATCATACCTTCCACCACAATTTGCAATGTAATCATTAACTACATTTCCTCCTCCATCTAAACAACCACATTGGTTTGCTCAAATGTTTGCGGCAATCAGTAGCCAATAATCAATTCATGAAGCTGGATCACTTGAAAGACCTCCAATGCTCACTCCTGGAAATTATGTTCAATGGGCAAGTCGATTCTTTATGTTCATCGAAATCCGGAAACCTCATGGCAAATATCTGAAGAAGGTTATACTTGAAGGTCCTTTCCAAATGCCAACAACAATTTTTCTTGGAGATCCACAAGCCATTCCTCCAAGACCTGAAACTGTTACCACCCTTCCTGAGAATTGACTAACAGCAGAACAAATTCTTTACCATGAAGCTGATGAACTTGCAATGGAGTATATTGCTCTGAGTATACCTAATCCAATTCTCCGAAGCGTTGATGCTCAGAAAACTGCAAAGGACATGTGGGAACATATACATCTTTTGATGGAAGGCACTGAACTTAACCAAGAAGACATGGAATCCAAACTTTATCTCGAATATGAAATGTTCATGATTGATCCAGGGGAGACACTTGAGTCTTATTATCATCGATTCACAAACATCATTAATGACTTGGACAAACACAACATCATCTTGCCTAAGATTGAAATCAACACGAAGTTTCTCAATTGTCTAGGTCCTTATTGGCAAAAGTATGTCACGTTTGTTCGTCAAGCCAAAAATCTTCATAATGCGAAGTATGGATTGTTGTATGACTATTTGAAGCACCATCAAACCGAGGTTGACAAAGATCGAGCTATGCGTGGCATGCTTACACTTTCAAATTCATTAGCACTTATGGCTCAATCCTATTGTGCTCCATATCCACCACCTAATCACTCTGCTTACCCTCAACAATCACCTTCAACCCAAATCATTCCATATGATTCATCACATCAATCAGCTGACACTCAACTAGTTCCATACAACAATTTAGATTCCATGTTCTACACACAAACAAATGATGAGGACGACGATGCATTCAACTCACTAAATCAAGGATTTGCTCTCATTGCTCGAGCCTTCAGCAAATTCTCAAACAAATCCAACAACCATCTCCGTACTTCATCTAACACAAGGAATCAAGCTATTATACAAGATGGACGGGTGGAAGTACAGAATCGTACTTATGGACGTCAGATGGGCTCTGGAGGTTACGCGGGTAATTTAGGAAATGGACCAGTGTTTATGTGACAACCCGTAAAAATCCCTCGTAATAAATCTCACTGATTAACGATAATCACAACTTACGGTTTAACAAAACCCATTTTTATGGGAAAATTTAAACTTTTATATCATCGCTATTGTTATCATGAAATGTTTTCGTGATATATTAAATAGCAAACGTTACTCGAAACACAAACAACTCACGAGATTCCATTCTCACTAAATTCGAAACCTCGCAAATAATAACAGTTAGTGATGATAAAATCATTACCCCAAAGATATAAGCACTCTTACTAATTATCCCTAATTATTCCAATTAGTAGCACTAATAATTACAAAATTCTCTACTAATTCCAAGTGGGCTATCTAAATTTGGCCCAATCATCACACGTTTCACTCAGCCCATTTAACCCGCTCCATCAGCCCAACTTCTCTTGGTTAATTCATGCAATACGAATCCAAGCCCATGTCCAATTTAATTCAATGTTTAACTTTGTGATTTATGTAAAGTTCAACCAGTCACACTCAAACTTAGTTGACACCTTTTGAATTCATTTAGAACTCGGTCAGTCAACTTGCTCCAAAGCAAATGTACAAAAGCGAATAGATATATATGCCAACAACTATAAACAAAACTCAGCCAAGTAGCAGTAGGCATGTGTAGATTACTTAACTCACTTGACACTCATCCAATGATACAACCGAATATACACTCATGCCAACCACTAAAAACCAACATATCCTTAAACTTTGCCTACACTCTTTCACTCGGTTGGTCACTGCTATACACAACCAAAATATCTAAAGAATATACATATGAACCAAACGAATAGAAACAAGCTAATAATGAATTGACTTCTTAGCCTAACCTTCACTCACTCACAAGTATAGACACTGTCACACTCAAACTAAAAATATCTATAGAACATGTACATGCCAACAACATAGGACAAAGCATATCATATCTCTTAATGAATTCCAAATCAGACGCATGCTCAAATCATGAGTACTCGAACAGTAGCCATGTGATTGAACTTGGGGATAATATAGTCAAAACAATGGTATAGTTCTTCTATAAAAACCTACTCGATCTTCACTGCCAAAGTCACCCACACAATTCATTTTTACTTAACTCACTCAACTCTAGCAACACTTCACTGCCCAAACTCCATACGCGTTTCACCCTCACCCTCACTTATTTAACTCTCATTAACACTCTAAAAGACTCAAGCAACTTTCTTCTCTCTGTTAAAAATGCAAATCGAGTAAGAAGATAGGTGCATAAAACGTGCTAAGCTCGCCACCTCACTGTTTCTTTCCTGAGTCGCATTCCACCGTTACTGTCTTCCTCCACCACCTAAAATGGTGTAGTAGGTACTCATTTACCTTTCTCGTTTTCATTTCTCGCACACACAAAACATAACATACATGCATTTTACTCACGCACTCGAACGTATAGATATCCTAGTTTAGTTTTCATGCACACACTTCTTTGTATAGCTCACAGTTGGATAGAAAACTCCATCATAAAAGACTAGCACTCGAGTCACAACATCACTGTCTCGTTTGTCTTTAATTGCATGCATCTTAAAACTTTTGTATTCGAACTCATCATTTAGTTTGCAAAAGTCAATATATTTTATTCAGGAAGAATGCATGCAAACCCATTTGATTATAACCTTCAATAAAGGTCAGTAAAAGACCACACTAGAAATTATCACAACCATGCATGCATTGTTCCCTATTTAATTCGAATGAAACACTTTCTTTTAAACATTGTTTGAACGTACAAGAAAATGTCACACTTTCAATGTGGACTGTTCGAAAACTCACAACCCACTCTCATATCCAAAACCTCAACCATGCATGCATGCGCACCCTCTTTTAATTTTCACTTAACCGTATAAGTTGAAAACATGTTGAATTAGTTAAACTCTTAGAATGTCGAGCCCCATTTGAAAGTCTTCACAGTTAACTCACACGCACCACTTTCACAATTAAGTGACATTGCATATCACACGTACACAAAAACTATGCTAAGTATGTTGTGCGTACAAAATATTCCAAGTCGCCTAAAAGATAACTCTATATTTCACAAACAAACTTAGTGACCACCTATTATCTTTACAAGACCCATTTAACAACATAACTGACTACCTTTTTCATTTAAACACCTTACACAAATACTCATGTTCGATCTCCTAAAACTGCCCAAATAAAACCTATAAACCATGTATTTGGCAAATGACTAAAAATGGTTTATGGGCTAAATTTTGTAACTCGATAAAGGGTCCAATAGTGTAAAAGTTAAGCTACTAGCCGAATAAGCTAATGAAATAAGTTTCTTTTGTCTTAAATAAGCCTTATAAAAAGTCGCACACTTTATCTTTATCATTTTAACATTTTTTGGACTAAAAACGTAACGCGTTTTAACTATAAGGACTGAAACTGTCAAACTATGAAATGTATAGCTTGAAACTGTGAAAACAGTTTAGAAAGGACTTAAGTTGACTTTTAAATTAATTTCAAGTCTTATAAATACATTTAAACTATTTTTGGAATATTATTAAACTTATATTTAACTAAGGACTAACTACGTAACGCAACTACAGTAGGATAAAAAGTATAAAATCGGGAAAGGACAAGGACCAACTATTTTTCACTTAACATCCTCATTCTCATCACCACATCACCACACATGCATTCATTACATTCTAGTTGCATATATTTAACTTTCGTTAAACGATTTCACATGCATATCATCTCATCATAATTTGAGAAAATAATACCTCGAGTCAAGTGACATAAGAAACAAGATAATATCATTGTATGATATTATATTTTCTTAACTTGAGGCATTTAGGGCATATCACACTTACATCACCAAATCGTTGTACGATTTCTCACGTTCACACGCATCGTTAGTACAAGTCGAATACTTAGATATTCCTCATATTCAGGTCTCGTATTGAAGACGTTTACGTGATCGTTTCTATAAGTCTTACTTGATCTTATAATTCCATCTTGTCAGCTACACTCCAGGTGAGTCGTGACCCCTACTTTTAATAACTGTTTTAATAACTCTTTTGGGGGAGATACATGCTTTAACTGTTTTAAGTATTTTATACTTTGAAAGCACTCATGATTCATTCGAAATCATCAACTATGTGTTACATGTTTTGAACCACCCTTTGACGGGAATATATGCTAGCTATAATTGCAAAACCTACTTGCTTAGCCTAAATGTTATATCTGAAGGATAACATTATCAAATTTCTTGTTGTAACAAGATACTGAGGCTCATTTATGCATTCATATAACAACTGAATGTACTGTTAACTTAACTGTGATGTTTATACATCTCAACTGGAAATAATTGCCAACTCTAAAGTATGTGTATTCTATGAAACCCGAACCCTATATTGCCTAAGTTTAACTGTATTGCCATAAAGTCCCTCGATCATGAGCCATTAATCACTGCGGTGAGCGCGAATATAGTGGACAGCTTCGAAACCTGTTCAGGCTGACGACCTATCACACTAAATATGGGCGGAATGCCGGATGGCTAGTCGTATTTAGTGGCGATACACTATATTCGACACAAATAGGTGAGGCAATCACCTATTCTTTGGGGCAAAACCATCAGTAACCCTGATGTGACTTTCTCCGTTTTACGGTACTCTTGTTAACGTTTTGCGCGTCATGAGGCTTAGAGCAATATAACCTTTTGAATATATATGGTTTCTTATATATATTCGGATACAGCTGTATTTAGTAACGACCACTCTACTCTGATAGACATCAGACCTTATACTATTATTTGTACTATGTGTTGTACTAGGAACTTAACTGAAATTATATGTGACATAGTTGTGTTTTATGATAAAAACAACTAAATGTTGGCATATCGTATTTTAAGAGCTTAACCATTATTTCATTACAAGCATAACTCATTTTTCCTTTAAACTTGAAACCTATGATCCCTTGAGATCATAAACGATTTACTCATGGATTGTTATCCAATTTCAAACTTACTAGTTACTTCAAGAAGTACTAGTATTTATTTCAACTCTCGACTCTTGAAAACATTGAAAGAAAGTTATTTTCTATCAAACTCCACGAACTCACCAACCATTGTGTTGACGTTTTAAGCATGTATTTCACAGGTAATCAACGGAGCAGGACAAGACACGGAGCGGGCATTAAATACTCTGATAACTTAAATGGTGTGAAAATCAAATATGTCATTCTTTTCCAAATCATCGTAATTTTTGGAGTTTTCAAATCAGATTTTACAAACTTGTTACTAAAACCTTTCTTTTGAATGACATATAACTTTTAAAACGCCTTTCCCGAGCCGTTTTCTAAAATTTTGACTTCGATCCTCAGTGTAACACCCAAATATTTCCCGCTGCCACAAAACCAGATTTGGGGGTGTTACAGATTGGCATCAGAGCCACAGGTTATAGAGAATCAAATGTTTTCAAACATTGAACTATAACCACACTTTCAAAATAAATGATTTTACACCATACCATTTTACGCCCTCCGTGTCTGCAGACTGTCGTGCTCAGTGTATTACCTACTAAGATTTGTTTTGTACTAATCTTTACATGCTTAATGTCTAACTCTTCACACATAACACACTGTGTTATTCTACACTCAATGTTACACCCTAAACGTACGAATATTCATAATTACTGTTGTTACAGTACCATGTCTTCCAAACTAGCCGAGACTACCTCTCCTACTACACATACGTCACCTACCTACCAAATTGCACCGGATACTGAAGATCCTTACGTGAAAATGTCACCACCCCAGCCTGACATAGAACTCACTCGTAAATTACCTCCGTCATCACCTACTTACTCACCTCCACGTCAGAAACTCAAAAGAGCAACCGAATCCTATCCAGATGAAGATTTGATTGGTGGTCAACCAACATTTGAATCTGGACAGAGTTCACCCCAAGAGATGACTTGGAAGAAGATCGAACTAAATTCTCCCCTACCCAATATCTCAGATTTCTCCATGCCAGATATCCCAGAGAATGTATCCTCACCCAATTCCCCCGACTACAATATAGATACCCATGATCCTATATGGACTTGCCTTCACCAACACACCAACATACTAGACGCTCACTCTGAACAGCTAAAAGAGTTACAACCATTACGATTCGAATGGTATGACCGTAACATTGATACTCTGTTTAAGAGAACAGATGCTGAGAGAAGAGAAGTGTTTGATCTAGGAGTGAATGTTGGTAACATGAAGGACAATTACGAACAAGAACTTAGAAACTTGGATGCCAGAACCCGCTGTTTGGGTAGAGGCCACACCCAAACACACATTAGGATCGAGGACGTCGAAAGAGCATTATGGTTAGCTAGAGACACAGCAAGAATCCAAAGCCAAAAGATTGCGGCCTTGGAAAACATGTTAGCTAATCAGATGAATGCATGCCAAGAACGTTTCTCAGCCATGGAAACTGCACAACTAGATCTTGAGGCAGAAGTTAGACGTCTACGTCAGAGACGTAACTAATCTTAAGTATCGTTGTTGCATTCAATAAACCAAATAGTTTTGGTTAGTATTCCATGTATCTTCCAATAATTCTGTAACTCTCAGAATTTGTAATCGACTTTTAAGCTATGATAGACTCTTTCCATCATGTCTTTCCGTTCCTTCCACCAAACCCTATCATGGTGCTATAAATGCAATGAGCCATGCAAAACCTCACCATTTGTTACTCTTGAAAGTAAACAAATGACTCTACACAAATCAATGAGACACTAATAAAAGACCTTGTGTTGGTTGTTTTGATCAATCAAACAAGTTATTAGAGTTATGTCAATATTGATGAATGTACATCAAATATACCCCGACTAAACCTTAAACCATAGAATTCCAAGAACAAAATCTTCAAAGAGAACTTGATAACTAAAGAGAAAGTTGTCGAACTTCAACCTTTGTAGATAAATCCATTTGTTCCTTAACAATCCCATATCAAAGAGTTGATCATTATTTTACGATGTTACCCAGACACATCGTATCTCTAGGATCCTCAGTTAGCTTTGATTTTGTATTAAGATCACGTTGTTAGCAATAATATGCAAATACCTTGTTATTTGGATTATTCTAACAATAAAGTGAATACTAAATCAACATTTCTTGTGATGTTCATAGGGAATGGACAACAAGAACAACGTAGTACCCACAACAGCCATGACTCCTAAAACTATTAAGAGATTGGAAGTGACCACAATAGTTCACCTAGGTAACCATGACATGGCAAGACAAGAAAGAAAGAAGGCTACACCTGGTAAGCATAACCATGAAAGTTTCATGGGGTGTAAGCCAATGTACCTAAAGGATTCAAGGAAAATGACTAAACCTATCCGCACATGTGCACAAAGAATTAAGCAAGATATTGCACTTAGGAAAAATAACCAAAAGCGAAAACTTGAGGGTAAAAGATCCTTTATTCTCAATGAATGCGAGTTCCACAATGATGTTTGCATCCGCAATCATCTACAAGACCGCATTGACTACCTTCGCCAACAAAGACCCAAACCAGAAGTTGGAAGAAACTTCATCCCCAACCCTAGTAATAAGAACAAATACCATGGAAAGCAACCTCTGTGCCAAAGATGTAAGTTGCATCACACCGGACATTGCATTGATAAATGCGGAAGGTGCCGGAAAACAGGCCACAAGACAAGAGATTGCAAAGCCATGAAAGGAAATAAGCAACCCTCATCCATAAAATACCATGAATATGGTAAAATGAGTCATTACAAGAGTCATTGCCCAAACTACAAAGCCCATTAGGAGCCCAAGAAATGTAAAAAGGGAATAAGAACTCGTCAATAATCTCAACTGTGTCGAAGAATGACCTCTATGTTAAGCAGATGAATGGATTCCTGCTGTAAAATAAATAAACCCTAGTCTAGAGCTATCTAAGTTATATTTCCGTTTGTATTTACCTTAGGTACGATGGATGTGACCTAAGTGTAACAATTATCCTTCTACCGTATAAGAACTCTACCTTGTAATATTTCCATGATAATCATAATCTACGTCTATTTCAACTTCTATTCCATCTCTTCATACATAAATCGTTGTGTAACAACACACTGATATTACCCTAAGGATGTAATTAACTCCATTTCGACCACACCATAGGTTGATACCACATTGTAAGAAATCCTCACATAAAACCTAGGTTTGTACCAATAATATCCAAAATATCATTTTAGAAATTCCTGACCAATCCTCGGTATATGAACAACAACTTTTCAAATTCTTTTGAAAATAATCAAAGGATGCCTGATTTTGTGAAGCAATTATGATAAATTAAATCATACAAAATTTCTTGAACAACTGCTCCAAGCGTTACATCATTTGGTCCTCAATTATACATAGCCTAGCTACCTATGTATAATTTAGGAAGAATCATGTTATAAATGGAACATCAATCTTTTCAAAGTTTTAATAACAATTTTCATTCCAACACAAAAATTTCGAGACAAAATAAATTGTTCATAAACCTCACTTTTAACCGAACCTTAGCAAGATCTACACTTAGTACCCATTGCTTTATTTATAAGAAATCGAGGAAAGTACGAAATTGGAAACTATAAGAGTTCACAACAATATAAGGAAAACACAAATTCTATTAGAACCCACGAAAGTTAATACATAGCAAGATGATTAACACCGAAAGTACTAGTAGTACGATAAACCCAATGAAAGGCATAGAGTCTTCAATAGGTTGGACCGCCATAGCAACAAAAACCACCACCAACCCAGCAATAGCAAGAGCCACCATAGGATAAAATACCTTGATTATTCTGGAAGATAAATAAAAACCGAGTCATTAAGGACAACGACTAAACATAAGCGAGATTTTACTCCACATTTATTTAGGATTACATCGACACACCACTAAGATACATTCTAACCACACTAGCTCGTGACCCTCACTTCCAAAAGTCATCCGCAAAAATGGCTAGGATTGTGAGAGGTATGATAACCAACAAGTATCCGATCCAACCGCCGGTATCTTCGCCGGGAAGAAGAGCCAAACCAACGACGACAAAAATGATGAACATGACTACAAATACTATAGCGATCTGCGGCATGATATTTTTAGAGAGATGAATTTGAAATGAAAGTGATAAGTGAAAAAGGTAAAAAGGAAAAAGAGGAAAGTTAAATAGGAAAATAGGTGGAGAAAAGTATCCGTTATTTTACTATTCACGACCATTAAGTTACAAATCGCTACCATTAAAAATCCCCTAGTCTCGAATCGCTAGAACTCTGAATATCAAGTGTTAAAAACTTCTTACTCTCGACCGTTACTTTCACTATTCATAGATTATGAATGCGTTAGTTGATCTAACATTCCAATTTAATTCGTCCGGTACGAATAAATCCTAATTGGATCTCGTTTCCTCGAATCTTCAAACGAAAATCTCTCGACAATAGTTTTCCATAAACTCTCACCTCAGAACACCACATTTTCAACACCCATCACGGCCTGAACTTCGGGACGAAGTTCAAAATTTAGGGGTGGATAATGTGACAACCCGTAAAAATCCCTCGTAATAAATCTCACTGATTAACGATAATCACAACTTACGGTTTAACAAAACCCATTTTTATGGGAAAATTTAAACTTTTATATCATCGCTATTGTTATCATGAAATGTTTTCGTGATATATTAAATAGCAAACGTTACTCGAAACACAAACAACTCACGAGATTCCATTCTCACTAAATTCGAAACCTCGCAAATAATAACAGTTAGTGATGATAAAATCATTACCCCAAAGATATAAGCACTCTTACTAATTATCCCTAATTATTCCAATTAGTAGCACTAATAATTACAAAATTCTCTACTAATTCCAAGTGGGCTATCTAAATTTGGCCCAATCATCACACGTTTCACTCAGCCCATTTAACCCGCTCCATCAGCCCAACTTCTCTTGGTTAATTCATGCAATACGAATCCAAGCCCATGTCCAATTTAATTCAATGTTTAACTTTGTGATTTATGTAAAGTTCAACCAGTCACACTCAAACTTAGTTGACACCTTTTGAATTCATTTAGAACTCGGTCAGTCAACTTGCTCCAAAGCAAATGTACAAAAGCGAATAGATATATATGCCAACAACTATAAACAAAACTCAGCCAAGTAGCAGTAGGCATGTGTAGATTACTTAACTCACTTGACACTCATCCAATGATACAACCGAATATACACTCATGCCAACCACTAAAAACCAACATATCCTTAAACTTTGCCTACACTCTTTCACTCGGTTGGTCACTGCTATACACAACCAAAATATCTAAAGAATATACATATGAACCAAACGAATAGAAACAAGCTAATAATGAATTGACTTCTTAGCCTAACCTTCACTCACTCACAAGTATAGACACTGTCACACTCAAACTAAAAATATCTATAGAACATGTACATGCCAACAACATAGGACAAAGCATATCATATCTCTTAATGAATTCCAAATCAGACGCATGCTCAAATCATGAGTACTCGAACAGTAGCCATGTGATTGAACTTGGGGATAATATAGTCAAAACAATGGTATAGTTCTTCTATAAAAACCTACTCGATCTTCACTGCCAAAGTCACCCACACAATTCATTTTTACTTAACTCACTCAACTCTAGCAACACTTCACTGCCCAAACTCCATACGCGTTTCACCCTCACCCTCACTTATTTAACTCTCATTAACACTCTAAAAGACTCAAGCAACTTTCGTCTCTCTGTTAAAAATGCAAATCGAGTAAGAAGATAGGTGCATAAAACGTGCTAAGCTCGCCACCTCACTGTTTCTTTCCTGAGTCGCATTCCACCGTTACTGTCTTCCTCCACCACCTAAAATGGTGTAGTAGGTACTCATTTACCTTTCTCGTTTTCATTTCTCGCACACACAAAACATAACATACATGCATTTTACTCACGCACTCGAACGTATAGATATCCTAGTTTAGTTTTCATGCACACACTTCTTTGTATAGCTCACAGTTGGATAGAAAACTCCATCATAAAAGACTAGCACTCGAGTCACAACATCACTGTCTCGTTTGTCTTTAATTGCATGCATCTTAAAACTTTTGTATTCGAACTCATCATTTAGTTTGCAAAAGTCAGTATATTTTATTCAGGAAGAATGCATGCAAACCCATTTGATTATAACCTTCAATAAAGGTCAGTAAAAGACCACACTAGAAATTATCACAACCATGCATGCATTGTTCCCTATTTAATTCGAAGAAACACTTTCTTTTAAACATTGTTTGAACGTACAAGAAAATGTCACACTTTCAATGTGGACTGTTCGAAAACTCACAACCCACTCTCATATCCAAAACCTCAACCATGCATGCATGCGCACCCTCTTTTAATTTTCACTTAACCGTATAAGTTGAAAACATGTTGAATTAGTTAAACTCTTAGAATGTCGAGCCCCATTTGAAAGTCTTCACAGTTAACTCACACGCACCACTTTCACAATTAAGTGACATTGCATATCACACGTACACAAAAACTATGCTAAGTATGTTGTGCGTACAAAATATTCCAAGTCGCCTAAAAGATAACTCTATATTTCACAAACAAACTTAGTGACCACCTATTATCTTTACAAGACCCATTTAACAACATAACTGACTACCTTTTTCATTTAAACACCTTACACAAATACTCATGTTCGATCTCCTAAAACTGCCCAAATAAAACCTATAAACCATGTATTTGGCAAATGACTAAAAATGGTTTATGGGCTAAATTTTGTAACTCGATAAAGGGTCCAATAGTGTAAAAGTTAAGCTACTAGCCGAATAAGCTAATGAAATAAGTTTCTTTTGTCTTAAATAAGCCTTATAAAAAGTCGCACACTTTATCTTTATCATTTTAACATTTTTTGGACTAAAAACGTAACGCGTTTTAACTATAAGGACTGAAACTGTCAAACTATGAAACGTATAGCTTGAAACTGTGAAAACAGTTTAGAAAGGACTTAAGTTGACTTTTAAATTAATTTCAAGTCTTATAAATACATTTAAACTATTTTTGGAATATTATTAAACTTATATTTAACTAAGGACTAACTACGTAACGCAACTACAGTTAGGATAAAAAGTATAAAATCGGGAAAGGACAAGGACCAACTATTTTTCACTTAACATCCTCATTCTCATCACCACATCACTTCACATGCATTCATTACATTCTAGTTACATATATTTAACTTTCGTTAAACGATTTCACATGCATATCATCTCATCATAATTTGAGAAAATAATACCTCGAGTCAAGTGACATAAGAATCAAGATAATATCATTGTATGATATTATATTTTCTTAACTTGAGGCATTTAGGGCATATCACACTCACATCACCAAATCGTTATACGATTTCTCACGTTCACACGCATCGTTAGTACAAGTCGAATACTTAGATATTCCTCATATTCAGGTCTCGTATTGAAGACGTTTACGTGATCGTTTCTATAAGTCTTACTTGATCTTATAATTCCATCTTGTCAGCTACACTCCAGGTGAGTCGTGACCCCCTACTTTTAATAACTGTTTTAATAACTCTTTTGGGGGAGATACATGCTTTAACTGTTTTAAGTATTTTATACTTTGAAAGCACTCATGATTCATTCGAAATCATCAACTATGTGTTACATGTTTTGAACCACCCTTTGACGGGAATATATGCTAGCTATAATTGCAAAACCTACTTGCTTAGCCTAAATGTTATATCTGAAGGATAACATTATCAAATTTCTTGTTGTAACAAGATACTGAGGCTCATTTATGCATTCATATAACAACTGAATGTACTGTTAACTTAACTGTGATGTTTATACATCTCAACTGGAAATAATTGCCAACTCTAAAGTATGTGTATTCTATGAAACCCGAACCCTATATTGCCTAAGTTTAACTATATTGCCATAAAGTCCCTCGATCATGAGCCATTAATCACTGCGGTGAGCGCGAATATAGTGGACAGCTTCGAAACCTGTTCAGGCTGACGACCTATCACACTAAATATGGGCGGAATGCCGGATGGCTAGTCGTATTTAGTGGCGATACACTATATTCGACACAAATAGGTGAGGCAATCACCTATTCTTTGGGGCAAAACCATCAGTAACCCTGATGTGACTTTCTCCGTTTTACGGTACTCTTGTTAACGTTTTGCGCGTCATGAGGCTTAGAGCAATATAACCTTTTGAATATATATGGTTTCTTATATATATTCGGATACAGCTGTATTTAGTAACGACCACTCTACTCTGATAGACATCAGACCTTATACTATTATTTGTACTATGTGTTGTACTAGGAACTTAACTGAAATTATATGTGACATAGTTGTGTTTTATGATAAAAACAACTAAATGTTGGCATATCGTATTTTAAGAGCTTAACCATTATTTCATTACAAGCATAACTCATTTTTCCTTTAAACTTGAAACCTATGATCCCTTGAGATCATAAATGATTTACTCATGGATTGTTATCCAATTTCAAACTTACTAATTACTTCAAGAAGTACTAGTATTTATTTCAACTCTCGACTCTTGAAAACATTGAAAGAAAGTTATTTTCTATCAAACTCCACGAACTCACCAACCATTGTGTTGACGTTTTAAGCATGTATTTCACAGGTAATCAACGGAGCAGGACAAGACACGGAGCGGGCATTAAATACTCTGATAACTTAAATGGTGTGAAAATCAAATATGTCATTCTTTTTTTCTAAATCATCGTAATTTTTGGAGTTTTCAAATCAGATTTTACAAACTTGTTACTAAAACCTTTCTTTTGAATGACATATAACTTTTAAAACGCCTTTCCCGAGCCGTTTTCTAAAATTTTGACTTCGATCCTCAGTGTAACACCCAAATATTTTCCGCTGCCACAAAACTAGATTTGGGGGTGTTACAGTTTAACACAACTGGTGGAAATAAGAACAATGCAGGTGCTCCTCAAAGAAGGGTTAAAATTGTTGAAACTGGAAATTCATCAAATGCGAATATGGGAATTAGGTGCTACAACTGTAATGGCAAGGGTCATCTGGCTAATGCATGTCCAAAACCAAGAACCAGAGGCAGTGATTTTCACAAACAAGCATTACTTCTTGCACTTAAGGACGAAACTGGTTGAAATCTCACTGAAAAGAAAACAGTTTCATGGCAATGCTTACTCAGATGATGATATGGAAGACTTGGAAGCTAATGCAGCAGTTATGTTGATGGCAAACATGCAGGAACTTCACATGAGTGACACAGGCCCAGTCTATGATACTGATGGCTTGTCTCAGGTACCCGATCCAAATATATGTCTCATACATGAACTGGTATCTCCATCTGCATCTGCGTCAGACAAGCAACAATTTATTCAAGACGATTCATTGCTAACTCTTCAAGAAGATGATCAAATTAACCCTGTTGTTACATTTGATGATCCAATTGAGGACCTTAACAATGATCAACTTGAACAGATTGAAACTTCTTCTGATCCAGATCCGGAACTCATGACCTTGCTTATGACCACCCAATCCCAAGTTGAGAAATGTAATGAAATCAACCGTAAGTTAAAAGCCACAATTGCATCATTAACTGCGGATCTTGAGTGCTTAAAAACACAACTCAATAATTTTGAAACACATGATAAACGAGAACACAGTTTTGAAGTTGTTTTTCAAAATGCGTACGTCAAAGAACAAGAGTTACAACATCAACTACGAGAGTTAGTCGCTTCCAAAAATAACTTGGTTTCTCAAATGGAACAAGAAAAATTTGAATTCAAACAACAAGTTGAACACCTCAATTCTGAACTTTCAAAAACAAAAACAGAATTGTCAACTTGTCAAGCTAGTTTTTCTGAACATAAACAAGTGTCTAGGAAACGAATTGATTCTTATCTTGATGAAATCGTAGATTTGGAAAGAAAATTAAAAGAGTTTCAAAAAGTTCTTTACAGAACAGGTGAGTCTATAACAACAATTCAAAAGTTAACTTTAAAGCAAAATCCCCAAGGTTATGGTTTTGCTCTTGGCGACGATAAACCACGTTTTCTAAACAGAGTACTCAAGGAAAACCCGAAGTTGTATAGTGCGGAACATTTCTTTGATGATTCAATTATGCGTCTTGTTGTATATAACATGAAAAACGACACTACCCACCGGTTTTTATTAATTACAAGTTTATCACCTTTTATCTTTGAGAAATAATAGGAGGACCTAAACTTAGGCCTAGGCATTATCTTGATGGGTTGTAAAATAAGTGGGTCAATGTCTACAGCCATAGGATGATGCCACTTAGGTTTTAAGCATGCTTAAGTTTAGGTCCTCTATCATTTCGGGTGTGCTTGGTTCAAACTCAGGAAAGGGAAATGCAATGATAATGGTGGGGAAAGGGAAAGGGAAAGGGAAAGAAAAGCATTCCCTCAATTTATTGGGTAATGACATGGGTCATTGCATTATACTCTACCAAACATCTTTTTTCATTATCTTTCTCATTCCTCACCCTCCCATAACTCCCTACAAGCATGTCCTTCTTTTTATCTTTTGATCCAACAAGTGAGGATATTTCTATACAATTTTTTTAACTTCTTTGCATAGGATCGCGACCTATGTTTCAAAAGTTCTTTAAAGTCGATCGTGGAACCCACCATTGACTTTTTGAATAAGACAAACTGGATAGCAAAAACATAACTTTAGTCGCACAAAATGTCACTTCGATCTAACAAAAAAACCTTTCCAAATTTTGGACACGTGTCAAGTTTTCTACAGAGTCACGCGGTCAAATAGTCGTGTGAGACTAAATTTGAGAAACATATATTTTTTACTAGAATGTGGATCATGAAGTTAAAATTTGACTAATTTTTGAAATTTCTCTTTTAATTTATACTACTCTTTGTTTTGAACTTTTACCCGCGCCCTCTTTTATAATCAAACGCGGATGTATGCTAAGAGGGAAATAAAGGAACGACTAAAGAAACTAACGACGTGGCTTCTTATTATTGGTCCGCGTAGGTTCCGCGTTTTCCTTTGCCAATCGTGCGAGGATGAGTAGTCTAGATTCCTAATCGTTTCAAAATTAGCCTCTATTGTGTAAAGTGACTTTGATGTTGAGCCTTGCCGTAATTTTCACTTATTGTTAGGCTTGGCCCAAAATTCCCAGGGGCACAATTTTTCAATAAGGTTCGTGTGTTGAACTAATTAAGAGGCCCAATGTTCAGTTTATTCCATGATTCTAAAAAAACATATATCTTCTGCATGTTACTCGTATTTGGTTGCATCATTACAAATGATATCGACTAGAGGGTGGTGATTATTTGTGAGCATAATTTCTTCTAACTATAGTATAAGAAAAAAGAGAGAGAATAACATAAAAGTACGATTTTCAGTTAAAATTATTGAATTTAGTAAAAACTAAGTTCACTTTTAACCTATTGATGAACTAACTAAGCAGTAATTTGCATTAAGACCGATGCATTTTAAAAATTTTAATGTTTTTACAAAAAGTAGCACTAAGAAACAAAATTTTATCGAGTCTCGTGACACCGCGAAACCCCTCTTAGTTCCGTCCCTGCACCTGTCACATGATATACAACAATTATGCCTCCTAGAATACAAGAATTTGGATATGGAAAGAGCATAAAATAAAAGAAAGGACGGAGAGCTTACAATTTTTAAACTTTTTTTTTTTTTTTTTTTCTTTGAGGCCGTTCTTTTAGTTATGGCACAGGGCCTCTGAGATTCACGAGACTTGGTAAGCTTATAAAGATAACATATTCAAATAAATTAAAACTTTTTTTGAACAAACAAATAAATTAAAACTGACAAGGTGCTCTATCTAATAAGAAGTTTGAATATTAATTTGTAAACGGCACGAAGATAAAGATGAGAAAGACATAAATGACCGATAAGAGTCGAAGGTGTCGAGTGGCATGTGAATATCACGTTCATCTTCGCTAAAAGACACCATTTCTTATTCCACAATCTCCATGATTCTGCATAGTGGCACTGCCAGATTTTGACTAGACATTTTTGGGAGGGACACACTATATAAACGGGGTCTAGTTTGACCCCGTCCAAATAGCTGCCACCTTTTTACTGCTGCTATTTTTTTTTTTTTTTTTTTTTTTTTTTTTTTTTTTTTTGTTTTTGTTTTTGTTTTATTTTGTTTTTGTTTTATTTTGTTTTGTGGTACCAAAGCATTTAATTCTCATGGGTTAGAAAAAGTAAATATTTACTTTTGCATTTAATTTTTGTCATGTACCTCTTTTTTTTCGACAAAAAGAAAAATTATTTAGAGTAAATTGCATTTTTGGTCCCTGTGGTTTGGCCAAATTGCAGATTTGGTCCCCAACTTTTTGAAAGTGCAGTGATAGTCCCCATTTTCAAGTTTTCGTTGCATTTTTAGTCCCTAGATAAAGTTAAATGACTAAAATACCCTTTGTTTTCTTCAGAAAAAGACAAGGGTAATTTGGTCATTTCACACCAAAAAGGACCAAAAATGCAACGAAAACTTGAAAATGGAGACTATCACTGCACTTTCAAAAAGTTGGGGACCAAATCTGCAATTTGGCCAAACCACAGGGACCAAAAATGCAATTTACTCAATTATTTAAAAAAAAATTATTTCGAAAAAAAATATTTTTTTATAAAGAAATTAATTTCGAAAAAAAAAAATTCGAAAAAAAAAATTCTAAAAAAATTAATTTCGAAAAAAAAATTAATTTTTCTAAAAAAATTTAGATTTCGAAAAAAAATTAATTTCGAAAAAAATTAATTTCAAAAACAAATTTAATTTCGAAAAAAAAAATTAATTTAAAAAAAAATTTTAATTTCGAAAAAAAAAATTAATTTCAAAAAAAAAAAATTTCTAAAAAAATTAATTTCGAAAAAAAATAATTTTTCTAAAAAATTTAGATTTCGAAAAAAAATTAATTTCGAAAAAAATTATTTTTTTTTTCGAAATTAATTTTTTTTTAAAATTAATTGGCAAGAATAAAGACGCTGGAGATGGAGTTAGAATTGGCAAGGAATCCTGAGGATCACGCTTGTCAGTCGAGTGCAAGGCTTCATGATCTTTTAAATGAAATGAATAATCTTCATATGTCGTAGATGTTGTTGTTTTAAATGAAATGAATAATCTTCATATGTCGTAGATGTTGTTGTTTTTAAATAATGTGTTGACGTTGTCGTTCAATTTAATAATAACAGTTGTTGTTGTAGTTATTTAATGTAGCAATATTTAACGTGCTATTATACAAAACATTATACATATACAAAACATTATTAAACACAAATATACAAAACATTATACATATATAAAACATTATTAAACATAAATATACAAAACATTATACATATACAATATACAAAACATTATTATATATTTCTATTTAACAAAAAAAAAAAAAGGACAAAAACTGACAAAAGTACAAATAACCTTTATAGCCACCGTTTATATAGCCAAATAGGGCCCGTTTATATAACTCAACCCTTTTGGGAATATACCATTCATAATTTCCTCCATTATGCTATTCACCCAAAAAAAACCACGTATATTATCATTGATTGCCATGAATTTCACTCAAATGCAAAACAAATAGACAAAATGTAATTACAAGATCAAACGAGTTAAAATTAAATTAACTTTGAGTTAAATCACTTAATGAAAAGAGACCACATATTTTTATATTTCTTGTTAATTTTTTTCATTGGAATTATATTGTCGTTCATGAAATCGTTTATGAATGTGTGTGGTCGGTGGTGATATAATAACATATTTCATTTGCACTTTCTAAGTGTAACTCAATCTTAACTTATACAAGCTCTTTTTTTTTTTAATAAAATTTTTTATTAGTTTTTTAGCATTAGACAGTGACTTGAGCATTTTTAAAATTTAAAACAAAAAACTTGATGTAAAGTCTTTCCTCGCATCAAAAATGATTTTATGAAATAGATTTCTTTATGAAGAAAGTTTTATGGGAGTTCGATACATTGTCGGGTAAAAGATACAAATTACAAACGTATTTTCAATTTTGTGCCGACTTCAAACACATACTATTTTATTCAAGTAACTTCAACAACGTACTTTCAAATTATGTTCCAAGATAACCAATATAACTTTGAAGTTGCTATATTACCCTTGTACGGCCGTTAGTTCCTTTACATCGTTAGTCATTTATACTAACGGCCGTTAGTCTTTTTGCACGTTTTCGTCCGTTTTTACACGCTTTAGTTCGTTTTTGCATGTTTTCATCCGGTTTTACACGTTTTCGTCCGTTTTTACACGTTTTCGTCAGTTGTTACACATTTTCATTCGTTTTAACACGTTTTCGTCCGTTTTTACACGTTTTAGTTCGTTTTTACACGTTTTCGTCCGTTTTTACACGTTTTTGTTTGTTTTTATACGTTTTCATCCATTTTTATACGTTTTCACTTGTTTTTACACGTTTTTGTCCGTTTTTCATGTTTTCGTCCATTTTTACACGTTGTCATCCGATTTTACACGTTTTCGACCGTTTTAACACGATTTCGTCCGTTTTTATATGTTTTTATTCGGACAAAATCTTGTAAAAACAGACAAAAACGTGTAAAAACGGACGAAAAAGTGTATAAATAGACGAAAACGCAAAAACGAATGAAAAGGTATATAAAAACGGACGAAATCGTGTAAAAACAAACAAAAACGTGCAAAAGCGAACGAAATCGTGTAAAAACGGATGACAACGTAAAAAAAGGGACGAAATCGTGTAAAAACAGACGAAAACACGTAAAAACGGACGAGAAAGTGTAAAAACGGAAGAAAACATGCAAAAACGAACTAAAACATGTAAAACGGACGAAAACATGCAAAAACAACCGAAAACGTGCAAAAGGACTAATGGCCGTTAGTATAAAGACTAACAATGCAAATGGACTAGCGGCCGTACAAGGGTAATATTGTCATTTCAGGGTTATATTGGTTATCTCGGAACAGAATTTGAAAGTACGTTGTTGAAGTCCTTGAATAAAATAGTATGTGTTTCAAGTCGGCACAAATTGTAAAGTACGTTGATAATTTGTAGCTTTTACCCTACATTGTATGTTTGGTGTGACATAGCATTAACAGTTAGCGATAACGTTAGCAGTAAGCAATTATGAGCGGTAGCAGTTAGTAGCAACGTTTAATAAAAACGTTTGATAACGTAGTTGTTATTCTAATTATAATGTGTAAATAAAAGGACATATATACTAAAAGTAAAAGGATTTGCTAAACACAATCTTATGGGTTTTGTTTAAACATTACAAATTTACAAAAATAACAATTAATGAACTTATATATTTCATAATTATATTATATACTTATAATCATTTTTTCTAATCATTTTAAAAGTGGTAAGTAATGTTAACTATAAAATGTTTGGTGGTTACTAAATGTTAATTATGTAATTGTGAAATACTTAAACAAAATCCATAAAAATCCATAAGGTTGTGTTTAGCACGGGAAAAAAAAGAAGCTAGACGCTTGTAAAGATTTGATTTTTCATCTTGCAATCTTCTATATAAATCATATTAAGAGATTTGATCAACCTAGTATCATCAAAAATCTTAAGTTTATTAAAGACAAAAGTAGTTAGAAAGATAAGCTATGGTGTAACTTCTTTTTAATCGTTAACATGATGGACGACTATTTTGAAAATATGGACCCATACAAGGTACTATCAAAAACGTAAATGTGTACGTTTCTTTGATATATAATTAGTATTATATATTTTAACTTGTGTGTGGTATGTGGTCTATAAATAAGCATCAAGCTAGAGTGAAGTAAAGAACCATAAAATCTCACTATAGATCAAACAAACATATCTTCATTTGTCTCCAACATGGACCCGTATAAGGTACAACTTTCCTTTTATATTTTAGTAGCTAGCTAGAGTTTACATGGTTTATTCAAAACAAAGAACTTCATAGTATTATGATCTCTCATCCTAATATATGTATGCATATTATTTGTTAACTAGCTTTCATACGAAATCCTATCTAGTACTTGTTACTGAATGAAAAGTTCTACTTGTGACTGAAATATCATGAAGCATGCGATAATCTGTGTACTACATATGTGATTCTTGATCAAGTCCGTATAACCAGTTTAAGGCATGGCATATTATATGACGCATGGCATGCATACGTGCATATTAGGCAATAGATTATGCGGCCCTAGCCTCTTTGTGGGTCTGGGTCCATTAAAGTTACTACGTATGAATTTATCTTTATATATATTGTATCAATAAAACGTACCACATAAAGGGAATTATCAAATATAATATGGTATTATGTTGAACATTGGAACCACATAGGTGTATTGTATTATTAGACTGCCCGTAATGGGGCGTGATAGCCTATATTTTCTCCCCTAAAACGCCCCACAACGCCCCCCCTCCATTATCGATGGGTGTGGTTCTCAAAAAAAAAATTCGAGCGTGGAGAAGACAGCGCCCGAGCCCCATGTTTTGTTTGAAAAATATAGCCAAAAGTGTATAAGGTTCCACGCCCAATGCCCCTACTACCACTACACCACTTTTTCTAACAAGCCCCAACATGACCCACACTGCCACATGGCGCAAAACGCCCCACCCTCTCTTACACACCACTACACATAACCTTTTAGAAGTTAAGCTTATGTTTAGTATTGTGTTTAAAAGTTATAGTTGCAAAAGTTGTTTTATTAAATGAAAAATATAATTGTTACAAAGTATTTTAGAAACTATATTCACAAAGGATAAACAGATAAACACTTATGATCATAGTTATAGAAAGAATGGTAATTCTGTGTTGAACACAATCAAAACCTAAAGTTATGGACTAGCAAATATTCTGAACAGCAAAAAGTTATAAACTTACAATAGAAACAAGGCAAGTTCTATAAAATACAAATTGTTATTAGACGATAAATATGGCCAAAGCCCGATTATCAGTTTGAGTCTATTAAGTGGTTAACACCCTTGCCTCTAGAGATAGAGGTCAAGGGTTCGATCCTCACCCCTTGCAAGACTGGAGGTCCTTTTCTATCATTGGTAGTACCGGAAGCAGCCTCTCTACCTTAGGTAGGGGTAAGGTTGTCTACGTCTCAACCTCTCCCATACACCGTGGAAGACGGTATTGAGACCCATAACCCGTGAAAGACGGTATTGGGAAATACTTTACTTTACTTTTTAGTGTTTCATGCTATGTGTACTATATTTTTTCATGCTATGTGTACTATATAAATATAGTTTGGCTAATAATATAATACGAGGGTTGCATGCTATGTTTACTCTATATACAATTTGACTAATAATATAATAATTGTGACAATCTTTAGTCATCCCATTGTTCATAACAATTGTACTAATTTGCACACTACATAATTCAGCATGCATTGCGTTGAGCTATTTTAATTTCCGAGATGCTGAACTGTTTCGTGCGGTTGTGCAGGGATCGAACCTCATCCTGCCTCCGCCCAATGTATATAACGAAAATGCGTACCTTGCTTGATTAATTCTTTTCATTGCAATTAATGATTATGCATTTATAAGTACCTTTGTTTACTAGTTTGAGTGGTTTCATGTGCTCATGCAAGTTTCATACTACGTATATTTTTTATCTGATGTAGCAACGCCCTTCGAGTTCTTACAATGCCCCGTTTTGGACAACAAATGCTGGTGCACCCGTTTACAACAATACCGCATCATTGACCGTGGGAGAAAGAGGTAATTATATCACAAGTTACTACATATAGCATAAGATTATTCTGTTTCTAAACTAATGTTGTGCATGGCAGGTCCTATTCTCCTTGAGGACTATCATTTGATTGAGAAACTTGCTAACTTTACGCGTGAGCGGATCCCAGAACGTATTGTCCATGCAAGGGGTGCTAGTGCTAAGGGCTTCTTTGAAGTCACACATGACATCACTCATCTCACATGTGCTGATTTTCTCCGTGCTCCAGGCGTCCAGACTCCTGTCATTGTACGTTTTTCGACAGTTATCCATGAGCGTGGTAGCCCAGAAACTATCAGGGATCCCCGAGGTTTTGCTACCAAATTTTACACCAGAGAGGTGAGGATGATCCTTCTTAAATTTGGTGATATTGACTTATTTATATATAAATGGGTTGATTTGGGTTACATTTCATCTCTAACGGGTTAAAAGTCATATGCAATGTATTCAAAAGCATAAAACCTTTAAATTCGTTCACTAAAAAAGTTTAGATTGTTGTAATAAATAGATCTTACCAATTTATAAAATTTCAAAACATATACGGAGTAATAAAATGTTTTTGCAGGATACTGCATTGAAATGTGAATGTTTTGACCGATTTACTTATGAATGATAAATTCTGGCTGTGTCCAATCTCTAATGGGTCATATGAAGACATTTAGCTAATAGAGAAATGGCCTGGGTCAGTAAGATCGATCGAGTCAAAGTTCTTTCTTGTAATCCATAATCAACAAATTAAGTAAATGTAAGCTTTTTGTAAAAAGAAATGAATAAAAATTAAAAATAACGCGGGTTAACTCCACGCTATCCATACCACGAAATTACCATTTTTAACTGGATCCCGTTGAGGTTGATTCATTTCGACTTTCTTCCTAATGGGGAAATCCATTTTCTTTACATGATGATACACAATTTTCTAATTTTTCAGGGTAACTTTGATATTGTCGGAAACAATTTCCCCGTCTTCTTTACTCGTGATGCAATGGCATTTCCAGATGTGATTCATGCTTTTAAAACCGAATCCAAAGTCTCATATTCAGGAAGACTGGAGAATCCTTGACTTCCTCTCACACCCATCCCGAGAGTTTAAACACTATGACATTCTGGCTCGATGATCTTGGCATACCTACAGATTATAGACACATGGAAGGGTCTAGTGTGAATGCTCTCACTCTAGTCGACAAAGACGGTAAAACACATTATGTGAAATTTACATGGAAACCGACTTGTGGCGTGAAATGTCTATTGGAAGGAGAAGCTTGCAAGGTTGGAGGAACTAATCATAGTCACGCCACACAAGATCTTTATGACTCAATTTCAGCTGGTAACTTTCCTGAATGGAAGTTGTTTCTTCAAGTTATTGATCCTCATCATGAAGATAGGCTTGACTTTGACCCGCTTGATGGGACTATGACGTGGCCTGAGGATGTGATACCGTTGCAGCCAGTTGGTCGAATGGTCTTGAATAAGAATATCGATAACTTTTTTGCTGAAAATGAGCAGCTGGCGTTTAATCCTGGCCTTGTTGTCCCTGGAATATATTATTCTGATGATAAGATGCTTCAAGGTCGGATCTTTGCTTATTCTGATACTCAAAGGCACCGTCTTGGACCAAATTATCTGCAGCTACCGGTTAATGCTCCAAAATGTGCTCATCACAATAATCACTTTGATGGAAGTATGAATTTTATGCATAGGGACGAGGAGGTAATTTATCTTTCTATATATGCCCGTTTAAGGGTAAATTGAGTAATTTTACTCTACTCTTTGCTTATCAATTCTGTTACAGTTAAGGAGACTGATTATTTGACGTATAAATAATTTGATATTTATACACTAAAGTACGTTATCTAAACACTATTACTCAGAATGCCGAACCAAGCAACCCCCTAATTCTTCTTATCTTTGCTAATTTGATAAGCTTCTAACGAACTTGACTATGATGCCTAACAGGTTGATTACTTCCCTTCGAGGTTTGATCGTGTTCAACATGCTCAGCAGTACCCTATCAATCCTGCTAGAGTGACTGGGACCCGTCAAAGGGTTAGTCTGTTTTGTCTTCGGTTTAAAATCTCTGATGTACAAACTAAGTGATTGACTTTTTGAGCAATAGCACTTGGCTTTTCAACGCATATTAAGTAACATTGTTTCTGTTTATCGTTTATCAACGTATTGCAAAGATGCCGAAAACTTACGGATGGTAGAATTTGGATATATTGTAGGAATTAAATGATACACCATTACTAGTTGATTTCACCTGACACTTACTGCGAAATGCTCGTTCTTGCAACAAATTGTGCTATTTTGGTATGTTTGCGCGCACAAAATATTGTTTGTTTGCAGCGATGAAGTATAATTATTCGAAAGGCAGAAGCTTTGTTTGAATTATTTGCAATTCCTATATACGATATGTGGTTCTTTTTCTTTCACTGAAAATCATGAGTTATTTGGGTGAGACTAGGATTAAAAGGTTAGATAGTCTTTAATACATGACCTGTGGTTGTTACATAGATAAGTATCTTGAAAGTTAATTGCTTTGTTTTGGCTGATTGATGCAGGCTGTTATTCCGAAATACAACGATTTTAAGCAGCCCGGAGAGAGGTATCTGTCATGGGCACCAGAAAGGTACTATTTTTCTTTATTTTATACTAGTAGTAAATTAAATCAAGTTTTTCCCTTACAGACAGCATTGTCACTCATGTTAATTGGTTCTGTTAATTGTATAGGCAAGAAAGATTCATTTGCCGAAATGTAAAGATGTTGTCTGATCCACGCGTTACTCATGAGCTTCGCAGCATCTGGATCTCATACTGGTCTCAGGTTCGCTAGCTTTACTTTAGCTTTCATCCCTTAGTCCATTTTGAAAGGAGATAAAAGTTGACTCTTATAGTTGCAACTTGAAAACAATCAAACTTTTTTCTTGATATATTGCGTGGTTGATACAATAGTAACTCAACATTTTTACGCACTATATTCTTTCGAATCATACTTTTTTTTTTTTAAAACCAAAGCATCTAGCCTAATTGCTTAACACATTGGTAATAATAGATTACCCAAATCAGCCCATTACATAGGTTGAAATTGCCACCCGTAATGAAAATGTACTAAATATGGTGAAATCTGACTTGTTCTTGCAGTGTGATCAGTCCCTGGGGCAGAAAATAGCATCACGCCTCAATGTGCGCCCTAACTTTTGAACATAATTAAACATCAGGAAGCTACTTATCATGATCAATGAGAGTGTCATCAACGTGCCTTTATAAGAAAGGTTTTGATCAGTTTCTCGGCTAGTTATAAAAAAGAATGGTCCCATGACTCTGTTCTGTAACTTCATAGTTATGTAGACTTTTGTGTGCTAAACGAACCTAAAACTAAAATAAGCGCACACCTGAAGCGCTCACTTATGCCTGTTTCAGTCCAGGTTTGGTTTGAATATAAAAACGTGTAGCAGACATGTAACATAAGTTGCTTGCTACATATATGTAATGTTGTTGTTTATGTTAACTTTGGTTCTCACTTGCTGCTAATGTTTTACTGTCTTGTTTTTCATCATCATCAACCATGTAAGTTGTTCTAGATCTCTAATACGAACCAGGACTGAATTATTATCAAAATATCAAAAGAACGAAAATAAAGTAGAAGATAGTGGTTGCTTTCGAGATGTAGGTGACCTCCTAATGTCTATAGACTCCACAAATTCTGCATACCTAAAACCTGTAACCCTAATGCCCTATAAATAAGAGAGACTCTCTATACTTACCATAATGCCTTGATCGAAGCTCCATGATTTCTGATAGAAGCATTGGTTGAAGACCGGATTTCTTTGATCAAAGTAGCGTTTTCTTCATGTCTCTTAGCAGCATCAACCATCATCTGCTTCATGGATTCTTCCAAAGTCTGTCTCCTTTCTTGGTATGACTGATTCCCGTTGTCCCTTTGGTAGTATCCTGGAGCATCTGCCCTATACCTTCCTGATGGTTGAAAAGGCTGGTTAAATTGGGTGTAGTATGCTTCTTCAAGTGTTTCTCCTTCATTCTTTGATGGGCAATCCTTAGTGTAATGGGGTCCCTTGCATATTTCACAACCAACCTGAGCAGCATACACCTTTTCATCAACCTTCTTGAGATCTTTACTAAGTTTATTCAATTGAGCTTGAAAAGCAGCATATCCATCAGAAGTATCACTGCTTTTATTTCTAGTAGAGGTCCCAACGTGCCACTTCTGAGAATGATCAGCCATTTCTTGGATGGCTTTTCTAGCATTTGCTGCACTCATTTGAGGAACAACTCCCTTAGAATCCAAAATCTGTCGAGTAGGCACATCCAGACCCTGATAAAACAAAATAACCTCCTGCATAGTAGTCAAATAATGTTGGGGACATTTCAATAATAAATATTTGAATCGCTCCCAAGCCTGATAAAGAGTTTCATCGGGCTCGTGTTTGAAATTATTGATAGCCTCCATCTTCTTAGCAGTACGAGCAGGTGGGCAATATTTTTTTAGAAATTTCTTCTTCAAGTCTTCCCAAGCATTAATTGAACCAGCTGGTTCATTCTTTAGCCACTTGTTAGCAGCTCCTGTAAGTGAAATAGGGAAAACACGAAGCATTAATTGATCAATAGACACTTCCTTAGTTGTGAACAAGTCTGCGATCTCAAGGATCCTTTCCACGTGCTCATTAGCATCTTCATGTGTGACAAACGGTAAATTTTTCCACTAATATTTTAATAATAAATGTTAATTTATTATTACCTAACTGTAAAACTTAGCATTTATGTGCTTACATAACTATTACGGGAAGCAAACCCGCACACTGTAACATACAGTAACTCACAAAACTATTTAATCTCACCAGAAACAGTGAATTTTCCACTTTCTCACATTTACAGATTATAACATAATGAAAGTGAGAGGTTATCTCACTTTTCCTGAAAAACGATACCACACGCGTACCGACACCATATTAGTAACGGTTAACCTTATGAATTATTTTCAGAGTCAATAAATTTTATTTTTATGCCAGTTTTATAAAAACGTTTCCGAAATTTTATTTGTCACTTTTATATCAAACCGGAGAAACATGATTTCACCCCAGCTCAACGGGTCACGGGGTACACAACTACACTTTATTATAACAAAACAAACCCTATAATTTTTCTTCTTATCCTTTCTTTCTCTGTATTGCCGCCCACTCACACACACCCCCACAATCTTTATCGTTTCCTTCTTTTGGATTTCAACTCCATCTTCCCGGAAACGAACCATCACCATCACCATCCAAGGAGTTATATGCTTTCCCCTCTCCCAAAGCTTGCCATCACTTTCACATAACTCTTCCCCAAGAGTCAACGGCTGTGGATAAGATAAGGTGACGAGGATGGAGAGCGATTTAGGCTTCAAACGGAAGTTCCTCAATTTTCAGACTCAAAAGAAGGTCGAGGACCTTCCAAAGTATCATCTTTTTAATGGTTATTCGAAGTCCAGTAGATCCACACACTCTAACTCATTTACAAAAAGTCTTATCGAGATCAAGGATTCAAAGGGGACTGATTTCATTGGAGGTGTGGATTAACTGGGGTTCGGAGTTGGATTGCTTGATTCGGATTTGGGTTTGCTTGATTCGTATTCGGGGTTTCTAAGTTCTTGATTCATCTTGTTGTCCATATCCATTGTAAGGGTCTTGAATCTCTTTTCAGTTTATAAATACTTTCGTTAAATTAATTGTTGTTTGATGTTGTGACTGGATTCATTCATTTTCACGAGTTATGATTGAATGGTTGTTTTAATTAGTCGATTTCTAAACCAACGAATAGTTGGGTGTTATTGTTGATAATGATTCTTGTGTGGTTCATAAAAACTTAACCAAAAAAATTTGAGTATTGGCTTGTTAATTGGAAGTGTTATGTTAGTTTATCCTTGTTCGATTTTTGTTTGCTCAATTCGAATGGTTGTTGTTATGGTTAGAAGTCTACTAGGATGTTAACTCATAAGTTGTGTAGAACCTGTTTAAGTTTTCTTGAGTCGTGTATAACCTTTGGGTCGAACCACAGTGGTGAGACTTTGGTCTTTTTTATTCACATGTTCGATCACAATTAGCAGACGGTAAAATAGGTGGTGCTGTAAAGTGTTTTTGTGTTGCGGTTGGAACCTAAATTTGGTTCAGGATTAGTAGTTGTGTTGTGAGTGTTTTGGTTCAAGAAAGACCACGCCCACAAGGGTGTGTTATGGTTGGTTTTGCTTTGGTTCAAACTCCACTAGGCAGCCACCCATATAGGGTGTGTGTGCCTCGGTTTGAGTCTTGTTGGGTTTAGCGAGACAACCCCAAACCCACTCACCTAGCAGCCCGGGTAATATGGTCATCACTTGGTTGCGTGTGTGAGTTGTTCGAATCACATTTGGTTCAAAGACAACCCATATAGGGCTTCCTTGGTCCGAGTCCCACAAGGACACCCCAAATTGTTGTGCACGTCTAAACTCAAAACACCAAAAGGTGTCGATTTGTATCCGAGTCGTTTCAACCTCAATGGGTCTTAGATCAAGACTTGGTTAAAGTATTGTTATGTGTGGTGAGACCATGGTGTAGAACCCAACCAACAGCCTCACGTGAGTCCTCGAGGTCACCAAGTTGAGTGGTGTCGAGCTCGTCACTCGAGCTCGACATAAAACTTGTGCTAAAACTTCTCTGTGTCAAGCATGCTCCAGGTTAATACACAAGTCCACAGTTGGGCTTGTGTGTGCGCGTGTTATGTATAAACCGAAAAGTCCATTAAGTATAGATGTGCTCTTGCTAGTCACAGCCCACCAGGCCCAATCAAGAGGGCATGGGTTATTAGTATTCCAATCCAGTTCATAAACCCCCCCCCCCCATTGACTTTATAACTGCGCCACAACCCAACAAGGGAGATAAGGGGTGCATCTATATTAAATCGGCCGAGCATATATAAAAGAATAAATAAAAATTAATATCGTAACCGTCGTATAAAAGTGTGTACCGACATAGCCTCGTATTCGATTTATTTCACAACTCAATTCCGACTCATTTCTTTTCACGTAATCACAATTTCGTCATAAATCACAACAAGTTGTGGAAACATATATTACAACACAAGACACTATATAAACATACGTTTATAAACTTTTTATACAAATTGCAACTTATAAACCCTAGTCCAAATTTAACTTATAAATAGTTAACATACTTATATCGCTTATCAAAATTTGTAAACACTTAAGACGGTATTTTAGAAAATCTACTTAAGTTTTATAAAAATTATAAACGGCTATTACATAAACACATATATTTGTGACACATCGTTACCCCGAGAAATCAATACACATGCACGGGTCATGCCCGACTTCTATCAAATAAATACATTTATCATGTTTTTATTAAAATTTGACAAACAAAACATTTTATATACAACCTTTATAAGCTAGTTTTTAAATTACAAATCATTTAAATAAAACCACTACTTACACATAATTATTCATACACTTCAAAATATAACTATTTATATATTTTTATAATGACTATTTTTAAATATCTTTAACAATAATGTTCCTATATTCCAACAACGTCTAGTACTATTCGCAATCACTTTTCGTTCATCGTCTTTCAGTTATTGTCGAATCGGAATCTTATTCGTCTTTGATAATTTTTATTGTCATACACTTATGCACTTCCAAGAGCCAATACCTACAAATACTTAGAAAACCGTTTTAAACTTAAATGCTGCCACACAAGCAACAATAGCATAAACACTTTGAAACTTTTTAAAATAAATATCGTTAAGTCTTAAATTAAAGTTGTGAACTAAGACATGCCTTACTAATCTAGGTCTCGTGTTGGTGCCGAACACTATCTGATTTACTGGATTATCTGACTAATGTTTGCTAAGGTGAGTTTATAGCCCCACTCTATTTATATTTGTTTTACAACTATGGGGTGAGAAACATGCATAACAATTTCAGGACCACAATAATGTTTTATTTTCTCAAAACTATTGCGTAGTTAACCTAAGCCCCGGAACCCACTGTTATGCCCACTCTCATGAACCGCTAATTCCCGCTGGGAATCGCGATTGATATAAATAGATCTATTGGGGTGACTCCCCCGTTCGGTTGGCCAGACAGGTCAATGCGAGCGTATACCAAGTCGGACTACGAGTGTATTGGGTTAAACACTCGCTATGGGCCCCTGATTATTATTTATGTGCTATATTGTAGCGCACTGAACTGTCGAGCCTCGGTTGCATGAACTTAGTGCTAGCATGATAGACTATTTTGTATGACATTATATGTGTTGTAATGTTCGTACACAAAACTATTGGTCCAAATTTATTATTTTACTGCTCCATTTTAAACCTATGAACTCACCAGCTTTTTGCTGACTTTTAGCATGTTTTTCTCAGGTGTTTAATCTGTCTGATGGTTGCAAGGTATTGGCATGGCAAGGGTCATAGACTATTAGCCGAAGTGTTTTTACGCATAACCATGACTTGTTTTTATGGGACAACTAAACTCATGGGCCTTATTTTCAGAACTTGAAACTCTATTGTTGTTAGGAATATAAATATTCACATGAAAGACTCGGTCACCCCGAGTATCTATTTAGCATTTAAGTAGCTCGTAGGCTTATTAGTTTTAGTTTAGTTATCGTATCATCATGGAGTCGGGTCGGGTCTTTACCCACTGTAAGCCCGTTCCATAGCCCGTGTAGGGGCGGTTTAGAGTTTGTATATATACCCCTTTCCCACCAAGGGAAGGGGTTGGACCTTTCATTACTTTCAATCTAATACTTATCATTCTCTCTCTCTAAAAGGCTCCCACTTTCTCTCTCTAGAATTTAACCTTAAACATCAAAGTTCTCTTGTGTTATGATTATGATAACTCTACAATTGGTATCAAGAGCCATGGTTGAATTCGAGTGTGATTGTTTCTTTGGTTTTCTTTTCATTCGATCCTTCTTGTTTTTTTTCTTTGGTTCGAACTCAAAACACTAAACAACCCACGAGTTGTGAAGTGTTTGTGGTGTTTGTTGGCATAATCTTGTACTTTTGTGTTCACTACGATCTCTTACATCATTTCCTAGTATCCTACGATTGATTTGGTGACTTTAGTTTGTGTTTTGAAGATTATTCTTAGTTGCGATTTGAGTCTCGGTAATATTTTCGTGGTTGCGATTTGAGTTGGGCTGGAAATTCTGAGTTGCGATTTGGTGTTCTTCTTGTCCTGCGATTTGGCATTTAACTAAAAAGGGAAAGAAGGCAAATCGCAAGAAAGGGACATTTTTGTCTGGTTGCGGTTTGCGATTTGATGCTTGCGACTTGAGGTTTGCTGTTTGAAGCCTGCGATTTGAAATCGTTGCGATTTGAAGTCTTTGCGGTTTGAAGCCTGCGATTTGCTCTTGTATTGCGGTTTGAAAAGTGTTGTGATTTGAGCATTGAGATTTGACTAGTTGCTTCATTGCGATTTGCCCCAAATTCCCATTGAGATTTGCCTCAGATTCTTCACTGTGATTTGCTCTTATCTCTTCATTGTGATTTTCTCAAGTCTCTACATTGCAATTTGACTCTTGACTTTGACATGTTCATATCACCAAGTAAACTCAATACAACTAAACCCAATCACAACTTAACAACAATTCATCTAAACTAACAAACAATCATTCATCTTAACATACAATCACTAATCATTATCGATCCAAACTCTCATTATAACACATTCAAGTAATCATATCACGGTTTATTCTTGATTTTTGTAAAATCCCGCGAAAGATTCTATTTCTCGGTTTAAATCATAGAATTGTAAAATCCCTTGCTTATTAACTTCATGGCAAGCACTTCTTCTGATGACATTCAAGCTGCCGGGTCCGATACCCACCCTCCTATGCTTGATAGGGCGGATTATGAATCATGGGCACAAAGAATACGACTTTATTGCTTGGGAAAAGAGAATGGTGTTAACATTCTTAAATCCATTGATGAAGGACCTTTTCAAATGGGCACCACTAGAGATGTTGTCACTACCGCTGAGGATGGAACTGTCACTCTTGGAATCGACAGGCTACGTAATTACAACGATCTTAATGAGGAGGAGAAGAAGCGTTATGATGTAGACATTAAAGCTTCTAACATTGTGATTCAAGGACTTCCCAAAGACGTTTACAAGCTTATCAACTTCAACACTGAAGCCAAAGCTGTTTGGGACAATGTTAAAATGCTTCTGGCTGGATCTGAATTGACCAAAGAAGATCGTGAATCTCAGTTGTATGATGAGTTTGAGCACTTCAAGATGAATCCTGGTGAAAACATCACTGACTATTATGTGAGATTTCACAAGCTTGTGAATGACATGAGGATCATCAGGATGACAATGCCAAATATCCAGCTCAATTCTAAGTTTGTGAACAACATGTCACCCGAGTGGGATAGATTTGTCACAGCCGTGAAGCTCAACAAAGGATTGAGAGAGACGAATTATGAACAGCTGTATGCTTACTTACAACAACATGAAAAGCATGCTGTCTATGATCGTCAATTAAGGGAAAGAATCAATCTGTTCAACCGTTTAATCAATCCTCACTTGATCAAGTTTATCACCATCCTTCTTCATCACAGAATCAGACATCATTTGTCCAATCATCTTTGCACCCACCATCTGCTGTGAACACCCAACTGGACTCAGGATACTCTCATACTGACAAGATGATTGATAATCTCTCCAACCAAGTTTCTTTACTTGTCCAACAGTTCAGAGCAACACTCCCTCAAACCAACAACCAACTTCGAACTTCATCAAATCCACGTAATCAAGCAACAGTGGAAGATGGAAGGGTTGTGGTTCAGAATGTTCAGGGAAGGCAGAATGTGAATCAAAGAAACATTGGTCGGGGTAACATACAGAACAGAGTTGGGAATGCTAATCAGGGACAGGGAAGGCAAATCAAATGTTACAACTGTGGTGGACTAAGACACATAGCAAGGAACTGCACTCAACCAAAGCGTCCACAGAACTTTGACTACTTCAAAGATAAGATGTTGTTGATGCAAGCTCAAGAGAATGGAGCACCTTTGGACGAAGAAGAGTTATTGTTTCTTGCTGGTGATGAGGGGAACACGTTTGATGCTGATGTGGATTATCAACCAGTTCAGGACTTGGCACTAAATGATCCCAACATCTTCCAAGCTGATGATTGTGATGCTTTTGACTCAGACGTTTATGATGAACCCACTGCTCAAACCATCTTCATGGCTAATCTGTCTTCTACAGTCTCATCACCACCACAATCTGGTCCTTCCAATGCATCTGTCATATCTGAGGTACTAAAGCTGTATGACATGTATAACATGGTCGATGAACAGAAGATTCCCAACAAAGTACAACAGACAGATGTTGTTGAATCAGATGCTGTTGATATGGGAAATAGCGATATTAACCCATATGAACAACATGTGGAACACAACGAAGCGTCTGTTGAACCTAGTGGGGTATCTTCTGTTATTAATGATGATAATGTGTTGCATGAACAAAAGATTCCTAAAGAAGTACAACCAACAAATGCTGTTGAATCAGATACTGCTGATATGGGAAATAGTAATGTTATCCCATATGAACAATATGTGAATCACAACGACGTGTCTGTTGTACCAAGTAGTGCATCTTCTGTTGTTGATAATACTTGTGAGTTGCATGAGAACACCGTGTTTATCCCTGATGACACTTTGACCACTAGACTTAACATATATAAAGATCAGGTGGCCATATATGAACAACGTGCAAAATTTGAGCTAACTGAACGTGAGCAGAAAATGGATAGTCAAATGCGTACATTCATAACAGAACGTAATTTAAGGGAAGAAACATTGAAAAAGGAGTTATATTATTTACGATAACAACTTGATCAAACTGTTAAACAAAAACAGGAGATCCAAGAAACTGTAATTACACTAAAACATGATTTCAAAGAAAAAGAAACAAAACTCTTAAATAATTTTTCCAGACTTAAAACGTTAAAGAATAAGATTGAAAACAAGTTGTACACACAAGACCAGACTAGACAAACTGCTCAAATGATTCAAAAGCATAAAAAGTTGTGTGATGAAAATAGTGTAAAGGATGTAGGTGAACCTAAATCAGTTTTTCTTAGGAGTGTTAAAGTTGCTCAACCTGCATTATATGATGCAAATGTAATGCTTAAGCCTGGTCATACCCCTCCTGATGTGTCATCATTTGAAGAGAGTAATGAGATAGAAGTAATAAATAGAGAAAGATTGACTTAAAAAATGAAGGATCCCAAATGTATAGCAAATCGAGTCATAATCAAACCCCATGATTACTCTGAGGAGAACCGATTGGCTATTTTTGTACCTCAAACTAAGTTGACTCCAGAACAAATATTTTGGTCCTTAGACTTAGAAAAAATGAAAGCCGAAGAACTTCAAGCCAAAACTCCACCCTTTAGAAAGATAGCTGCAGCAACGGTGTACCCACCCAATACACCCATGCACTTAGTTCCTTTAACTCTTCCACAGAATGTAAAACTCTAATTAGCATATATGTTCTTTGTCAACTATTTGCTGATTTCGATAAAACATGTAAGAAGAGAATTACGCCAACGGGAATTACTAAAGGGGAAAGGGGCTTTGAACAGACAAAACGGTGCTACTTAACTGAGGTTATTCCATTTTTTAAACTTCTCAAAAAACATTTTGAGGGCATGCAAAAAACCCTTGAAACTGAATTAAAAGAAATGAAAGAAGTGTTTAAAGATATGGTAAACGTGGGAAAACAAAATGCTATTGATCTTAAATGTTGTAAGATTGAAAGAAAGAACATTCTCATCACCAATGAGAATATGATTGCTAGATGTATTGCACATGATGTATTTTATACTGCTACTGATTCTGCCTCAACTGCTTGTCAATTTCATGAGGTGTCTATTGCATTGAATGTTACCCAGAATCGTGTTGTTGAGCTTGAGGGGGAGAATTTAAAATTGCATGAGAAAATCCAAAACGATGACCATGATAACATGGTCAGGCATTTTTCAAAACTAGAGGTTGATAATCTTAATTTGCAATTAAAATATCAACATTTAGAAGAAAGAATTAAAATCTCAAATGCCAAGGCATCTTTGGATGCTCCTGAATTTGATGCATATTTTGAATTAAGCAAACGAGATGAAAAAATTCAAGCTCACACTAACACGATTCGAAAATTGAGGGCCCAAATTGCCCAATCAAAATCGAATAAGAGTGATGTGACTGGCACCCATAAACCATCGTCTTTAGATTCTCAGAATTTTCAATATCAAGACACCATCAATAAATTACAACATGAAAATGATTGGTTTCAAGCTGAAAACTCTAATGTTAAATAGCGTTACAAAGAGTTATATGATTCGATTAAAATCACACGTGATAAAACCAATGAAAAAATAACTTCTTTGCTTAATGAGATTGAGAATCTAAAGGCTCAGGTGAAAGGGAAAATGCCAGTCATCACCAGTGATAATATTGTTCCGAAGGTTTCTGCTAGTAGAAAATATGTAATTGATGTTGTGACCATTCCGCTTCCTCTTAGGAACAATAGGTCAGCTCATCATGTTTATCTCACATATCTTAAGGATAGTCTTGACATTCTTCGTGAGACCGTAGAAGAGGATAGGATAGATAAACCACTTGATAGTGCAGTTGTAGATGCCTGCTTCCTCACTAAACGATCTCAGGAACTCTTAGAATACGTCATTGGCACATGTCCTAAGATTGATAACAAGCGAGATAGGTTTATTGCATCATCCTCAATGACTAAGAACAAGCATATTACCTTTGATGTACCATTAATGACATCTGAACCCAGCACATCAAAACCAGAAAAACAAATGGCAGTGAAACAAACCAATGTTCCCATCATTACTTCTATAGGAGTAAACAGTGACACTAAAGCTAGCAGGTCAAATCCTAGTCGCAATACAAAGAAAGATAGGACTGCGCCAGCTAAGAGTGCTCATCAGAAGAAAGTAGAAGACCATCTAAGGAACAATAAACTTGATTTGATAAAAAAGAATCGTGTTGATACTAGTATTAGCTATAAGTGTACTGTAATTAATTCGAATTCTAATGCTATTTGTAAGAAATGTAATAAATGCTTAATTTTTGGTAATCATGATGAATGTGTTGTGTTATTCTTGATGTCTTCTCAACGATCCCTAGTTAAGAATGTTAGGAAACCTAAATTGAGTAAGCAAATTTGGAAAGCAACAGGAAAAATGTTTGCTAATAGGTCTAAGGGTGAGGGAAGATTCTTTTTGTATTTTTTATATTTTTATAAAAGCAAGTAAAATATCGGGTTTGAAGGAGTGGGCGGAATTAGTTGCTAGTCAACTAACCCAAATAACTACAATTGCAAATAAAATAAAATAACTGAAAATAAAAAGGTTGTGGAACTTATATGGAGAGAAATGTGTTTACTTAGATTTCCTTACTCCCTAACTATCTTTTACCGGTTGATTAGTGTGTATTAATTGTGTGGATGACGGGTGTATTCCTTAATACCAATTGTGGGGTGGCGTACGTACTTCCCCAACTCTATAAGCTCCTACTTCACTCCTATGTCGAGCCGGCTAAGAAGCTCCTAACATGGGATCACTAGAATTCGCTCATGCATTAAATACAACCATAAAAACCTTAGTACGCATTGGTTCATGTTTCTTAAGACGTTCAAGCAAGTTACCGTATAGGAGGTTAGCCAGTTTTCTTAAGCCTAACATCGATAAACAATCATCCAATACAATTAATAACACACCAACAACCAATAATCAATAGTTAGGTTTCATTAGATCTAAGCAAACACAAGATAAATCTAGCCTAGCATGTTAAATAAAAGACAAGAACAAGATATAATCAAACAACACATAGACATATTGAATGATTAATTGATTACTTATCTTCAATTGAACATGGGAGATCCAAGGGTATAAAACCCTTAAAAGTAGCAGAAAAATCGTCTTAGGGTTTCTCCTCACAAAGTTGCACACTAATGACTAAAAATTATGAGAATATATATAGAAAATCAGATCTGACGGCGTCACGTTATAGAGCTGACGCTGTCACCCTCGCCGCGGTTAGGGTTTCTTGATGGCCTTCTTGACGCCGTCCCCTTTTAATCATCCAAAATCCTCTCTGGCGCGTCAGGGGTTGACGGCGTCACAATGGTGCTTGACGCCGTCACAGGTATTTTTCCAGCCGATTTTGAGACTTTGTCGTTTTCTTCACTTTTATGCTCCAAAAACGTCCAAAATGCTTCCTTTTCCAGATTTCTTCTCCAAAGTACCTAAAATGACAAAAGGAACGATTTAGGGCAATATTTGATCAAATAAATACGATTTAGGGCTTAAATGACCCCCTAAAAGCGGTACACTTTTCGCTTTATCAAATACTCTTACACTTGAGATTTGCTTGTCCTCAAGCAAATGCGCTTTTATTCTAATCAAAATACAAGTTAGGGGTCATTTAACGCTAATATAAAAGTAATTACAACAAATAGTCATTCCACTTTAATCATAATAAGCACGGAGATTACAAACTAGCACCTCACAAGTAGTGTTTAGATACTCACATCTCTCAGGTGTCATAAAAGTATATCTCATAAATGAAAATGAATAATATCTCTCACTACCTGTCATAGCAAATAGATTACCATAGGCTTGGGAAAGGATCAAAAACCTCCTCCACTAGGCGTAAGCACCTAAGATAAACTATCAAAGAGGGCTTTTAAACGGTTATAACGTTAGGTGTAGGGATATGATAAATAAGGTTTTGTTGGATAAAGGATATTTTACTGGTGGCGAGTTAAAGATCTTGATTAATTACATGTACAATATGGCGTTGCTAAGCCAAGACTAGACTCGACTTAAGCTAATGAAAAAAATAACAAAAAGATAAAAGAAACATAAAATGAAACGGGATGGTAGTCCGTATGTTTTTTTTTTTTTTTTTTTTTTTTTTTTTTTTTTTTTTTTTTTTTGCATACACTCTTGCCCTACCATCCAAAATAATACATCGTAGGGGGGTTGTATCCCCCTTACACTTGAACTTTTACATAACTTTACAATTAACTATTCTAATGACTCGAATTAAGATAATCGAAACACTTGGAGTACTTTTAAAATATTTAGCACATATGGGGGTAATAATGTTGTTCTTCCCCATTACTCCATTACACTAGTACTTTACCCATGAGTCCCAATCGTCCCAAAACAATATGTACAAGGATATGACTCGACTTAGCAACCATGTAATCAATTAGATAATTAACTTGGGGTTTAAACAAATGTTGTCACAATAATGCACTAAAAATGAGTGCATACAAGGTAGGCTAAGGCGATTTGGGTGTACATTTAAGTGGGGTGTAAACAAATTCTTACTTTAAGTAAAATGCTTAAAGTTAGAAACGAAAAGATAGGCTCTGAGGGGTGTACTAGGGGTATCGTGTACTAAAAATGAGTACAACGCAAAGGGTGTGGGAGAATTACTTGACCAATGTAGCCAATGTAATTATAACAAAAACACAGGTGTAAAACAATGGGTTAATCCTAATGCCTCTTATCATGTAGTAAATCTAACTACACGAATGTAGTCTCACTTGTGGCCTCGGAATGGTCTTAACGCAAGTTCTAGAATCTAAGTGCTACCGGTACACACATCATAGCATAAATGCTTTTCCTACCAATTCTAGGGGCGAACCTCACATATTTGGGGGTGGAAACTTTTTTAGTGGTACGGTTTTGTGCTAGTCATATAACTCCTATCCGTGAGACGCTCATTAAGACCAAAGTTTCACTCTTATATGTTGTAAAAAATTTTAAATTTGGCACTAAAATTGCCTTAACAGGTATTCTCTCTCAGTTTTATTACACATCTACCATTAAACTAATGAAAAATCAAGCGTGATAGCATTCTCTAAGGTATCGTACTTTACCCCCCTTACACTTAAGATGAACATTGTCCCCAATGTTCAAATAACAAGATGTAAAAGTAAATAAGGTAAAAGAATGAAATCAAATACTCCCCTGATTCGCTCGGTGGATAAAGAGGTAACATGGTTAGATCTTCTTCTAAGGTAATGTTGAAGCTTCAAGAATAAAGCAACGCCAAAAGCTAGATTCCACATACATCTCCTTGTCCAAAATAACCTGTTAAACCTGAGAAAACAAACACGAAAACCTGCATAACATCGGCGGGATAAATCTGTATAAGGATATAATGCTTGTGGAATGATTATTTTGCAGATTCCTGGAGTTTATAAGTTAGAGATTTAATAATGCATTTTATGATTCCGGAAGAAAAACAAAACTTTCAAAAAAAAATTCTAGAAAACTGTTCCTGACGCCGTCAGAAGTGATCTGACAGATTTTTCATGTTAAGTTTCCGGAAAATTTCTGGAAAAACTCAATCCTTATTTCCTGGAAATCCTGCAAAATATCATTATGACTCGATACAAGCATTTGACTCAAACAATTACTAATATGTATGTTAATTTAATATTGTTATGATTCATGTTCATTTGTTCTAATAAACCGATTTGGATTTCCCTTACACTTATCTTTTGCAAAATACCTTTATATGTAGTTAAGACGAAGTTAAAAACAAGATAAAGCATTTTCACAATTTAGTTTCGAACATGAATCAATAATAATAAAAATTAAACATACATACGGAAGCAAATAAAATCAAACAAACAAATAAATAAACACACAAAGCAAATAAAGCTTGGGTTGCCTCCCAAGAAGCGCTTGTTTTTGTTTGAGTCACGAGCCTGACTCTACCCTTATTTAACGGATAAAGGAGAGGTTTTTCCTGCACTTAGGATTAAGTGCGGGTGATAGTAGCGATACACACCATCTTGGTGGAAGTATGCCGCGTGAGGAAAGAGTGGTGGATGAATTATATACTCAAAGGGGTGTGCTCCTTTCATCATAACCTTACCTAGTTCACTTTGGTCAATGGGTGAATTAAAGTTTTCTCCTAAAAAGGGATCATCTTCTATCAACTTCGAGAGATTCCTAGTTGGGAATCCATCTTGACCTAATAAACCCGGTTTAAACCCATAATGTTTCTTGTGATCAATCATGAATGGGTGATGTAAGTATGTAAGGTCATGGTTCACTCTTATATTAGCTTCCACTCCACATGGCCTAGAGTCTACTACCTTAATCTTAACATTACCCGGACTACATGGTTTGATGGGTGGATCGGGACCTTTTTTAATTCCTAAATTCACATATAAAGATGGAAGATTAGGTAATGGTTTTGGTTGAGGCTTCGGTTCATCAAAAATAGGAAATCCCCTAGAACTAAGAGTAAGGTTGTGATCACTATAAGCATTCAAACCTATATCCTCTAGTTGTGTTTGGTTCAAAGGTTCTACCTCCATCGGGATTCCTAAAGTCTCTTCTACTTCTTCCGGGTAAGTCACGGGCGGTGTGTGTGCCTCAAATGATGGTAGGTTTTGTGGAGTACTTGGTGGACTTGGATTTTCTACTTTATCCTCCATCTTATCTTGATTACCTATGTGCTTATTATGTGATTTGTTGAAGTCTATCCCCAACATGCACCTAGGTATCTCAAATCCTTTTCTATTCATCTCAAATTCTTGGTCCGATTCATAAGAATCATTCTCAATAACTTGATCACTATGTTCCATTTGCCTAAAGGATTCCTCATACTCATCATATGTCTTGGTGAAATCTAATCCAAGCATGCACCTAGGTAGTTCAACATTAACCATCTCACAATCTTGGTCGGGTTCATAAGAAACTATCCTAGGTGAAGGCTCATATGGTGCATAGGTTTCACTTAATGAGGTATTTTGAGGGTTTGATGGGGCTCCTAAGGTGATTTCCTCAAAAGTTTTATGCACTTGGTCTCTTTTCTCAAGGTACTCACTAAAATCTATGTCAGATCCTGTTCTCATTACTTCATTCCACCATCTTGATTTATCCAAATTAATAAAATTATATTTTCTTCATGTAAAACTCTAGTCGCGGATTTGGTAGATTCACGTTCTCCATAATGGCGAACGGAAGAGTCAATGCAAAAACTTTACGAACAAAAGCACAAAGAAAAGATAGACTACGAGAAAGCTAATAAAAAGAAAATAAAAATCTCACTAGATAGGAATCTAATGAGTAGACCTAATAAAATAAAAATTCAACCTAAACAATAACTATTCCCCGGCAGCGGCGCCAAAAACTTGATGCGTGGTTTTGCGACCTTACAACAGGTTTTACCTCTTGAGGGATCTCAAGAGGCTTGCAATCCCCACCAGGCAGTGTACCTGACCGTTGTAGTATAGTGTAGTGGCAAGTACCGGGGGATTGATCGTTCTCTAGGGGAATAGTGTCGTTAGGATTGAAAAACTACTCTAATAGGTCTAAGGGTGAGGGAAGATTCTTTTTGTATTTTTTATATTTTTATAAAAGCAAGTAAAATATCGGGTTTGAAGGAGTGGGCGGAATTAGTTGCTAGTCAACTAACCCAAATAACTACAATTGCAAATAAAATAAAATAACTGAAAATAAAAAGGTTGTGGAACTTATATGGGGAGAAATGTGTTTACTTAGATTTCCTTACTCCCTAACTATCTTTTACCGGTTGATTAGTGTGTATTAATTGTGTGGATGACGGGTGTATTCCTTAATACCAATCGTGGGGTGGCGTACATACTTCCCCAACTCTATAAGCTCCTACTTCACTCCTATGTCGAGCCGGCTAAGAAGCTCCTAACATGGGATCACTAGAATTCGCTCATGCATTAAATACAACCATAAAAACCTTAGTACGCATTGGTTCATGTTTCATAAGACGTTCAAGCAAGTTACCGTATAGGAGGTTAGCCAATTTTCTTAAGCCTAACATCGATAAACAATCATCCAATACAAAATAATAACACACCAACAACCAATAATCAATAGTTAGGTTTCATTAGATCTAAGCAAACACAAGATAAATCTAGCCTAGCATGTTAAATAAAAGACAAGAACAAGATATAATCAAACAACACATAGACATATTGAATGATTAATTGATTACTTATCTTCAATTGAACATGGGAGATCCAAGGGTATAAAACCCTTAAAAGTAGCAGAAAAATCGTCTTAGGGTTTCTCCTCACAAAGTTGCACACTAATGACTAAAAATTATGAGAATATATATAGAAAATCAGATTTGACGGCGTCACGTTATAGAGCTGACGCCGTCACCTAGCCGCGGTTAGGGTTTCTTGATGGCCTTCTTGACGCCGTCCCCTTTTAATCATCCAAAATCCTCTCTGGCGCGTCAGGGGTTGACGGCGTCACAATGGTGCTTGACGCCGTCACAGGTACTTTTCCAGCCGATTTTGAGACTTTGTCGTTTTCTTCACTTTTATGCTCCAAAAACGTCCAAAATGCTTCATTTTCCATATTTCTTCTCCAAAGTACCTAAAATGACAAAATGAACGATTTAGGGCAATATTTGATCAAATAAATACGATTTAGGGCTTAAATGACCCCCTAAAAGCGGTACACTTTTCGCTTCATCAGGAAGCCAACTGGTTGAATTTTTCCTTTAGAGAAACAATGCCCTGTAACTAGGTCAATTGCTGCTACTAGTGAAGTTTCCACTGTGAATACCATGGCATCTATGAATCCTGTAGTTCCAGAGTTTGTTTGTGCTAACCAAACGGACCCTAGTTGCACGTGGGGATCCACTTTTTTTAGTTATCCATCGTTGTCTGTTTTCAAATGCAGGTCGTACAAATCGTCCTTTGGTATTTGGACTCTGGCTGCTCAAAACATATGACCGGGGATCGCTCACGGCTCAAGAATTTCGTGAATAAATTTATCAGGAAAGTTAAATTCGGGAACGACCATTTTGGGGCAATTATGGGTTATGGAGATTATATTTTTGGTGACAGTGTAATTTCCAGGGTATACTACGTGGAAGGACTTGGGCACAATTTGTTCTCTGTTGGTCAATTTTGTGATTCTGATCTTGAAGTTGCTTTCAGAAAACACACATGTTTCGTCAGAGAATTGGATGGTATTGATCTCCTTAAAGGCAGTCATGACACTAATCTATACACCATCTCTATTGAAGACATGATGCGGTCCTCTCCTATTTGCTTGCTGTCAAAGGCCTCAAAGAATAAATCATGGCTTTGGCACCGTCGTTTAAATCACTTAAACTTCGGCACCATAAATGAACTTACTCGCAAGGATCTTGTTCGAGGTATGCCCAGATTGAAGTTTGAAAAAAATCATCTTTGTTCTGCTTGTCAACTGGGCAAAAGCAAGAAGCATACTCACAAACCCAAGTCTGTCAACACCATTATGGAAGCTCTTCACACCCTTCACATGGATCTATGCGGACCAATGAGAGTGCAGAGTATAAATGGGAAGAAATATATTCTTGTGGTGGTCGACGACTACTCTCGGTTTACATGGGTGAAGTTTTTGAGAACCAAGGACGAGACTCCAGAGGTTATCATCAAACTTGTCAAACAGCTACAAGTAAGACTCAACAAAACCGTCAAAATCATCCGCACAGACAATGGAACTGAGTTTGTTAACAAAAAACTCATTCAATTTTATGAAAGTATTGGCATAACTCACCAGAAAAGTGTTCCACGCACTCCTCAGCAGAACGGGGTTTGAAAGACGAAATCGTACTCTTGTGGAAGCTGCATGAACCATGCTGATATTTTCCAAGGCACCGATGCTTCTTTGGGCGGAAGCAATTGCTACAGCTTGTTACACCAAAAACCGATCCTTGATACATACTCTTCACAACAAAACTCCATATGAGCTGATACATGGCAAGAAACCTGATCTTTCTTTTCTGTGAGTATTCGGTGCTCTATGCTACCCTACAAATGACAGTCAGGATCTGGGAAAACTAAAGGCTAAAGCAGACATTGGATTCTTCGTTGGGTATGCATCAGATCGCAAGAGATACCGAATCTCCAACAAACGAACCCGAAAAATTATGGAAACCATTCACGTAACATTCGATGAGCTGACTGAGCAAACGGCTCCTGGACACACAAGTTCTGGACCCGCACCTAATCTTTTGTCTCCTGGACCAATTAGTTCAGGTCTTGTACAACGTCCCACTCCTGCAGTTCCTTATGTAACCCCTACGAGTGATGAGTTGAAGAATTTGTTTGATCCGATATTTGATGAATACTTTGAGCCACTAACTGTTGATACTACATCTGAAGCTCTACCTTTACCTCCAGTTGCTGATGCTCCAATTCCACACAACTCAGATGGTCCATCTGTATTTGTCTCAATTAGTCAAGATGCACCATCTGCCAGTCACTCACCATCATCATCGAATATTCAATCTCCTTCGGTACAACAAAGTTCTGCAGTTGATAATTCTTTAGATGTGAATCCTTTTGCTCCTGCTGATGATGCTCCGTTCGTGAACATATTTGCTCCTGAATCATCTACTGATGCATCTCCTTCAGGGGATCCTAACACGGCTACATCAGTTCCCTGTCCTCAACCACATGAACATCTCTGAAAATGGATAAATGATCATCCGATTGACAACATTATTGGGAATCCTTCTCGTCCGGTATCCACACGAAAGCAACTTGCCACTGATGCCTTGTGGTGCTTTTATAATTCGGTACTATCAAAAGTCAAACCTAAAGACTTCAAGACTGCAATCTCGAAAGATTGTTGGTTCAACGCTATGCAAGAAGAAATTCACGAGTTTGATCGATTGGAAGTATGGGAATTAGTACCACCTCCAGACTGTGCTATGATTATAGCTCTTAAGTGGATCTTCAAAGTGAAACTTGATGAGCATGGTGACGTTCTGAAAAACAAGGCACGGCTAGTTGCAAAGGGATATCGTCAAGAAGAGGGCATAGACTTTGAGGAATCATTCGCACCTGTTGCTCGAATTGAAGCTATCAGAATCTTCCTCGCTAATGCTGCTAGCAAGAACATGACAGTCTACCAAATGGATGTGAAGACTGCATTCTTAAATGGCGAGCTGAATGAAGTTGTCTATGTCAGTCAACCAGAAGGTTTTGTGGACCCTGATCATCCTAACTATGTCTACCGTCTGAAAAAGGCATGGTACGATACACTGTCAAAGTTCCTTCTGGCAAACAAATTCTCCAAAGGCGTTGTTGATCCCACATTGTTCACTCGGAAAACAGGCAAACATTTACTTCATGTTCAAATCTATGTTGATGATATTATTTTTGCCTCGACCGACCCATTGGAATGTGATCGTTTTTCAAAAGAGATGAGCTCGAAATTTCAAATGTCAATGATGGGACAAATGTCTTTCTTCTTAGGTTTACAAATTTCTCAAAGTCCCGGAGGCATTTTCATAAATCAATCTAAATATGCTAATGAAATATTAAAGAAATTTGGATTTGATTTATGTGACCCTGTTGACACTCCCATGGTGGAGAGAACAAAACTGGATGAGGACCTCTCTGGGATCCCGGTTGATCAAACTAAATACCGTAGTATGATTGGATCCTTGATGTATCTCACTGCCAGTAGGCCAGATCTTCTATTCGCTGTATGCATGTGTGCTCGGTATCAGGCTAAGCCTACCAAAAAGCACCTTGAAGCGGTAAAGCGATTCTTTCGATATCTCAAAGGAACAATTCACATGGGTCTCTGGTATCCGAAGGACACCGCCATTGAACTAACAGCCTATGCAGATGCTGACCATGCAGGGTGTCAAGATACTCGTCAAAGTACGTCGGGAGGTGCTCAATTTCTTGGAGAAAAGTTGGTGAGCTGGTCATCTAAAAAGCAAATGAGTACTTCCATGTCTTCCACAGTAGGCTGAATACATCGCCATGTCTTCATGTTGTGCTCAAATCCTATGGATGAAATCCCAACTTTCAGACTATGGCTTTGTATTCAACAAGATTCCTCTTTATTGTGACAACAAAAGTGCCATTGCTCTTTGCTGCAACAATGTCCAACACCAAAGATCAAAGCACATCGATATCCGACATCACTTCATTAGGGAACAGGTTGAAAAGGGTGTGGTTGAACTATACTTCGTGAGGACTGAGTACCAGCTGGCAGATATCTTTACTAAAGCAAAAGCACTTCTGAGAGAACGGTTCCAGTTTATTCTCCCGCACCTTGGTATGAAGAGTCTGAAGCCAGAAACACTCAAAAGCCTTCAGGAAGAGACTGAGGAGTAATGGATTTGCCTCGTGTATCCTTTGTATATATTTTATACCAAAAAACAAAATACAAAAATATAAAACCAATAAAAACCATAAAAATCAGAAAAATAGAAAATTCCAAAAATAGTTTTTCAAGGTATGTCTTCTGGTATCGATAACATTTACGGTCCTAGAAATGTCATTCAACAATGACACGGGTCTTTAAATGAAGTTCGATCAGAAGTTCAAATTGTTTCTCAAAACATGCCTAGATGGCTTGCTATTATTTCAGATACGCAACCCGTTTTTCAAAATGAGGAAAGCACGTCGCCAAAAAGACGGTTGTTCCTAACAACGGGTGATTAAGTTCTCCCGGGCATGGATTACTTTACATCCGTGCACCCTCGATCTAGTGTACGCTTCAGTGCATTATTTTCTGATTCAGAAGAGAAGTCTTCTTTTACCAAAACAATTTTTTTTCCATCCATGATTCTTCAGAAAAATAATTTGTATCCAAAATGGTGGTTTAAAACAGTATTTGAAAATCAATCGAACTTAAATTTTTTTTTCATAAAGTTTGCCACTCAATCTATGACAAAAGGTTTAATTTTTCATAAAATTTTAAATTGATAACGGGTCATAGATTGAGGGGGAGAGTGATTTCAAATTTTATTTTAGATCATCAAATGGTATCTTTGTTTGGTTTAAGTAAAGAATAAACATGTCTTGTTATGTGTCAGAATATGAATCTTTTCATGAGTTTCTCGCTAAACTCCAAATCATTTATAAACTCATCATTTCTGACACTAACATTCTCCCTCATTGATTGAGGGGGAGCATAGTAATGTTCCATTATTAGTATATATTGAATCAGACCACATTTTCTCCCATAATTTCTAACATACTTAAATCAATTGAGATCCCTAATCTCAAAAGGTTTGAAAATTTTGATCGGGGGAGAGAATGTGATTTAAATATGAAAACTGATAAAATGTGATCTTTTGGACTCAAGTGTAGGCTCTCTCATATGTGCTAAACTCTTTCGTATATCGATGCACATATTGAGGGGAGCGAATGATTTATGATGGCAATTGTGGAAGAATACCAAAGACCGACCATTTTATTTAATGTACTGGAGTTATAAGGATGGTAAGGTTAGGTATCAGTTCCCATGATCCAGCCAGAACCGGAGGGATCTTCCCAGGGACAATCCTCTAGTTAGAATAGAAGTCCTTAGGAACGATGAAAAAAGGAGAAAAGTGAGAATAAGGGAAGAGTGCCGACTGAGATGGAACTGGTACTGGAACAAACCTAACAAGGTGCTAGTGATGAAGTCTCGGTAAGCGCTGAAGGGGTTGAAGAATGAAAAAGAAATGTAAAGATAAAGGGTGAAAAGAAATAGCCCTCCAAATATTCAACCTTAGGGCAGAAACCGGGTTCAATTCATATGCTACTGGTTGTTACTAAGGTAACACCGGTATTGAAGACAAGACGTCATGGACCCAGTGACGCACTGCACTAAACCTTCTAGCCACTCAAGTTCTCTTAAAAGGACTTGTTTCATTCTCACGGGGAACCCTGCATTATCTATCGACCGCTCATTACGAGTCATGTTGATATTGAATCAGGAGATACCACTCCAGCCTCCAACTACTAAATCAAAACGCACTATTGAGTCTAGAGCCAAGAGATCATCCATAAATCTCGCTAGGACACTAATAATTTATTCACTTGGGTTTCACACACTGTGGAAGCAAGTAAGATCTTAAGAGTCCTACGCATTATCCTCGTGGTATTGCCAGAACATCCGAGTGATACGTAAGTATTCACAATGAAGATGGAAATCCTTCTAGAGCAAACATCAAACAAGCTCTTGGTAGGTGACATGTGAGATCCTTCATGGATCAAACTAGTGACAACTAGAAAGAAACGATGGGGCTATTCGCATTTGAATCAAACTTGTTCCAGGAGATGAATTGACGGATACTTTTGGAAAAACCTTTCGATGTGCTCAACAACTGTTTTCGAGCACATTGACTGCGCATAAATTTTCAAACAAAAGTATTAGTGATTGAAACATGATTTTGTTCACAAAACTTTCGTCGTATTACAAAACTCTTTATTCAGTAATACGAGAATGTTTTTCAAATCAATTTCCCATTAATCAGTGAATCCTAATTCGCTGATTCACTCACTCCGTGCTTTATCTACTTTGAGATGCTCCGGTTTGAGAACGGCTAGTACAGCTGCGAAACCCTGTCAAGGAGATTCTTTGGAATTATACCTGATCACAGGCAGTATTTATACTGATCAACGGGGAACCGTGGTTCTTGCAACCCTATTCAACGAAAGTGAACAAAGACACTTTCGTGTGTTTATTGCTAACTGTTGTTTGCAGGAATACCCGACGGTGGCAGCTGATGGCCAATGAGATGTCAATTCATAACCTCATGCTCACACTTCACACTCACAATTAAAGAAATCATGATAAGTGAAAGATCTACAACAATGCTTCCGCAACTCTGATGCAAAGTTTCATGATCCAGAAAAGTGTGAGCATGCTGGTCCGATGGTCACTACTACACATGAAGGCAATGCTACAAAGGATGACTTGGAGATTTACAGTGTCTGATGATCTCAAAGAACGCTCAAAGATCACACAAGTCAAAGGAACATTAATCACAAGAACATTGCTTGAAGAACAAAGATCAATGACTTTGAAGAATCAAAGACTACGAGCCAGGAACTTAAATTCATAAAATTGAATGCTAGAATTCAAATTTTAATTTTTGGGGTGACCTTCCTTAGGGTGAGATTGTTAGGAATATAAATATTCACATGAAAGACTCGGTCACCCCGAGTATCTATTCAGCATTTAAGTAGCTCATAGGCTTATTAGTTTTAGTTTAGTTATCGTATCATCATGGAGTCGGGTCGGGTCTTTACCCACTGTAAGCCCGTTCCATAGCCCGTGTAGGGGCTGTTTAGAGTTTGTATATATACCCCTTTCCCACCAAGGGAAGGGGTTGGACCTTTCATTACTTTCAATCTAATACTTATCATTCGGGCTTTCTCTCTCTAGAATTTAACCTTAAACATCAAAGTTCTCTTGTGTTATGATTATGATAACTCTACAATTGTAAAATCTATAAATCTTGAATTAATGTATTTAAACGGAGTATGTATTCCGTTCTTTATTACCTTGTGTTGTGATTACCAATTTTAGTAGCACCCCATGACCCGAATGCTTCCGCGATTATTAAATTTGGGGGTGTTACAGATTGGCATCGGAGCCTAGGTTATAGAGAACTAGGTACATATAAACCCTAAACTATAACCGCTTTTTACAAAAACAAGTCCCTATGACCGCCACTTGCCTGCCAAGCCTGTTTCCTTAATTACTGTTTTACTTGACACAAATATATGATATGTGTTACCGTTTGATGATTTATACTATACACCAAAAGTATTTTCTACATATACATACCGTACTTGTCACAACTTACCTTCCCCTACACAATTTCACTACCCGACTCCAAGTTCGAACGCTCGCCTCATTCCTTCGAAACACTTGTTATGCTATCATACGGAAACCCACCAACGTATCTAATTACGACCCGAACTTATCACCAATTAACATGTCGCCTCAGAACATCTATTCTTAGGACACATTTTTACTACGTCTCACTTTTCTCTCTCCTTTTGAAGGAACATGTCGCCTAAGACATAAAACCTATACTCCGCAGGCATGAAACAACTCATAGCCCAACAAGTTTCAGAGACAGTTGCTGCCTACCGATTCAGTGGAACTACAGTCACAGTGGAGCCCACAACTTGTGGTTGCTCTTACAAGGAGTTTATGGACAGTAAGCCCCGCACCTTTAGTAGAAATGAAGTTGTAGTGGAAATGTGCAGATGGTTCGAAGATGTGGAATCACTATTTCGATGTGGAAACTGCTCCGAGGAAGACAAAATCAAGTTTGCTACTTGCACGTTTCAGGGACGTGCCCTGGCATGGTGGAATGCCTATGTTCAATCAGTAAGAGTCGATACCGCCTACTCAGTTCCTTGGGACGAACTGAGAAAAATGATGATTGCAGAATATTGTTCGAAGAGCGAATTACGAGCAATGGAACAAGAAATATGGGATTGGACTATGAAGGGAGATGATGTCATCGGATACACCACCCGCTTTTACGAGCTGGCACTTCTATGCCCTGCTATGACAGAACCCGAGTACAAGAAACTTGAACGGTACATCCAGGGACTCTCCCCGGAGATTCGAAAGGATGTCGCCTCATTCAAGCCTACTACTATGCATGAAGCCATCCGTATGGCGCATAATGTAATGGGCCAAGTTGTGCGAACTAGGATTGCTCAAGGTATCAACAACGACAATCACAACCGCAACAACAAAAACAAGAGGAAACAGGAGAACAACCAAGGAAATGAAGGGGTTCCGCAACCCCTCAGAAAACCAAAGTCGGTCAAAACTTACGTTGCCGAATCTAGTAACAGAAAGGCCTATGCTGGAAAGTTACCAATGTGTAGTCGTTGCAAACTACACCACAACGGGTCTTGCACCGTGAGATGCCACAAATGCCAGGAGGTTGGACACCTGGCTACATATTGTAGGTCCTGTGGGAAACTAGAAGGGGGGTTGAATAGTTTACCGGTTTAAAAACTTCTTTTAAAAATCTTGTTTTAAAAGTATGCTATTGGAAACTTTGATTCGAACTCTATGTGTAATCAAACAACACCAATATGAACTAAAAACTAAGCTACGTAATAATAACAAATAAAAGTAAAGAGTAGAGTTGGAAAGATCAAACCGAGACAGAGGATTTATAGTGGTTCGGCTACGAAGCTCTTCTTCGCCCTACTCCACTCCCCGAGTACCACACTCGAGAGTTTCAAACAGTATATCAACAACCTCCCTTCAGGCGGAGAAAACCGTACACGTCGCTTATCCTATTTCCGACACTAAGCTAGAAGTCGAGTGCTAATCTTAGCTAACAACAATCTACCAAGGTCCACGTGACCAAACACTCAAGCCCAATGGCTTCAAGAGATCACCAAGATCTCAACACGATCACAATGATCAACACTCACTTCACTCTACTCGACTAACACTAACCTAATGACCCTTGATCTTCTTGATCAATCACACAAGCCCAATGGCTTCAAGAGATGTTCACTATCTCTATAGATCACACTTGATCTTCACTCTCACTCACAAAAAGAAAATAAACTTGATGTATGCTAAGACACAACAAGGTTGTAACAAGAGTTACAAAAACCTATCAACTGTAACTCTAGTATCTTCTTGATTACTTGAGTTCTTCTCTTGCTAATGAAGAGGGATGACAACACCTTGTATCAACTTGGATACTTGTGTTCTTCTCTTGCTAGTGAAGAGGTATGAAGAGGATCACTTGAAGGATGATTGGATCACTCTTGAAACAAAGAAAAACTAATCTAAATGACCCTAAGAAGTGAAAGGTGTGAGAGGATTTTACTAAGGGATTTTTCTGTGTGTGAAGGGTGCCTAAAACTATGAAAGAGGTGGGTATTTATAGGCAAAGTAAATCTGAACGTTACAATTCAAAATGGTACGGACGGCTCCACTAAATGACCCACGGCTCCGTTAAATTTAACGGTACCGTGGAGCCGTGGTAGACTAGGACGCTCCAAATTTTGTCTTTTCTGGTGAAAACTTATTTGGGGAAGGTTGGAGCTGATTTTGGGGGGAAAAATAGCTGTTGTGATTTTCAAACTTATTTTTCCATTAAAACATTTCTTAATATTTCAAAAATAATTTGTCATGTGTATTTTTGAAAAAATGTTTTGTCCCATTTAAAATGTGAATTTTCAAAACATGAATTCACTTCTTTGATCACTAGTTCAAGTTGTAACTTTGTTCAAGAGTGATTTGCGTAGAAACGGGATCTTCCGATTAAAAACTTGTTAACGTTAATTTTAACGTAACGTGAGTTCACATTTTGTCATCCTCAAAACGTGAAGTAATCGAAAGATATAAATAACGTTTTTAGAACATTATTTGCATCAACAATCTCTCCCTTTTTGATGATGACAAAATATAAACTCATTTTAGGTTAAAATTAGTTTTTACAAGTTTTTAATGAGTTTACTCCCATTTCTCCCCCTTTTTGTCAAATCAAAAAGGTGGTTAAGGCTCCCCCTTGATGTGTACTCCCCCTCATTTGGAGAACACAAAGGAATCGAGCAATGGATCGTGCTACAAAACAAAGTTAGACGACAAATATACAATATCTAACAAGTAGCACATTTGTGACAAATATCCAACCACAAGAAAAATTATGGCTAAGAAGCCAAAATGAAAAGCCCATAACATAAATATGAAATAAATGTCATACATAAGTATGACTACAATAGAGAAGCAAAATTAAACTAACAAGAAGACACATAAACATCTAAAGTAACATGAGGCTTCTAGATTTGCTTCCAACTTCAAAAGGGTTCCTAGGTATTTATTTGGAAAGACTAAACATGACTATGTTTAGTTGGATGGGCTATGTGGTGGTGGAGGTGGTAAAATGATGGGTCCTTGTGGTGGTGTGAGGAGGTGTTCAAGGTAGGAGAATTGAAGATTCAATTCATCTCTAAGGCCCATGATAAGGAGTTGGTTGTGGTGACAACAATCACAACTCAAGGTGTGTGGTTGTAGGGGATAAAGGATGGGATGACCCATTAAAGGTTGAGGTGATGGTGATAGGGAAGATGATGATGTGTTGGTGGTAAGTTCAAAAGGTGATATGGGTGATAGGGCTAGTGTGAGGGCTAAAGGTTGTGGTGATGGTGAAGATGATGGGGTGAAGGTTAAAGGTGTGTTGGTTCTAAAGGTTGTGGAGGATGAAGATGTTGGTTTGGTTGATGTTGCCTTGGATGGAGCATGGGGTGTAGTGAAAGAAGATGATGATTTGGTTGAGGCTATGGGTGTGTGTGTATCATCATCATCATCCAAGGTGAGATCAATGAAAATTGTCTCTTTGGTGTTTGGTGAGATTTGTGATGTGTGAGTACTCTTGATCCATTGATCAATTTGAGTGGTTTCATTGGTTGGTTTGATGTAGAATTTTTTGCTTCTTGGATACCCTTGATCCCATGATGGTGATATGGTGAGTGTGAAGGTGTAAGGATGGGTGTAAGGATGGCAATGCATAATGTTAGCTTAAATAGCCAAAACATAAGCATGCAAGTTTGAAATATTGGATTTGGGGATTTGGGTGCATGGGAATCAGGTTTTGGTTGCAGATTTTCTGGAAAAGATAGTCAAAAAGTGGAAGAGAATAGCAGTTTTCGTCTTCCAGAGGCACGACACCATTAAAGGTGCTACGGCACCACTAAATTTAGTGGAGCCGTGGCCTATTTAATGGAGCCGTGGGCTCTTTTGACCTTCTTTCCAGGTCTGCAGGTTTTAGGCAGCCTAAATGGGGAAATTTCTGGGGAATCCATTGGCTGCAAATCTCAAAGCCTCAAATTACTAAACACATAGAATTCCTAAAGCTAGTTTCAACTAGCAACTAACATGATCATGTGATCATCTATGCATTTAGGCAACTATTAAGCATGCATGAATTCAAGCATTTTTAACATCTAGTGCATGTAATAAAATAAACTAACATGCAAGATAAAGCAACATGAGGATTAATTAACAAGAGAATTAATCATGTTCAAGTGTTAAAAGGAAACACATCAAGCAAGTTAATGTCATGTCTTTATTTATAATAGCTTAATAATACTTAGGTTAATAGTACTACTTAAGCTAATCCTAACTAGTCTCATTTCTTCCCCAACTTCTTCAGCTTGCTCCCGATCCCTTTTAGCGCCTTCCCAATAGACTTGAAACCCCCGACAGTTTGCTCATGCATCTCCACTTGTCTATTGTACATTGTAGTTTGCCTTCTCATCATGTAGGATAGGTTGACCATCCGTTTTCGACGTCGGTTGTACGTCGAAATGATGAGGTATCAGGGTTACGAAAGTAGGTGTCGGGAGAAGGGATTTGAGAACTAGACGTTCCTTCTTCGTTCACCTCATCATCGTCCTCATCCATGGGTTCAGATGATGATTCGTGACTGAAGGAGGAGGATGAATGGGGAATATCGGAAGTGGATTTACGACCACGTTTGGACCCTTTGTCCTTACGTTGCTTTGTGCGACGTTGTGGTCCACCAAGTGGGTGCATAACCGGATTGACTAGGACATAGTCGACACTTTGAAGATGTGGGAAATGTTCCATGACCCACCTGAATAAACGAGTAAGCAACATGCCGTATGGCATGAGCTCATCGGACCGACGATGAATGTTGGCCATCCGTTTGACCATGTAGTATGCGAGGTTGAATGGTTCCTCGATACTAAGACAGTAGAGCATAAGGGCAAGACTTGCTGATACGTGATCACGGTTGCCCGCAAGGCTTAACACATTTTCACGTAGAAGAAGTTCCCTACTTCTAAGGTCAGGACGGAGTTCCCTGAGGTAGATTTTGGATGGGTCGAGAAAGACAACGGATCCATCACGTTTTTGGTACATGTTGGCGACTCGAGGAATTTGGATAATTTGGTTGATTACTTCAATGTCGGGAATTTGGGTACTGTAGACACCTTCTATCTCAACATTGTAGTAAAGAGACTCTAGAGAATGGTCATTGGTGTATGCACACTGACCATATGAGGGAACACCAAGAATTTCACCAAACTGAGTGACTGAAAGGGTGATATTTTGGTGTTGAATCCAAAAGTCAAGAAAGACGTTTCCGTCAGAGTCAGTGTAGGTACGAACACGACTGTAAAATTCGAGAACGAAAAGGGGACATATTTGATCGTTTATTGTGTATAAACAATCGAACCGAATAGAAGGGAAACAAGCACTGACTCTATCTGACATAACATAAAGTGCATCGACTACACGCCCTTCGTGTATGTATCGTGTTAGCACTTTGGAAAAATAAGCCTTTTGTTCATCAGTGATGTTTGGGTTTTCAAGTGTTTCAATGATGTATTTTCGGGTTAATTGATAATCATTCCGAGGCATTGTTTGTCTACAAAAAAAAATATTTTTGTATATGTTAGTTCATTGCATTTTAATGATTATACTTCTAGTGGGTGTGCCTAAATGCAAACAATGTGGAGGTACGGTAATCTCGACTCTAAAATTATCCTAGAGAGATTACCCAAACGCTCCTAACTTCACTTTTGCTCAATCAAATATGTCGAACAATACATATCAATTATGTACTTCGAGCCATATTTGAGAGTTCATGTATGCATGCAAAAACGTTTTTAATTTGCATCAACAATGTATGAAAAAGGTTTCATGATCCTAGACTTGTGAAGTTTTTCGAAAGAATGATCGAATTGGGGTGTTTGGCAAATGCCTCAACATGGTGCCAATCAAGCTTTAAGATTGAAAAGCTTTAATGTAGAACGTTCCTAATCCAATTTTAATCATCCTAAACATGATTCCATTACAAATAATCAATCATAATCCGAATTTAGTGATTAATTTCGGATTAGGTTTTGCAATATAAATGGGTTTTTGGAAATCCTAGGTTTAGGGAATCATGTGAATACTACATTGTCTAATCCTAGTCTTAATTTCACAAGGGTTTAACTAATTTTGAAAATCCCCAATTCGGATTTATACTCAAGAACAAACCCTAGACTCAAATTAAAAGAAAATAAGAGTGAATTACTTACAATTGATGATGTTGTGGTTAGGATTTGTTAATTCCAATGCCTCAATCTTGATTTGCAAGAGTTTAGTTGAATTATGGTGTTATGGTTCGATTTTGACAGCAAGTGGAAGAGGTTTTGTGTGTTTGGAAAATTTGTGCAGAAGAAAAGAGTGACTGGGTGCGTTTTTCAGATGCACGGCTCCACGGTTCCACTAAACATTAGTGGAGCCGTGGCTCTTTAGTGGAGCCGTATGTCTGATGGTCCAATTTTTCTTCTGTTTTGACTTTTGGCAGATTAATCTTACTTATTTAGTAAGACTTTTTGACACGAGGAAAAAGTTTATACCTAATAAACTTTTTGACGAAAGATGATTAAATGGGATGACCGGAAATGACCTTAGTGTTTCCGAGGAAATTGACTAAGATGTCATTGGATGAGGATTTACTTCTAGTATTTCCCGTGAAATAAATAGAAGTTATGAGTTGTGTTTAGGAGGATGACTATAATATTTCCCATGAAATATTTAATTAGTCGGAGTATGCGACACAAGGAATGACTAGATATTTCTCGTGAAATATTCATGAGTCATGTAACGAGTGAAAGATATGACTTAAAAAGTCATGAGCGATTTGTAGAGAATGACTTCAATGTTTCCCGCGAAACTTTCGAGAGGTCATAGAAGGGATGAAAGGTTATGAGGTATGACGTGACGGATGACTTTAATATTTCCGAAGGAATATTCAAATAGTCATGAGCGGGATGAGAGGAATGACTTGAAAAGTCATATGATGAGACGCGAGGAATGACGTTAATATTTCCAGTGAAATATTACGAAGTCATGGGATGAGGCTTAGGGAATGACTTGAAATTTCCAATGAAATATTCAAGAGTCATGAGTCGAGAATAAGATGGATGTGTGAGATGACTTTAATATTTCCATAGAAATATTGAAATAGTCATGAGCGGGATATGAGGAATGACTTGAAAAGTCATATGATGAGACGTGAGAGATGACATTAATAATTCCAATGGAGTATTAAGAGGTCATTTGACGAGAATGTAAAGGTTAAGGTGAGAAGAAATACTTTTCAAAGAAAAGATTTCTCTTTCGACGTTATCATGACGGAGGAGATGTTTTTCCGCGGGGAGATGACGTACTTCGACGAGCTTCGTTCATGAGCAAACTATAGGGTTCCCGGACAAGTCTAATGGCATCTTGACTGCTACTCTTCACAGGGAGTTGTCTCATCTATAGTGTTTGTTGTCATGCCTTTCCGGCGCTTGCGTACTCGGTTTCGGTCGTGGTGACAATAAGAGTAGTTTGTTTCTTGGGGAACCAAGATCTTTGTTAATCAACCTATGAAGGTACAAACATTACTCATTATGTTTCAACCCACATTAACTCTCACATTATCAGAGTTGGTATAGAAACATTTTCTACATCAATCTCCTCAAGATATCGTAATCTCAAGTGTATAGTATCTTTAATGTATGGTATGATACATTAAACACTTTGATGTAAGAAGTTTTGGGATACTTCTTACAAGTGGGCACAAAGCCAACACTATTCATGATAATGGACCTACTTGCCGTTAGGTAAACTACTTTACCTATTATGCCCCTAACCTAGTTATATCCGCGCACTCACCTTCTTCGTCTCTTGTGAGTTTCACATTTGTAGATATGGGCGTTATTGTCAATAAAGACTATTACTTAAACTATGTATCTCATACATATAGTATACATAAGTTTACAGGGATACTTCATTTAGGCAAGATTACGCATGTGCAAGGAAGGGAACTTGATTCACTTATCAATGCTTAATTCAAACTTGTCACGCATGATCTTCAAGCGATCATCGAGCATTTCTGGACAAGTTGAATTTGGCATGATGAGATGTGAATAGAGTTTCTGTGTTATAGTGCCTACCATGTTAGATTCTAGCTACACTATTTCATGCCAAACATTACTACTAACAAAGGGTGTTTTAAGAAAGCGTACCTGTGCCTGAGGTGTTTGCTCTTAAAACTAGAAGACTAGGGTACCTTTGTTGAATGTTAAGCATGAAAGACACGACTTGACTATTGCGTCACCGGGTATGCTTGATAACGCATCATACTCCTTTTGTTATACTCCAAAGTTTATTTACATTCATGTTTTCCTAGCAAAACAAATGTTCAAACATCTGGTCCCCAATATCTCATGGGTCCAAAGTTGTTAGAGTTAAACATCCTACGCATTTGTTGCGTTAGTTTAGGATGTGAGAATGGAGGACACATTTCCCATGGTAAGTAACTTTGTGGTGGACGATCATTCCAAGTTACGGGAAAGTTACTTGGATGATTTTGTCTTCTAAAGTTACCTCTCGGTAGAGGAGTTCTAGACCGAGGTTTAGGAGAGTTTACCTTTCTAGGTGGAGGAGTAGTTGACCTAGTGTCACGCTTTACAAAACCATGTTCGGGAGATGACAATGGTTTGTTGAAGCCTTTGGTTTCCTCTCTACTTGGAGTAGACACTCTAGTTCTACTTACAACTACTTGACTTGGTTTAGGACTTAAGTTACTTTTCAGAATTGACCCAGTTTTGTCCTCAGCACCACACGGTACCACGGTACCACTAAATTTAGTGGTGCCGTCTGTATCTTTAATGGTGCCGTCACCTTCAGACATGGACTTTTCAGGCATTACAAATTTTACTTGTTTAGTACTACTTGTAGAAGCCTGATTTGGGTCAAATCCTAAACCCGAACGGTCATGTTCACTATATCTAATATTTTCAAGTATATCATTAAGCTTTTTAGTTCCTTCATCAAACCTAATGATTCTTAAAGCATTTTCTTTAAGTTTTTCATTTTCTACTTGAAGACTAATACATGACCCGCATCCTAAATCTACTTCCTTGTTTTTCTCAAGTCTCTTGACTTGATCATTTAGTTCTAAGACTTGTAGTTCTAGTTCTTTTAATTTTAATTTTAGCTTTGTGTTTCTACCTAAGATCTTATAACTAACTACGCATAGTTTGTTGTATTCTTCATGTAATTCATTGTCATCTACTGACGAATTATTATCACTATAATAAGAAGAGTCGGATTGTACCTCGTTAGAAGCTTGAGCCATTAAGCACGTTTCATCGTTAGGCTTCTTCTCTTCTTCTTCACCGCTATCACTCCAAGAACCTCCTACAAAGGCTCTTTGGTTGTTGGATTTTGGTGGCTTAGGACATTCTCCTATGAAGTGATTAGGATCTCCGCATCTAAAGCATCTCCTATCACTTGTCCCTTTTCTTTCATCATTGTTTCTTTGGGATGACTTCTTCTCATCGCGAGATTGTCTAGGAAATCTACCTTTCCTCCTAAAGAACTTTCTAAAGTTCCTAACGGCTAGTGCGTACTCTTCATCTTCACTACCGGTACTCGAACATTCCTCATCACTAGACTCCTTCTTGGCTTTTAATGCTAGAGATCTAACTCTCTCGCTTTTGCCTTTGACAATGTCGGAATCCTTCTTGATGATCATCTCGTGAACTTTCAAGTTTCCTATAAGTTCATCGAGTGACAATGCCGCCAAGTCCTTTGACTCTTCTATGGCGGTGACCTTTGCTCTCCATTTAGGATGTAGAGCTCTAAGAAACTTCCTAACATAGTTCTTACTAGAATAACCTTCATCAAGAGCTTTAAGACTAGTGATAATAGTATTAAATCTAGCAAAAGCATTATCTATTGACTCATCCTCCGAAATGGAGAATTGTTCATATTGTTGAACAAGAAGATCTATCTTGTTCTCTTTGACTTGGTTATTACCTTGGTGAGTGACTAGCAAAGTTTTCCAAATGTCTTTTGCCGTATTACACATAAAAATTCTTTCAAATTCCTTTTTAGGCAAAGCATTATAAATCATCATTTTAGCCTCATTATTTTTGGCTAATTTCCTTTTAAGTTCATCACTTTGTTTATCATAAGAAACTATTTCATCCTTTTTAGTTTCCGGATTCTTTTGAATAGGTTGAAAGTCACCCTCGGTAATAACATGCCAAAGATCAATGTCTTTTGATTTCACATACGTTTCGAATCTTGTTTTCCAATAAATAAAACAATCGGTTTCGAAAAGTGGTGGTCTTTGCATAGATTGCCCTTCTAGATATTTGTCGAAATCCATTGATTGGTTCAAGCTTTAAAATACAATATACTTTAAAAACTTGACTGACGTGGCTCCTGATACCAATTGTGGGAAACTAGAAGGGGGGTTGAATAGTTTACCGGTTTAAAAACTTCTTTTAAAAATCTTGTTTTAAAAGTATGCTATTGGAAACTTTGATTCGAACTCTATGTGTAATCAAACAACACCAATATGAACTACAAACTAAGCTACGTAATAATAACAAATAAAAGTAAAGAGTAGAGTTGGAAAGATCAAACCGAGACAGAGGATTTATAGTGGTTCGGCTACGAAGCTCTTCTTCGCCCTACTCCACTCCCCGAGTACCACACTCGAGAGTTTCAAACACTATATCAACAACCTCCCTTCAGGCGGAGAAAACCGTACACGTCGCTTATCCTATTTCCGACACTAAGCTAGATGTCAAGTGCTAATCTTAGCTAGCACCAATCTACCAAGGTCCACGTGACCAAACACTCAAGCCCAATGGCTTCAAGAGATCACCAAGATCTCAACACGATCACAATGATCAACACTCACTTCACTCTACTCGACTAACACTAACCTAATGACCCTTGATCTTCTTGATCAATCACACAAGCCCAATGGCTTCAAGAGATGTTCACTATCTCTATATATCACACTTGATCTTCACTCTCACTCACAAAAAGAAAATAAACTTGATGTATGCTAAGACACAACAAGGTTGTAACAAGAGTTACAAAAACCTATCAACTATAACTCTAGTATCTTCTTGATTACTTGAGTTCTTTTCTTGCTAATGAAGAGGGATGACAACACCTTGTATCAACTTGGATACTTGTGTTCTTCTCTTGCTAGTGAAGAGGTATGAAGAGGATCACTTGAAGGATGATTGGATCACTCTTGAAACAAAGAAAAACTAATCTAAATGACCCTAAGAAGTGAAAGGTGTGAGAGGATTTTACTAAGGGATTTTTCTGTGTGTGAAGGGTGCCTAAAACTGTGAAAGAGGTGGGTATTTACAGGCAAAGTAAATCTGAACGTTACAATTCAAAATGGTACGGACGGCTCCACTAAATGACCCACGGCTCCGTTAAATTTAACGGTACCGTGGAGCCGTGGTAGACTAGGACGCTCCAAATTTTGTCTTTTCTGGTGAAAACTTATTTGGGGAAGGTTGGAGCTGATTTTGGGAGGAAAAATAGCTGTTGTGATTTTCAAACTTATTTTTCCATTAAAATATTTCTTAATATTTCAAAAATAATTTGTCATGTGTATTTTTGAAAAAATGTTTTGTCCCATTTAAAATGTGAATTTTCAAAACATGAATTCACTTCTTTGATCACTAGTTCAAGTTGTAACTTTGTTCAAAAGTGATTTGCGTAGAAACGGGATCTTCCGATTAAAAACTTGTTAACGTTAATTTTAACGTAACGTGAGTTCACATTTTTTCATCCTCAAAACTTGAAGTAATCGAAAGATTTAAATAACGTTTTTAGAACATTATTTGCATCAACAGGTCCAAAACCTCTGCAAAAGCAAAGATAGTGTCAGGGAACAATCGGAAGGCTGATGTGACCTGTTATGGGTGTGGAAAAAAGGGGCACTACAGAAATGAGTGCAAGGAACCGAAGTACCAGGAAACCTTGGAACAGGAGGAAAACATGACTTGAACGTGAGGTCAAAAGGTCGACTGCCATGTATAACGAGACCTAAGTTTAGACTCTCTTAAGATGTATTCCAATAAGAATTTATTAGTACCTTTCTATAAACCTCGTCGTATTGTATGGATTGGTGTACGTTTATCTTGAGTTGTAAGCTTATTTGACTCACAACTATCTGCAATCTCATATCGACTAGATGTATCAATCGTCGCCATTGTACTACTTATTTTACTACCATCATCATTTTACGACTATTTTGTTAACATATCATAAACTGTTTGCTACCTTGCTACCCTCTATTAAAAATAATAAATTGTGTCATTATTAACATACAAACAGTTTGCAATTATCTTACAGCCCGTTTTGCTCTCACACTATGAACTATTTTGCTATTATAAATTACGACTTTGCTATACCTTGCAAATAATAAATTATTTTTCTATTACCCTAAAAGACTATCTTGCAAAACGCCATACAAACTATTCTGCTATCACCCTGTAAACTAATTACTCCCATGGAAAGTATTTTATGCTACCACCTCATAAACGGAATAACCAATATATTTCCTTTTTAACTAAACCCAGCATTGCATCATCGGACCTTAATTATACAAAGCCTGATCACTCGTGTATAATTTAGGTAGGACCATACTATGCTAGGATTGGTTGCCTTAAATTTTTATCAAAAGTCAAAGTCCTTATTTTCAAGAAATCAAAACTCGCATGTGTAAGTGAATAAAAGTAGTGCAAAGTCATGGCATCCGTATTAGCAACCAAAGAAACCAGTTGGGCACCAATACAATCTTAACACTTAGAATCAGCCTTGTCTCACATCCTATTCTAAACGGAAGGGATAAGTTACACCACTAGCTATCATGAGGCCATCTACCGGAGAGCACGGACACGATCAACGAGATTACCGACGATTACAACCTTAGGATTACGTACGAAACCCAATCTTATAACACCTCACTTCATTTTGCTACTTCCAATTTCGAAGAATCTTCCCGTCAAACAAACAACCTCCGGATTCGATAGCTACCTGATAACTCATAACCTCGCGTGTGACTGAAACATAATCTCCCTTGAAAGCATCTATGTCAATCGTTACGACGACTACACCCAGTTCCTTAATCATACACTCTGCATTGGATACTTTGTATATATTTTATACCAAAAAACAAAATACAAAAATATAAAACCAATAAAAACCATAAAAATCAGAAAAATAGAGAATTCCAAAAATAGTTTTTCAAGGCATGTCTTCTGGTATCGATAACATTTACGGTCCTAGAAATGTCATTCAACAATGACACGGGTCTTTAAATGAAGTTCGAGCAGAAGTTCAAATTGTTTCTCAAAACATGCCTAGATGGCTTGCTATTATTTCAGATACGCAACCCGTTTTTCAAAATGAGGAAAGCACGTCGCCAAAAAGACGGTTGTTCCTAACAACGGGTGATTAAGTTCTCCCGGGCATGGATTACTTTACATCCGTGCACCCTCGATTTAGTGTACGCTTAAGTGCATTATTTCCTGATTCAGAAGAGAAGTCTTCTTTTACTAAAACAAATTTTTTTTCCATCTATGATTCTTCAGAAAAATAATTTGTATCCAAAATGGTGGTTTAAAACAGTATTTGAAAATCAATCGAACTTAATTTTTTTTTTCATAAAGTTTGCCACTCAATCTATGACAAAAGGTTTAATTTTTCATAAAATTTTAAATTGATAACGTGTAACACCCCAACCCGGCAAGGGTAGAAGTGTCACGCAAATGGTGACATATCAAAGGCAAGCATAACATACGACTTAAATAATACAATAGAATTTCAAAGGTTACAAATGATATACTGAAACTACAAGGTTACAAATGAGAAACCAAACTAAATACTATGCCTGTCAATGCAAATCCTTCTAAAAACTTCTACTTCCGAAAAACTATCAAGGTCTTCTAAGTCCAAAGGTCTCTTAAGTTTCTTCACTCTTACCCAGCTTCCAACTAAAACCTGCCGCACACGAAAAGAAAATGTGCGGCTGAGCTTAAAAAGCCCAGTGAACAGATATATAATAAACGGAAACAAATGCAAACGGAAATGAACAGGCATATCATAATAAATGAGATATAGGAAAGAAAATAAAGAGTAAGGTTTAGGACAGTAATCCACCACGAGCTCACATATCACATCACATATCAAATCGTATCATATCTTCATAATCATATAGAAGGGAGACCTCTCAGATAATCAGATAATATGAGGGGTGTCCTCATTCTTCAAATGGAGTAGCTAGCTCCCACATTTTGTGAAAGACGTGGATTGCACCCATCATCAGTCACCACATATCACATATCACAATCACAATACAAATCTAGGATGCATCCATGCGCCCCCCCACATACATCACATTGGCCATAATAAATATAAAGCGCGCATATCACAATCACAATGGGGACGGTGTGGCAAATCACTCGACCACACGCGAGTCATGCCATTGGTGCATCAAAGACATGGCCATGTTACCTTCATGGCTAGGAAACACATTTGGCTCGGGTATCAATCTGAAGGGTCAAAGGTTCAAATCAAAGCAAAGGTTCAAATAGTCTAAGTCTTCGAATCATAGTCAAGTCCAATATCAAATGTTGATGTCAAATCAAAGGTGCATAGCAAATGATCAAAGTATCAAAGGTTCATAGTCGAAGGTTCAAAATCAAATGGTTCGTTTAAAGTAATCTTTATCAATTGATTTTCATAACAATAACCTTTAATAACGGTTTTCACAAAAGCTTAGTCTTGAAAAGTAGTTTTCACAAAAGCTCAGTAAAATCTCAAATAAAAGTAGTATCGCATATTTCATAAACATCATTTTAAAATAAGTTTTTCTCAAAGCATTTCCATGATATAATTAAAAAGGTTTTCACATCTAATTACCAAAATCAAATGAACCTTCTAAGTGTCAGGTGATTCGAATACTAATATCACCAGGTAACGAGCGAATATCAAATGGATCATTATAGAGGCTCAAAGCAAAAAGGGTCATATCGAACATCAAAGTCAAAATGAATCGAACAAACGAACCAAAGTGTAGGGGAACATAGCAATGGCTTAGGGAATCTTAAAACGAATCAAGATCAATGAGTCATGAGAGGGAAAACACCCTTACTGAAAAAGGGTAGAATATTTGTACCTTATTCCAGCAAAGCACAAACAAAATGAATAAGATAGAATGAACTCAGTTCTTCTCCTTCTTCACACCTAGAGGGGTAGACAAGTGTTACAACACCTTCCATTTTAAGTAACTTTCCATTTTAGGCAGGTTTCCATATTTAGTAAGTTCCCACTTTTAGAAAGTTTCCTTATTTAGAAAGTTCCCATACTTAGTAGTATTTCCAAAATCTCATTTAGGCTAAGTTATAATCAAATTATCCAAAGTTACATTTTCACCCTTGAAGATTTCATACTTTACACTTTTAGTCCTTTAGTTATAAAAGTTACACTTTTAGTCCTTATAATATCCATAGTTACATATTAAGCCCCTTGGCTTTCCAAATTACACAACGTACCCTTAGTTTATTATGTTGTACGATTAGGACCTCTAAATACAAGATTACAAAACAAGTCCCTCAAATTAATGCTTTTACATATTTGGTTCCTTTATTTATGTTTCTATCTTTTATTTATTAATAATTATACATTAGGTCCTTTAATTATCACAATGACACAAAACCCCTTTAAATATGATTTATTACACGACTTACCCTCAAGTTTCATGATTTACCATTTATAACCCTTAGTTTTGGAAAATTAACAATTTACAACCTTTTTACATATCTAGACAGCCTTTAAGTATTATCTAAACCCGTTTTAAATAATTTATAAACCATATCAATCCTTCGAAATAAAATCTATAAAAATTCACAGACGTTCCTCAGGGTTTCGAGTATTTTAGATAATTTTTCCAGATTTTATTAAGTGGTCTAGGTATGAATTAAAAATCCTTTTCCCCAACCTGTTCCAGAACCGGATCAATTAAAAACACCCGAACATTTACCATCTGCTTACCCAGTCTATAAAATTTATAAAATTCTACAAAAATTCCAGTAATTAGCTAACATGTGTTATATTACCCAGTTCAAAGGAAATTTTCTAAATCGTTATGGTTTTAAAATGACAAATGAAAAACCCGACTGTTTTTCCAGACTTTATGAATCCGACCAGACACATAAATTTCCAAAAATCAAAAAGTAACCTTCCAGGCCTCTAAAAATTACAAACTAAATTTTCCCAGGTAGCCACTTCATTGAACTTAGTTTTAGACTCTAAAACCATCCCAATACCCGTTCACATCATTGAGTTATAGCCGGTTAAATTCGAACCAATTTCCAGGTCAGTAGCAGATTGTCACAGATTCATATATAACTTAGGGTTTTTAACATATAACCTCTTTAATTCTTAACACACAATGATTATAGATGATAGTGTTACGTATATACCTTATAATAAGAACAAGATTAAGGCTTCTTGGTGGTATTTTTGGCTCGATCACAGCAGCAAGAAGGGAGGCGGCAGAACTTTTGGTTTTAGGGTTTCTTGAGAAGTTTTTGGAAGACCGGTATTATTTTTGGAGGATCAAATGAAGTGTGGTTAACATATAGAAGAGTGGGCCACGTTTTTGGAAGGGTGGGGAGGATATGGGTCAGCCTAAATGAGGCTAAGTCAAGCCCATGGGTTTATTTGGATCACCATTATACTAGAAATACATTAAACCTTATGTTATAGATTTTTAACTACATATTACATATGCACTTAAGATTTTTCGACTCGTTTAGACTTGTAATGTGTTTTAAACATTTTTGGTAGCTTGAGCAATTATCTTATGATGTCTCGTAATCATTTCATGTCGCATTTGTTTCGTTTTCATAGGTTTTGTGCTTTATTTGTAAGTTATATATGTTTTAATTAAATTTCAAAGTTATGAGGGCATTTTGGTCTTTTAATACGTTTTAGATTTTCTGGTTTTACAACTCTTCCCCTCTAAATGAAAATTTTCGTCCTCGAAATTTGAAAAGAAGTAGAAATGAAATGGAACTGAATTCAAATAGAGGCATATCAGATCAGAATACAAAATGAGGGTAGTTAGCTCGCATCGACTCTTCGGTCTCCCAGGTGGCTTCTAGCTCTGGGTGATTCTTCCAAAGAATCTTTACAAACAGAATTACTTTTCTTCTCATAACCCGAACTTGTCGATCGAATAGTCCTGGCTTCCTCAGAAAGACTTGTTGTTTCAGGATTCACATCAAAAGAGTAATATGCCAGACTTATTAGGTGATAATCGCATCTCATCAGGAGAGATATAAAGAAATTGTTGGTTTGACGGATATTTGTCTGTAGGATAGAGATAGACAAATCAAATGAGATCGTAATGGATTATAGCAACATGAGAGTAATATACACGTTCAACTCTTCAGATTTTCAAATAGTCTCAGCCTCAAAATAACCTTTCCAAGGCATTCTCACAAATAAACAAATCTTGTTTCCTCAGAATTCTCAATCTCATATCTCAACTCATGGCAGATCATAATGAACATATTCAACGAATGCGAAACGTATATATAGCAGAACGTAGGTGTACTCCTTCATAGAAACAGATCGAATCCATATAGACAGAAACCGACGGTAGAAAGCTCTACAACCGAACCTAAGATTCTTATCGGAAGTACAGAGGTCAATAAACGCGTGTCGAGTATCCAAACGTATCCAGCCGTATCACGATGAAAGCAGATTAAACGCATAGGTATAATGAACCTAAAGTCTTACTAATTATGGATAATCTAACAGAGATCAAATTCTAAACTCCTTAGGTACTTCCCAAGATATCCTATGGCCACAATGAGTGCATGTTATATGGTGTAAGTATTATCACGTTGATCAGGCGTCATAATACTAGCACCACATAAATATGCCCTTATGATGGTCATACTTTATCTCAAGTCGTAATCAAAACCACCTATCTTAATCCACCTAACACTTCTACAGTCATCAAAGATCAACCAAAATCGAATGCCAAAGTCAAGAGGGAAAACAAAACTATTCGCACAAGTATCAAAATCCCAGATTGCCTAACTGAAGTGAGGCACGCCGTTACAAGCATCGTATCTTCCACAATTCGCCAACATCTCTCAAAACAAAGCCATCATCGAACATATGAAAAATGAACACGGAACTGAAATGCTTCTAGGGAACTTAAATCATAAGAGGATCTTATTACTATATAACGAAACTTAAGAGAGTCAACGGAAATGGAAATTAGTTGCCATGAACTTCGGCCTTCATAGATTCAATTCTTCCACACATAAAGGGTCTGTTTCAGAAATCCATTCATTCAACACATCCAATCTCTTCAAGTCCGGTTAATCTGTCTTCGTCTGTCCATCAATTCAAAAGTGAAACCAAAATCGGGAGCTTGTGTCTGATTCGCCGAGCCTCCTGTAGCTCTTCTTGGAATGTGATGGAGTAATGTGAATTCCTGGCATGCTCTTCATCATTTAGTTTGCTTCCGCTCTAAATTCATCTTAGTACAACCAAGATGAATGGGGAAGTGAGACTGTACGTCTCCATCAGCTCCGGTTTCGCCGTCTTGACTGGGTTGTCTTCTTCTGCATCGTCAACACTTCTGCCTTACAAGGAACGTCTTCACTCTTCAGGGTAGCCGCCGTTGTTGTCAACTCCAATTCGGGCAGTGAAGTAACTCTTCTGACGTGCTTCTAGTTGTCCTGGTGCATACGAAAAAAAACTTCTGTGCTGCAAGGGAGTACCACCGAGTCTCTTCCTGATTTATCCCAAACTTGTTTCGCCCGAGGTAAGGAAACTAACTTCTATTTCAGCTTTTCCCAGACTCCATTCTAAATCAAACTAAGCTGCTTCTCTCTGTTCACGAAATTCCTCAATGGTATCATAAGTTGCAAACATCTTCCAGAATTCTTCTGCAAAGTTCAAAGGGTTTCAGTTCTCCATTCTGTTGTCGGTCTTGACCACATGGTGATGGTTTTCAAAACTTGTGGGATATAAAGAGGTATCCTCGATTACGAACCTCGTCGTCTCAGCAAATATCACTTTCTCAGAATATACGATTGATCGACGAATTTTCTAATGAAGCGCAAAGATGATTTTCATGCTCTTCCTCGTCTCCGAACGTACTATTAAGTCATACAATGACCATTTGTCCAAGCACTCACGAGAAGACATCATTTATCAAATTCGCGAAACAATCAGAGCTTTAGCTAATACTATTAGCGTCACTAATAGTCATAGCAGTCTTTTACGAATACTGAAGGCAATTCCAAGAATAAAATCAATTCATCAGAAGGAAACTTCGCGCTCTGAAATTGAATAGATACAAAGTCGTTTCGGGTGGAGAAATAAGGGTTCCAAATAGTAATACGGTTCAGCTTCCAGAATCAATACATGTCTCCTGTCATCATTCTTCTTTATCACGAACAAGACTGAAGTACGCCAAGAAAATACACTTAAGCGAACTTACTTCTCACTTCGGTGAAAAATTTGGTGGTTCAATCAGAACTCGTGTTCAGAAAATTCAGGGTGCCAAGAAATTTTCAAGATAAGGTCCATTCATTGTTGTACGAAATGGGTTCAAGGAAAACTTCATAATCGCGAACATAACACACGAGTCTTCAGAGTAATAGCGAATGTTTAACAATCGGTAATCATGGTAGGGAGTTCAAAATTGCTTCAAACGCCAAAGATGAGACATAGAAGGGAAATTGTCAATATTTGAATGCTCAATCAACCAATTCCTTTTCAGAATAAAACCAAGTTTAATTATTCATAGAAATACGGATTACAAACCAAATCTTTATCATTCAGAGGTGAGAGGGAAACATTCTTATATTCGTGGTTACACACCACAAGACTTCTCATAGAGGCAGAGATAGATGAAACAAAATCAATTAGTGTCGAAAGATTTGTAGATACTTATCAGGAGTAAAAGGCAAATAAGAGAATGCATCAAGTACGTCATTGCCATGGGGATTCTCAGAATGACCGAAGAGGCATCGAAAAGATCAGAGGTCAGAGTCAATATCCGAGGGTAAGGATCAATTAATGTCAGACAATTTCATTATAATTCTCAATGTCTTCCAGATTTAATCAGGTTCAAATTTTCAGACGGTGCAAAGTGTAAGCTTCTAATTTCCAAAAGTGATATCAACATGATCAAACCAAAAGCAAGGCACGAATCAGAGTGATGCGGAAGCAATGATACTTAAACAAACGCCTTAGTCTACCCATCCCTCACTGGTCAAAACTTACGTTCCTATAGGGAAATCTTAAAGCAAATTTTCAAAGGTTGTCTTACGAGCGCCTACAGGGAAACTTAGTGGTCCTAACTTACACAGGCCAAGGGTAGATGTACTACAAGTCGCAAACCTGTCTCTGATACCATAATTGTAACACCCCAACCCGGCAAGGGTAGAAGTGTCACGCAAATGGTGACATATCAAAGGCAAGCATAACATACGACTTAAATAATACAATAGAATTTCAAAGGTTACAAATGATATACTGAAACTACAAGGTTACAAATGAGAAACCAAACTAAATACTATGCCTGTCAATGCAAATCCTTCTAAAAACTTCTACTTCCGAAAAACTATCAAGGTCTTCTAAGTCTAAAGGTCTCTTAAGTTTCTTCACTCTTACCCAGCTTCCAACTAAAACCTGCCGCACACGAAAAGAAAACGTGCGGCTGAGCTTAAAAAGCCCAGTGAACAGATATATAATAAACGGAAACAAACGCAAACGGAAATGAACAGGCATATCATAATAAATGAGATATAGGAAAGAAAATAAAGAGTAAGGTTTAGGACAGTAATCCACCACGAGCCCACATATCACATCACATATCAAATCGTATCATATCTTCATAATCATATAGAGGGGAGACCTCTCAGATAATCAGATAATATGAGGGGTGTCCTCATTCTTCAAATGGAGTAGCTAGCTCCCACATTTTGTGAAAGACGTGGATTGCACCCATCATCAGTCACCACATATCACATATCACAATCACAATACAAATCTAGGATGCATCCATTCGCCCCCCACACACATCACATTGGCCATAATAAATATAAAGCGCGCATATCACAATCACAATGGGGACGGTGTGGCAAATCACTCGACCACACGCGAGTCATGCCATTGGTGCATCAAAGACATGGCCATGTTACCTTCATGGCTAGGAAACACATTTGGCTCGGGTATCAATCTGAAGAGTCAAAGGTTCAAATCAAAGCAAAGGTTCAAATAGTCTAAGTCTTCGAATCATAGTCAAGTCCAATATCAAATGTTGATGTCAAATCAAAGGTGCATAGCAAATGATCAAAGTATCAAAGGTTCATAGTCGAAGGTTCAAAATCAAATGGTTCGTTTAAAGTAATCTTTATCAATTGATTTTCATAACAATATAACCTTTAATAACGGTTTTCACAAAAGCTTAGTCTTGAAAAGTAGTTTTCACAAAAGCTCAGTAAAATCTCAAATAAAAGTAGTATCGCATATTTCATAAACATCATTTTAAAATAAGTTTTTCTCAAAGCATTTCCATGATATAATTAAAAAGGTTTTCACATCTAATTACCAAAATCAAATGAACCTTCTAAGTGTCAGGTGATTCGAATACTAATATCACCAGGTAACGAGCGAATATCAAATGGATCATTATAGAGGCTCAAAGTAAAAAGGGTCATATCGAACATCAAAGTCAAAATGAATCGAACAAACGAACCAAAGTGTAGGGGAACATAGCAATGGCTTAGGGAATCTTAAAACGAATCAAGATCAATGAGTCATGAGAGGGAAAACACCTTTACTGAAAAAGGGTAGAATATTTGTACCTTATTCCAGCAAAGCACAAACAAAATGAATAAGATAGAATGAACTCAGTTCTTCTCCTTCTTCACACCTAGAGGGGTAGACAAGTGTTACAACACCTTCCATTTTAAGTAACTTTCCATTTTAGGCAGGTTTCCATATTTAGTAAGTTCCCACTTTTAGAAAGTTTCCTTATTTAGAAAGTTCCCATACTTAGTAGTATTTCAAAAATCTCATTTAGGCTAAGTTATAATCAAATTATCCAAAGTTACATTTTCACCCTTGAAGATTTCATACTTTACACTTTTAGTCCTTTAGTTATAAAAGTTACACTTTTAGTCCTTATAATATCCATAGTTACATATTAAGCCCCTTGGCTTTCCAAATTACACAACGTACCCTTAGTTTATTATGTTGTACGATTAGGACCTCTAAATACAAGATTACAAAACAAGTCCCTCAAATTAATGCTTTTACATATTTGGTTCCTTTATTTATGTTTCTATCTTTTATTTATTAATAATTATACATTAGGTCCTTTAATTATCACAATGACACAAAACCCCTTTAAATATGATTTATTACACGACTTACTCTCAAGTTTCATGATTTACCATTTATAACCCTTAGTTTTGGAAAATTAACAATTTACAACCTTTTTACATATCTAGACAGCCTTTAAGTATTATCTCAACCCGTTTTAAATAATTTATAAAACATATCAATCCTTCGAAATAAAATCTATAAAAATTCACAGACGTTCCTCAGGGTTTTTAGTATTTTAGATAATTTTTCCAGATTTTATTAAGTGGTCTAGGTACGAATTAAAAATCCTTTTCCCCAACCTGTTCCAGAACTGGATCAATTAAAAACACCCGACCATTTACCATCTGCTTACCCAGTCTATAAAATTTATGAAATTCTACAAAAATTCCAGTAATTAGCTAACATGTTTTATATTACCCAGTTCAAAGGAAATTTTCTAAATCGTTATGGTTTTAAAATGAAAAATGAAAAACCCGACCTGTTTTTCCATACTTCATGAATCCGACCAGACACATAAATTTCCAAAAATCAAAAAGTAACCTTCCAGGCCTCTAAAAATTACATACTAAATTTTCCCAGGTAGCCACTTCATTGAACTTAGTTTTAGACTCAAAAACCATCCCAATACCCGTTCACATCATTGAGTTATAGCCGGTTAAATTCGAACCAATTTCCAGGTCAGTAGCAGATTGTCACAGATTCATATATAACTTAGGGTTTTTAACATATAACCTCTTTAATTCTTAACACACAATGATTATAGATGATAGTGTTACGTATATACCTTATAATAAGAACAAGATTAAGGCTTCTTGGTGGTATTTTTGGCTCGATCACAGCAGCAAGAAGGGAGGCGACAGAACTTTTGGTTTTAGGGTTTCTTGAGAAGTTTTTGGAAGACCGGTATTATTTTTTGAGGATCAAATGAAGTGTGGTTAACATATAGAAGAGTGGGCCACGTTTTTGGAAGGGTGGGGAGGATATGGGTCGGCCTAAATGAGGCTAAGTCAAGCCCATGGGTTTATTTGGATCACCATTATACTAGAAATACATTAAACCTTATGTTATAGATTTTTAACTACATATTACATATGCACTTAAGATTTTTCGACTCGTTTAGACTTGTAATGTGTTTTAAACATTTTTGGTAGCTTGAGAAATTATCTTATGATGTCTCGTAATCATTTCATGTCGCATTTGTTTCGTTTTCATAGGTTTTGTGCTTTATTTGTAAGTTATATATGTTTTAATTAAATTTCAAAGTTATGAGGGCATTTTGGTCTTTTAATACGTTTTAGATTTTCGGGTTTTACATAACGGGTCATAGATTGAGGGGGAGAGTGATTTCAAATTTTATTTTAGATCATCAAATGGTATCTTTGTATGGTTTAAGTAAAGAATAAACATGTGTTGTTATGTGTCAGAATATGAATCTTTTCATGAGTTTCTCGCTAAACTCCAAATCATTTATAAACTCATCATTTCTGACACTAACATTCTACCTCATTGATTGAGGGGGAGCATAGTAATGTTCCATTATCAGTATATATTGAATCAGACCACATTTTCTCCCATAATTTCTAACATACTTAAATCAATTGAGATCCCTAATCTCAAAAGGTTTGAAAATTTTGATCGGGGGAGAGAATGTGATTTAAATATGAAAACTGATAAAATGTGATCTTTTGGACTCAAGTGTAAGCTCTCTCATATGTGCAAAACTCTTTCGTATATCGATGCACATATTGAGGGGGAGCGAATGATTTATGATGGCAATTGTGGAAGAATACCAAAGACCGACCATTTTATTTAATGTACTGGAGCTATAAGGATGGTAAGGTTAGGTATCAGTTCCCATGATCCAGCCAGAACCAGAGGGATCTTCCCAGGGACAATCCTCTAGTTTGAATAGAAGTCCTTAGGAACGATGAAAAAAGGAGAAAAGTGAGAATAAGGGAAGAGTGCCGACTGAGATGGAACTGGTACTGGAACAAACCTAACAAGGTGCTAGTGATGAAGTCTCGGTAAGCGCTGAAGGGGTTGAAGAATGAAAAAGAAATGTAAAGATAAAGGGTGAAAAGAAATAGCCCTCCAAATATTCAACCTTAGGGCAGAAACCGGGTTCAATTCATATGCTACTGGTTATTACTAAGGTAACGCCGGTATTGAAGACAAGACGTCATGGACCCAGTGACGCACTGCACTAAACCTTCTAGCCACTCAAGTTCTCTTAAAATGACTTGTTTCATTCTCACGGGGAACCCTGCATTATCTATCGACCGCTCATTACGAGTCATGTTGATATTGAATCAGGAGATACCACTCCAGCCTCCAACTACTAAATCAAAACGCACTATTGAGTCTAGAGCCAAGAGATCATCCATAAATCTCGCTAGGACACTAATAATTTATTCACTTGGGTTTCACACACTGTGGAAGCAAGTAAGATCTTAAGAGTCCTACGCATTATCCTCGTGGTATTGCCAGAACATCCGAGTGATACGTAAGTATTCACAATGAAGATGGAAATCCTTCTAGAGCAAACATCAAACAAGCTCTTGGTAGGTGACATGTGAGATCCTTCATGGATCAAACTAGTGACAACTAGAAAGAAACGATGGGGCTATTCGCATTTGAATCAAACTTGTTCCAGGAGATGAATTGACGGATACTTTTGGAAAAACCTTTCGATGTGCTCAACAACTGTTTTCGAGCACATTGACTGCGCATAAATTTTCAAACAAAAGTATTAGTGATTGAAACATGATTTTGTTCACAAAACTTTCGTCGTATTACAAAACTCTTTATTCAGTAATACGAGAATGTTTTTCAAATCAATTTCCCATTAATCAGTGAATCCTAATTCGCTGATTTACTCACTCTGTGCTTTATCTACTTTGAGATGCTCCGGTTTGAGAACGGCTAGTACAGCTGCGAAACCCTGTCAAGGAGATTCTTTGGAATTATACCTGATCACAGGCAGTATTTATACTGATCAACGGGGAACCGTGGTTCTTGCAACCCTATTCAACGAAAGTGAACAAAGACACTTTTGTGTGTATATTGCTAACTGTTGTTTGCAGGAATACCCGACGGTGGCAGCTGATGGCCAATGAGATGTCAATTCATAACCTCATGCTCACACTTCACACTCACAATTAAAGAAATCATGATAAGTGAAAGATCTACAACAATGCTTCCGCAACTCTGATGCAAAGTTTCATGATCCAGAAAACTGTGAGCATGCTGGTCCGATGGTCACTACTACACATGAAGGCAATGCTACAAAGGATGACTTGGAGATTTACAGTGTCTGATGATCTCAAAGAATGCTCAAAGATCACACAAGTCAAAGGAACATCAATCACAAGAACATTGCTTGAAGAACAAAGATCAATGACTTTGAAGAATCAAAGACTACGAACCAGGAACTTAAATTCATATAATTGAATGCTAGAATTCAAATTTTAATTTTCGGGGTGACCTCCCTTAGGGTGAGATTGTTAGGAATATAAATATTCACATGAAAGACTCGGTCACCCCGAGTATCTATTCAGCATTTAAGTAGCTCGTAGGCTTATTAGTTTTAGTTTAGTTATCGTATCATCATGGAGTCGGGTCGGGTCTTTACCCACTGTAAGCCCGTTCCATAGCCCGTGTAGGGGCTGTTTAGAGTTTGTATATATACCCCTTTCCCACCAAGGGAAGGGGTTGGACCTTTCATTACTTTCAATCTAATACTTATCATTCGGGCTTTCTCTCTCTAGAATTTAACCTTAAACATCAAAGTTCTCTTGTGTTATGATTATGATAACTCTACAATTGTAAAATCTATAAATCTTGAATTAATGTATTTAAACGGAGTATGTATTCCGTTCTTTATTACCTTGTGTTGTGATTACCAATTTTAGTAGCACCCCATGACCCGAATGCTTTCGCGATTATTAAATTTGGGGGTGTTACAGATTGGCATCGGAGCCTAGGTTACAGAGAACTAGGTACATATAAACCCTAAACTATAACCGCTTTTTACAAAAACAAGTCCCTATGACCGCCACTTGCCTGCCAAGCCTGTTGCCTTAATTACTGTTTTACTTGACACAAATATATGATATGTGTTACCGTTTGATGATTTATACTATACACCAAAAGTATTTTCTACATATACATACCGTACTTGTCACAACTTACCTTCCCCTACATAATTTCACTACCCGACTCCAAGTTCGAACGCTCGACTCATTCCTTCGAAACACTTGTTATGCTATCATACGGAAACCCGCCAACGTATCTAATTACGACCCGAACTTATCACCAATTAACATGTCGCCTCAGAACATCTATTCTTAGGACACATTTTTACTACGTCTCACTTTTCTCTCTCCTTTTGAAAGAACATGTCGCCTAAGACACAAAACCTACACTCCGTAGGCATGAAACAACTCATAGCCCAACAAGTTTCAGAGACAGTTGCTACCTACCGAGTCAGTGGAACTACAGTCACAGTGGAGCCCACAACTCGTGGTTGCTCTTACAAGGAGTTTATGGACAGTAAGCCCCGCACCTTTAGTAGAAATGAAGGTGTAGTGGAAATGTGCAGATGGTTCGAAGATGTGGAATCACTATTTCGATGTGGAAACTGCTCTGAGGAAGACAAAATCAAGTTTGCTACTTGCACGTTTCAGGGACGTGCCCTGGCATGGTGGAATGCCTATGTTCAATCAGTAAGAGTCGATACCGCCTACTCAGTTCCTTGGGACGAACTGAGAAAAATGATGATTGCAGAATACTGTTCGAAGAGCGAATTACGAGCAATGGAACAAGAAATATGGGATTGGACTATGAAGGGAGATGATGTCATCGGATACACCACCCGCTTTTACGAGCTGGCACTTCTATGCCCTGCTATGACAGAACCCGAGTACAAGAAACTTGAACGGTACATCCAGGGACTCTCCCCGGAGATTCGAAAGGATGTCGCCTCAATCAAGCCTACTACTATGCATGAAGCCATCCGTATGGCGCATAATGTAATGGGCCAAGTTGTGCGAACTAGGATTGCTCAAGGTATCAACAACGACAATCACAACCGCAACAACAACAACAAGAGGAAATAGGAGAACAACCAAGGAAACGAAGGGGTTCCGCAACCCCTCAGAAAGCCAAAGTCGGTCAAAACTTACATTGCCGGATCTAGTAACGGAAAGGCCTATGCTGGAAAGTTACCAATGTGTAGTCGTTGCAAACTACACCACGACGGGTCTTGCACCGTGAGATGCCACAAATGCCAGGAGGTTGGACACCTGGCTACAGATTGTAGGTCCAAAACCTCTGCAAAAGAAAAGATAGTGTCAGGGAACAATCGAAAGGCTGATGTGACCTGTTGTGGGTGTGGAAAGAAGGGGCACTACAGAAATGAGTGCAAGGAACCGAAGTACCAGGAAACCTTGGAACAGGAGGAAAACAGGACTTGAACGTGAGGTCAAAAGGTCGACTGCCATGTATAACGAGACCTAAGTTTAGACTCTCTTAAGATGTATTCCAATAAGAATTTATTAGTACCTTTCTATAAACCTCGTCGTATTGTATGGATTGGTGTACGTTTATCTTGAGTTGTAAGCTTATTTGACTCACAACTATCTGCAATCTCATATCGACTAGATGTATCAATCGTCGCCATTGTACTACTTATTTTACTACCATCTTCATTTTATGACTATTTTGTTAACATATCATAAACTGTTTGCTACCTTGCTACCCTCTATTAAAAATAATAAATTGTGTCGTTATTAACATACAAACAGTTTGCAATTATCTTACAGCCCGTTTTGCTCTCACACTATGAACTATTTTGCTATTATAAATTACGACTTTGCTATACCTTGCAAATAATAAATTATTTTTCTATTACCCTAAAAGACTATCTTGCAAAACGCCATACAAACTATTCTGCTATCACCCTGTAAACTAATTACTCCCATGGAAAGTATTTTATGCTACCACCTCATAAACGGAATAACCAATATATTTCCTTTTTAACTAAACCCAGCATTGCATCATCGGACCTTAATTATACAAAGCCTGATCACTCGTGTATAATTTAGGTAGGACCATACTATGCTAGGATTGGTTGCCTTAAATTTTTATCAAAAGTCAAAGTCCTTATTTTCAAGAAATCAAAACTCGCATGTGTAAGTGAATAAAAGTAGTGCAAAGTCATGGCATCCGTATTAGCAACCAAAGAAACCAGTTGGGCACCAATACAATCTTAACACTTAGAATCAGCCTTGTCTCACATCCTATTCTAAACCGAAGGGATAAGTTACACCACTAGCTATCTTGAGGCCATCTACCGGAGAGCACGGACACGATCAACGAGATTACCGACGATTACAACCTTAGGATTCCGTACGAAACCCAATCTTATAACACCTCACTTCATTTTGCTACTTCCAATTTCGAAGAATCTTCCCGTCAAACAAACAACCTCCGGATTCGATAGCTACCTGATAACTCAAAACCTCGCGTGTGACTGAAACATAATCTCCCTTGAAAGCATCTATGTCAATCGTTACAACGACTACACCCAGTTCCTTAATCATACACTCTGCATTGGATACTGGGTACACCACTAAATCAGCAGACTGATTGCTAGTAGCAACCAACATCATTCTTCAAGATTGTACTCTAAAACTTTCTAAACTACTCATTCAACATCGACCTCATTCCAGTTTCACTTGGAAGCCTCGATGTCATCAATGGTATGGATTGGATATCCAAGTACCGTGTCATTACCATCTGCGACGAGAAGATCGTCCACGTACCTTAACCTATCCAAATAATGGACCGAGAGGTCAAATGAATTAAGAGAAGTCGTAGCCCTATCGTCAAGGTTCGTAGAAACTCTCGAAGAGGTCTCGAATTCATGTAGGAACACGAAAATGAAATCAAGCGTAAATACCTACACCTTTTCTCAAATCCATCGGGTAACTCTAAGTGAAAACCGAGGAGGATGTAACAAATGGTAAATTTTCCCACTAATATTTTAATAATAAATATTAATTTATTATTACCTAACTGTAAAACT
>CP139503.1:11499285-11807304 GCA_021014915.2 Artemisia tridentata subsp. tridentata
TAGTTGTTCATTTGTAACTAGAGGTGTTGGGATTATCGCATGTCATAGCATCCCATGATAGGTGTTTATCAAGTGTTTATCAAGCTGTTTGCTTGAGGTTAATGTGGCATCTCATCCACATTCTATTTGTACTTAACTTTTTCTCCTTAATTAATATATTTTTCCTAAAAAAAAAAAAAAAAGTAGAGCTTTTCAAGGTTAACTTATAAAATAATTTTTGTTTTGTCACATGGATTTCGAGAGTTTTTACAAGATCAAGCTAATAAGGATGGTTTGTTAGAGTAAGTAACACATGTAAAGAGAAAATGGTCAAATTGCATAAAGAGTACTATGCAAAAATGAACAAAGCAAAAGAAATGAGCTATGATTCACTTTATGGTTTAGGTCATTAAATATTAATGTACATTCTCCAAAATAGCATTTTGGTACGTGATTTAGAAAAGTTTCAATAACTGTTACAAACTTTCATAATGTGTTCCACTATGTATAGGGGTGTAAACGAGACGAGACAGCTCGCGAGCTATTTGAGATCGACTTGTAAACTACTCGAATTTGACTCGATATAGACGAGTCGAGCTCAAGCTTGAGCTACTCAAGTACAATTTCAAGTCGAGTTCGAGCTTGAAATACTCGGCTCGTGAGGCTCGCGAGCCCTTATCGAGCTTCAATGATATTACATTTTTATCCTTTTATATACATGTAGTTACGTAAATGTCATAAAATCGAGTCGAGTCGAGCTTGATATGCTGATTTTTCATCGAGTTCGAACTTTAAATATGGAAATAATCGAGCTCGAGTCAAGTTTCGAGCTCGAGTTTGAGATGACGAGCCGAGCTCGAGCTTGAAATCAAAAGCTCGACCGAGATCGAGTCAAGTTTCAAGCTAGAGTTTTAGTAATCGAGTCGAGTTCGAGTTCGAGCTTGACATTACTCGGCTCGTTTTACACCCCAACTATGTATATTTCCGTGATGTGTCACTTAAAAACAGTGACACGTGTCACATTTAAAGTATGACACATCATCCAAACGTTGATGTTAAAACACTTTTTAAATTTTGGAACATTTATTCGAATTCACGTACCCAAACGATACTTTAAAGAAAGTTAATTGTGCTTTACAGCCTTAACTTTACTCTTTGCTGTTATTTAAAATAGAGTAAAGTTCAAACTACATTGCTAAAGTTTGCCCATTGTCCCGCAATACATCCCCATATTTTTTTTGGCACACAAACATCCCTCCATTAATAAAGTTAGCCACCATACATCCCTTCGTTAGTAAAGTCAGTCAATGAGGGCTAACGGTGTAAATAATTTCTCCGTTATATCCTAACGAAGGTGAAAATATTTGCGTTAGTCCTTAGGACTAACGGTATTCTTTTTGAAATAAATTAAAAGGGGGCACAGTAGGCTTGAACTCGGGTCTGTTCGCTCAAAATCAACTCCCTAACCACTGGACTAACCGTCGAATGTTGTTATTATACCAAAATAAATTTTATTTAACACTTTTTATTGAATTTATAGTATATTAACCGATTTATAAGTTTCATCCATATTTATACATTTTCGTCCGTTTTCATACGTTTTTATACGTTTTCGTCTGTTTTTATACGCTTTCATCCGTTTTTATACGTTTTCGTATGTTTCATTCATTTTTATTGGTTTTTGTCCGTTTTTATATGTTTTTGTCCGTTTTCATACGTTTTAATCCGTTTTATTCCGTTTTTATACGGTTTCGTCCGGTTTTATAGGTTTTCGTACGTTTTGTTACGTTTCACCCGTTTTTATACGTTTTGGTCAATTTTTATACAATTTCATTATTTTTTACATTTCTATCCATTTTTGGACGTTCTTATACGTTCTTGTATGCTTTTGTATGGTTTTGTACATTCTTATGCGTTTTTAGACGTTTTGTACAATTTCTTGCATTTTCATACATTTTTATCCGTTATTAACCATTTTCATTCGTTTTCTTATTTTTTTCGTATCTTTTATCTGTTTTTATCTGTTGTTGTATTTTATTATATGTTTTTATACATTTTCGTCCGCATTTTTACACATTTTTGTACGTCTTCGTTCGTTTTTATACGATCTTATACATATAAAAACGTATAAATTGTTGCGTTTTCTTATATTTTTTATCCGTTATTAACCATTTTCATTTGCGAACGTACAAAAATGGATGAAAACGTATAAAAACGGATGAAAACGTACGAAAATGTATAAAAACAGACGGAAATGTATAAAAACGGATGAAAACATATATAAACTGACGAAAACATATAAAAATGGACGAAAAAGTATAAAAACGGATGAAAAAGTATAAAAATGGACAAAAACGTATAAAAAAGGATGAAAACGTACGAAAATGTATGAAAATGGATGAAAACGTATAAAAATGGACGAAACGCATAAAACGGATGAAAACATATAAATTGATTAATATACCATAAATTCGAACAAAAAAAGGTTATGTGGAAAACTAGAAGGGGGGGTTGAATAGTTTTACCGTTTAAAATTTTAATCCTTTTTGTTACTTAGTAAGTTTAATGAATCAAAAGCTCAACTAATTTATAACACAATATAATCAAAAGATAAAGAGATGAAAGATCAAACCACATAACACAAGTATTTATAGTGGTTCGGCTTGCAAGGATCTTTATCCTTGCCCTACTCCACTTCCTCGAGCTTATTACTCGAGAGATATCTTTCACTAAGAAACAAACTCCCTTCTAGGTGGAGAAAACCTTTACACGTAGCTTACTTCCTTTTTCGGTACTAAGCTAAACACCGGGTTCAACTTCAAGGCAGAACCAACCTAACGTCGCCTATATACTTTACCGTCACTAAGCTAGATGTCGAGTTTTTTACACGGGTACAACCACTCCCTACTCTCTTTGTGCTTTGAGGACTAAAGCACTAACCACACTCACTGATCTAAATGATACAAATGATAAGAAACACTTCAAGTGTTTACACAGAACCTAAACTACTACTTCCAAACAGCTTGTTTGTTTGAAGCTTGTTTTCTTGATCTTCTTTGCTACAAAAGAAACATCAAAGATGATATAACTATTGTGGTTAGTGAATATGATGAATGTATGTTTTCTATTTTCTAAGTGGATGAATAGCTCAAATGACAAGTTTGCTATTTATAGGCAAACTGGCTAAACAGCCCACGGATCTGGCGGATCCCTCAAAAGGGATCCGTCTTTGTATAGATTTGGATCCGTGGGTATGACAGCTAGCATATCACATGAAATCTTTCCAAATCTTCCATATCTTACCAAATCTTCCAAAATCCACACATGTCAACTATCTAACTTGTGAATCTAAACAAGATATCACAAGATCTAACAAAGATATCTTTAGTGATGTATGGCATGATGTCATGTTGTGATTTTCAAACTAAAGTTTCTATTTAAGGAAATATACATGTATATGCATATATTGAAATAAAAGTGATCATGTTAAATGAGAGATATTTTCTTAAGAGGTTGTATCTAGTGTTTGTGTTTTACTAAAAGATGCATTGTGTATAAGTCATCATACAAACAAACTTAAGATAAAGTTTCCTTTTTAGGAAATACTTTTGTGAATATGCCTATTTAACTACTTTGTAACTTATAAAAGTTGTCTTGAAAAATTACTTTAACCCATATTTATAGTTTGCTTAGAGGATATACTTTGTGATTGTCATCAACAAAACTTAAGCAAAGATCGTAAAATATAAATAACGTTTCTAGTACGATATTTGTATTAACAATCTTCCCCTTTTTGTTGATGACAAAACCTAAAGTATATTTTTAAGCAAACGAATAAATATAGTTCAAGTTCTTTTAAAAATATAGATTAAGTTTGATTTGTTCAAATTTTGATCACCGTTATGAGGGACTTGTGTATGAATGCAAACTTAAACAAACTTATTCTTTTTCTCCCCCTTTTTGTGGAAACAAAAAGAAGAGTTTGCGTAGCGGAATGCGATTTTGAGAACTTTAAAGCTCCCCCTTGTTTTATACTCCCCCTAGATGGAGTGACAAATGAATGATGCATGAACCTACAAAACAAACGGTTAGAATATGAAATGCTCCCCCTTGATGTATACTCCCCACTACTCGAGTACCAACGTATACTTTTCAAGGGTACGAGATGCTGCAAATGAAATGTTAGTAATAAATGGCTTCAATAGAAGAAGTACAATGTATGTGAAGTGTTCTTCCAAACAAGCCTTTCAATATGCTTTGACTTTGAAAAGTCAAAGTATAAGTCTGATAAATTATTGTACCTAAAGTAACATGATCAAGATATAATATTGAGTACAATAAGCTATATAAGTATGTTAGTTCACAAAGATAATGACAAAATGCAATATGTTGATCACCCATAAGCATAAATCACATTCATATATATTGAAAAATTTGTGACACAAGTCAGAATGATGAAATGATGTTGCAAATACAAGAAGAAAAAAAAACATCCTAAAAAGAAATACAAGATCCTAAAACAACCATCTAAAGGTCCTAAACAACTAGTCTAGAAGGCTCCTATTGAGGAGGATGAGATATGGTGTTTAGACGTTCAAGAATGTGGTTCAAAATGAACCTCATTTCATTTTGGAGCTTGTGCACCAAAATGTTTGTCTGTTGAGCAATGTGGGCGGTTCTTTCGCACATGCTACAATCATGGTTAAGATGACCGGGCGGAAGAGTAGACATATTACATTGTGATGGTGGTGGCGGTATTGGTTCATTGTTTGGTGGTGGTGGTGGTTCTTGATCATTGGTGGTTTGTGGAGTTTGGATGGAGTTCATGAGTATGTTTTGGATGTCCATGGCTTCATGAAGGCGGTGGTCTACCATACTCGAGAGAGCATATAGACGGTTTAACTCCGCACTTATCTCCTCTTGTGTTTGAGGTATGTTGCTCCATATTGCCTCATCAATGGCGATGAGTGTTGAAGTTGGTGATAGTGGTGGTATTTGGGGATGAGGTTGTGGTGCTTCACGGTATAGAGGACCATGAATCTCCGGGTGGAGAGGATGGAATAGCATGGGCTCTAAGTTTTCAAAACTCATTGTTGGAGGATTGGTTGATCTAGGTGGAAGATCCTCTAACTCTTCAAGATATGGATGTGGAGATGTTGGGGGTGTCCTAAATAGTTCCATGGGTTGGAGTTTTGGTGAGTTTGGTGATGATTGGGATTTCTCAGACTGTGATGGAGCGGGTGGTGGTGTGATTGTTATTGGAGTGATGGTAGGAGGTGGTGTTTTTATGACTACATTTTAGGGAGTTGGAGTAGACAAAGTTAGGAAGTTCTCACTAGCAATAGGTGAAGATATGATAAGTGGTGATGACTCTTTTGAGAATGAATTTTGGATGTTAACAAAGCAACATGGTTTAACACTGATACGTCCTGTTCTTTTAGGTGGTTTTGAGGTTGAGGAATTGTTTGACTTTGTCATTGTGGACTTGGATAACTAATAAGTACAGATTTTAAGTGGAGAAGAATATGAAGATGTGAATTTTGTTTCAAGTTTAGTTCCTAATTTATAGACAGGAGGATTATAGAAACTTGTGTTTGGATTTGATGTGAATCCAATGAAGAATGTTGGTTCCTAATGATTTGGAAGTAAAATTTGTGCAAGTCATGTCAAAGAAGTCAAGCCATTGAGTTTTGGTTGAGTGATCTAGCAAGGATTTGCAGTAAATGCATAAGGATAGTGGAAAATCTTGTGATTTGATGTGTCTATGGATTCCACGGATCCCTAAAAAGGGTTCCTTCTTTGTATCAGTTTGGTAACTCACACCCAAGATTAAAAAATTTGAATTTCTGTGGGAAATTTTGTTCCTAAGTTTCTAAGAATTTCTAAATGATTCTAAGATGTTTTATAATCAGTGAATGATTCCTAAATAAGACTAAACACTAAGATTTAAGAATCGAGATGAGTCGAAAAAGTTTAAGAATTTTACTGTGGAACCCGCGGATCCAAATGGGATCAAACACGGAACTAAAGTATGGGATCCACCAAATCTGCAGGTAGGCGGATGGCGGAACCAACGATAATGCCTGGCGGATCCAAATTATGGGATCCGCCAGATCCGTTACCTAAATACTAAAACTAAACAGAAGACATATCAAATTTCGCGTTTTTCGAAGAAAACCCGAAAATTCTCCTAGACCTTATTTATCATTTAATATGTATAGTACAACAATCAAAAATGATATCATTAACACATGATTAGTCATGGATTAATCCGTTTATGTGTCAAGATAATATTAGATATTTATTAAGCATAATCATTTATTGAAAATTTGTTTGTGACATATGTCTCAAACATGAGATTACACATGAAGATTCCTAAATAAAAAGATGAAATACTAGAAAGATTCTCAAGGAGTATATTACGATGATACGAAAAACTTCTACGGAGTGGAATTGGCTTGTTTTGATGATGACTTGATAGAGGCAAGCCATTTTGTTTCTAACTTACTAGTGTCGTAGAGGTTAGAGTCAGGTTTGTTGTCATCTTGAGTGTTTGTTTGATCAATCCACATTGATTCATCTATAAGTGTGGAAAGAATATCATGACATGCAAGGTCTAGTGTGTTAGATGGTGATGATTGTAGTGAGAAGACAATTGTTGTTGAGACACATTGTGAAGAGACATTTGGTGTGGTGACAATTTGTGTGGAGTGGATTGATGTGGTTCTAGGAGGTGGAATGTTGCGTATGGGTGAAGTTGTTCTACTATTACGTATGGGTGAAGTTGTTCTACTTGATGAATCTATAACGTGTGAAGGTGATATGTTGACTATAGGAGTCATGATGGGAGTTGTTGTGATATCTGTGGATATAGTTGGAAAGGTTACATTACGAACTGGGTTGACATACCAGTAAGGTCTGATGCTAATTCTAGCCGTTCGTCTGTGTGGTCTAGACATATGAGATTGGTTTGATCTGTTCATGGAGATACTTCCAGGATATGATATGTGAAGAAGTTTAGTGTGCTATGATCATTTCTAAGGTTCTCTTTTATACTCCCTAATAGTATGGAAATTGGTGTTTGGATTAATTGAGTGTACATATCTAAGACTTGGAATAAGATAAAGTGGTTTGTCCTGTTGACAAAGTCAATCCATACAAATGGAGCTGACATGAAAATATGCAGAAAAATGACTCAAAAGGATGAAGTGTGATTGATTCACAGATTCCAATGGGAGCAAGTGCAGTCTGTGAGTGATGAGACAGAATAGAATATGATATTTCAAATTTTGACAAGAACTATTGTTTTTGAATTTCTAATGATTCCTAAATGAGTCTAAGGGGGTGTTTACCAAATTAAGTGGTTCCATATGAACCACTTAATTAGCCACTTAATTGGGAGAGTGAAGCTTTAATGCTCCTCCCAATTAAGAGGCATTAAGGGTTTGGGCCCACTTTTTTTCCCCACTAAGAAGAAAAGAAACACCCCCTAAGACTCTTAATGAAAAGTGAACTTATTGTAAATAATTCTAGATGATAAAATCTAAGAATAGGAATTAGTTTAAATTTTGAAAAATGTTTCTTATATACCTGCGGATCCAAATTTTGGGATCCACAGAATCCGCAGGTGATGGTATTGGCGGATCCAAGTCTAACACTTGACGGAACCAAAATTTTGGATCCGTCAGATCCGTCTGCTGATTTTTAATACTAAACAGAAAGTATACCAAATTTTGCGTTTTACAATGAAAGTTCGAAAACTCTTCTGGAGCATATCTCTCCTCTAGTGTCTAATGCAAAATAATTAAGTACGGATATTAAAACACAAGAATACATGAGAATAAACCCGAATCTAAAAATTCATCATAAACGAGATAATCCAAACAGTGGCATAAATCCGGAAAATTGATAACACTATATGTTATCACTAGTTTAAGTAGTGCTAAAACACATAAACGTAAAGTACTACTGATATGTCTTAATAAACACATAAATATGATCATACAAGATCTAATAGACTATTGTTCCAAACGCTCCTAAATTCTCACTTGTCTTTTAACAATTTAAGTATTTTCTTTTGATCTTTGCGGAGTTTCATCATCCAGCGTCCCACATTCTTTAGAATTCCCTTTGTCTGTCGATGTTCTGCTGATTCATTATCAAGGGAAGGAAGTTGACTTAAGTAGTCGAGTAGAGGGAGAATTTGGTAAGCCATCTTCATCACTGGCTGCTGCTGATGATGAGGATGAGGAAGAGAGGTAAGCTCGTTTCCCTTTTCCTACTGCCACTCTATGGTCACTTAGTGAGACGAAGGTATGTTTGATTTCGGTGTAGTCTGGAACAAATCCAATAGAGTTTAGAGGAATAGGAATGGAAGCTTTAAACAACCGTGTGAGAAGCATTCCATATGGCATTGAGGTTTTCCCTAGGACACTTATATCGACCATTCTTTTGGCGATATAGTAAGCAAGATTGAACCTTTGACGAGTGGATATACAATAGAGCATATAGCATAATCCAGCATTCACATGATCTTTGTTTCCAATAGTACTAACAACATTTGATCTCAGAATTTCTTCAAGTTTCTTGAACTCTGGTTTGATTTCATTGAGCTCCATAGCAAATGGATCTCGATTGACATCTTTGCCTTGAAGTTTCTTAACTTGGTTGGTTCTAGATTTGAAAAGATGTTCTCGGATAGTTTCTTTAGGAGTTAGGGGAGTGTCATATGGATGTTCACGACCTAGGTTTGAATCAAGGATGGTTAAAGGCCATTTATCGGAATAGAAGCATGTGCCTTCACTTGGGATGCGTAACACTTCCCCGAAATGATCTAAAGGAAATATGTAGGAGTTTTGATTTACTTTAAAATTAATGCTAAAAGATCTATGGTCATCAGAGACGAGTTTTACTGAAGCATAAAATTCGAGAATGAATCGAGGGATGATAGGCTCATCTATGTCTAGAAGTGAATCAAATTGAATGGCAGCCATTTGTTCACGGATATTTGTTCCTTCTAAGAATGATGGATCAACAGTTCTACCTTCATGAACATAGCGACTTTCTAAAGCTTTGAAAATTTGGACTTGCGCTTCTGTGAGTCCTTTTGTTTGATGATGTTTGGTTAGGTACTTCTTAGTTTTCTTGTGATCGTAATTAGTGGCAGGCGGCATGATTTTCCTAGACATGAAACATTTTATAATTTTAGTTAAAATAATATAAGATGCATGCGATGTGTGCTTATATGAGAACAAATTTGGAGGTGTGGTTATCTTGACCCATTTTGATGTTTGAAAATACACGTTTTGTGACAAAACAAGTTATAACCCAAATATTCCTGTTTGACCTTTTTGATTTTGTATTAACAATTGTTGAAATCCATTTTACCTAGTCATGAGAAAATTTTATTATGAACTGTTTCAACAAAGGTTTCTTAAAAAGTTTAATAAGATACAATTCCTAACTAGGATGAACACATAATATGAAGTTTAGTACAGTAAGTATTTTTGTTTGAAAAATTTTTTCTTAGTTAAAAATATCTACAGAGTTTAATTTGAAAGATACTAATCTGATGTGTATTACTAAAATGCATAAACCCTAATTGTGAATTTTAGACACATGCAAGAGATGGTAATGGATTAGGGAACTTACAGTGAATGATTACACACGAGTTAATATGAGATGAAGGACCTAATTTTTGAGTTTGGGATGGTGAGAGTCGACTATGAGTTGATGTTGAGTGTTTAATTAAGTGTGTAATGCAGTAAGGAGTGTTTGGTAATTCATAGTCTGATTTTTCAACTTACGGATCCGGCGGATCCTTCAAAAGGGTTCCGCCCTTGTTGTCATTTGGATCCGCAGGATCAGAACAAGGTTTTGGTGTTTTCGTTTTTGGTTAAACTAAGATTTGGACGAATGTCAATTTCAGTATGTTGTATAAGGAAAGAATATTTCTTACTTGAGGTGTTTGTAAGAGGATTTTGCAATGTTATCCTTTTGAGAAACTTTCTCAATACAACAAGTTTTATCCTCAAAATGGGAATTAAGATAGGATAGTCGAGTTAAGAATTCGCTGAGATGAATGGTTGCAAAGTTTGATGGAACAAGAGAAAATTGGTTATAGAAACCAAAGTTATAGACTACGGGAATTTTCTCCACACTTTGACTTAACTAATTAAGTATCAAGGAACGTTTGTTTCTTAGTAACTTTGTGATACAATGTCTTACATTAGTACACAAATTGTTTCAGAGATTCTCCTAATTCATTTAAGGTCCAAAGAAAAAAAAATGAATTCACGAAGGAATCATCTTTGAAAGTGTAGTCATACACAATGTTTGGTGTTCTAGAGTATTCTACTTAGTATATCACTACTTTTAAAGTCATCATATAAATTTACTATTTTGATCCTTGGTATGTGTAGAATATGAATGTTATTAATCTTTATTAAGTTTTCATGATTGAGATGGCTAAAAGCATCTTCTTTCCTAGTTGTTAGTCACTTGGAGATCCTAGAATGAAGTTTTATCTATCTATTTCAATACTTATCATGCATGATTTTGATCATAGCATTTCTTGACAAGTTGATTTTGTTGAGATAAAGCACATGAATATGAGACAACACTTGTCTTTAGGTGATATTTCCAATTTTATATTTATAAACGTTTGAAAATCTATTCCTAGTAATTGTACTATCTACTTCACATATTAGTTCTATTAACATAGAATACTTTAATCACAACTCCAAGAGTTTAGGTATGAAATATAAATATTTATGATATCAATCATCAAAAGTAGAAGTAGAGTTATAAGAGTTCATACCCTTTTCGATGATTAATACCAAGAGTGCTATTGACAAAGATGTAATCATTGTTGAGCACTTTGTGTTTTGAGAAGATACCTTTGTTTTCATCAATGTATCATGGGGATTGATATGATTATTCAGATCAAAAACCTTTTAGGCATACCTAAAAAGAACTTGAGTATCTGGTCCCCAATTTCTCATGGGTCCTTTTTGGGTTAAACAAGATATTACCATGGTTCACTAATATCTCCGAGACAGTCAAATGGGATTTGTTCACTAAGCATAGTTCCTATGTATGAAGATGATTCTACTGTTGTTTTAGCTACATCCATTCCTTTGATTGTTTTAGAATTAGTCTTTCTTGAATATTGATTTTTCTGTTATGTACTCACGGTGTAACCACCTGTAATTTTCCGAATATATTTTTATACGAGATTTTCTTCGTTCCTCATAAACGGATCCTTTCTGAACTTATTTGGTTTGAAAACGTGAAGTTATCTCGCGAAACGTGAAATTTGTACACAACGCGTACTGGCACAACCGACGATTTGTTTTGATTATTTTATTATTTGTGGGAAACGAGACGTATGAATAGTCGTTTTTATTGGAAAAATTATTCTGAGCGCAGTGGAGATATTCCCGTGTTTTGAATCGATCGTTTGCTATCTTAAACGAGCCCCGAGCCTCATTTCAAGAAAGATAGCAAAAATTACGACTATGGTCCCTGCAGTAAATTTTATTCCTCCAACCCTAAACTTTGTTAATTACAGCATTGGTCCCTAGGGTAATTCTAATCTAACCCTAACCCTAACCCTAACCCTAACCCTAACACTATATATATATATATATATATATATATATATATATATATATATATATATATATATATATATATATATATATATATATATATATATGCCGGCGATTTCCGAAAAGTCTTTTCCCGTTTTTTGGCGGGGGGACGGGAAAAGAAACGGCTCCGAAGAAAGAAATTGGGGTTCCCAATGCTTCTCCACGCTCTTTCGACTGGGAACTGCTTACCTTTGGTGCTTTATATTTTTTTATATAAGGTAGTAATCCCGTAGAGGCAAGGGCGAATCGAGTTAGCATCCCGCCATTCATGCCATGCCTTGTCAGCTAGGCTAGTTAGCTAATCCAACCCCTGAATTCTTTGATCCCAATTCAATTGTTGTTTGATGTAATATATATATATATATATATATATATATATATATATATATATATATATATATATATATATATATATATATATATATATATATATATATATATATATATATTGTTATAATACTTCTATGGTTTATAAAACCCCTTCTTCTCTTCCAGCCGACAATCCCTACCCTCCCATCTCCACTCATTTTCCGGCCATGAATCCGGCCACCGGAGCACCACCGCCGCTCACCCTACCACACCGCCACCACCAAACTTCACCTCTTAAACCCCTTGTTTCATTTCTGCTGTGCACGCGCCCAAGAACGCCTCCACCACCATGTTAACACCATCACCTTCGGTTGATATTTGTATAAAACCACGGGATTCGAAGTGCTATAGATCGAATGCATTTTTTGCTTTTGGTTCGAGAACGCCGCCACAGTCACCACTCCGCCGCTGCCGTTCTTTCCCTTTCCTCCCTCTCTTTCTCGACATGGTAAAACCGAGAAAGCCCATCTTTATATATATTTTTAATACCGATTATTATTGTTATTGTTTTCGTGGATTTAGGACAAGTTTGAATCGGTTTATATAATTTTTGAGACTATAAAAACGAGATTTAAAACATTTTGAGATATATAAATTCGTATGGTAAGATTTAATATCAAAATGGTGTTTGTTGACAACTCTTGAGTCTCGGTTGATGTCATAGCCGATTAGTTGCTGGGTTTCGAGTTGTGGTACGGGTCGGGATTGACCCAAATGGGATATAGGTTTAATGCTTGGATAAATTTTAGTATATGTTTGTTCTCGGATCAGTTGTTGGTTGTTATTGAAGTTTTGTTGTTTGGTTGGTTTCTCTATTCCGCTAGCAGATTAGCAGCCGAGACCTCCCATGGTCTCGGCATAAGGGAGTTGTCGTGTTTTGATTTTGGGTTGTTGTCGTTACCGGTTTGAGGCCGAGACCAAGCGGTCTCTGTGTGATATGGGTTGTAACAATCGTAGTTATTGTATGTGATGTTGTGTCTCAATCGAGTCGGGTCGTTTTGGTGCTATGGTTTAGTCTCGGGTTGAGAAACCCTTGGTCACAAAGCTGGTAAGAAAACCCCAGTGGGTTGTGTGTCATTAAGCGAACCAGGCTCATATTTAGGTTGCATTTGGTTATATTTGGGCTTAGCAGCCCATGTTGGGTGAGTTTGTTGGTCCATAGGGCTAAGGAGCCCACCAAAATTTTTAAGGGTGCTTTTGAATTAAAAATTAAGTTAAGATGTGTTTGGTTATAAATTATAGTGTCAAAATATATTTTTCGAACGAGATAGTGACTTTAACATTGCGACAATTGATACGTTTCGGTTACATGGAAAAATTTAGTATGTTCTGGAAATTTGAAAATCGTACTTGGATTGAATACGAATTGGTTATTATTTTTGGACATTGGACAATTGTGGATCGTTATCGGATGTACAATATTAAATATTGGATTTATTGAACATTTTGGGACTCGAGACGGTATAATATATTAGATTCAAAATGAGTTTAATATATTAAACACGAAACGAACACAAAATCTTCAATAAACCCAAAACTAATAATTTCGCGAATGATACGAGACATAAAATTTATAAAATATTGTAATTACAAATTTTGTTAACTAAAATCACAACGACTTGAGAAAAACTAATTTTATTAGTTAAACTTATTTCTATTATAAAACATTTATGTTTTATACAAGTTATTTGGAATATTGGGGTAAATACCGAAACGTACAAACTGGTTAGTTTTATTTGAAGTGATTACTTGTCGTTAACTTCTAGGTTGTCCTCTTTGGTTTGAGTTCTCGTTAGTACCGTTCTCGACTATGTCGATGTCTATTCTCTTTGGCGTGAGTTGTAAGTCGAGTCTATGTTATCTTACCACACCACACGAAACGTTGAAACTAAACTTTTGATAAGTTTTGAAATCGAGTAATCCACGAAAACTATGACACATTGTCTTTTATAGACTTTATTATTTGGCGAAACCGTTGTGATACCATCGTACCGTATGTTTTGAGACCGTTGTGATATGCTCTAGATGCCAGTTGTGTCAGTCGTAATCTTTGCATTACTGTGGCTAAGGTGAGTTCATGGCCCCTACTTTTACCGGTTTTCTAACTATTTTCGGGGGAGAATACATGCTCATTTTTAACTAAACTCATGACTGATTACTTGGAATATACGTGAACTGTTTGCTCTATTTTGACTATTTATGTAACACCCCCTAATTTATGAAATGGCAGCGGAAAAGTAATTAGGGTGTTACGGGGAGGATCGAAGTCATAATCACAGAAAATGGCTCGAAAGAGGCGTTTTGAAAGTTATATGTCATTCAAATAAATACTTTTGATACAAAGATGATACATTTTGTTGGGAATTTTGGAAGTTCCTGCTGATAGAGATCTCTGACAGGTTCCTGCTGAAGCTATAGATGGTTTCTGCTGAAGGCTTATTTCTACGGATATAGTGAATCCGTATCTTTATTATTAGTTTGTTAGGATATGCATGAACTATTTTAGGTAGTGATATGCATTGATATTTTTATTTATTATTGTATTAAGGTTCCTTGTGTATAAAAGGAACAGATGTCTTTAGTATTTAGCACGCTTCTTTAATAAAATACTCCAGGAAAAACACCTTTAGTGTGTGTGACATAGATCCATAGAGGATCATTGTTTTATTAGAAAACCTTGTTCATAACTTTGATTGTGTTTTTATAATTCCGCTGTGCATATTCAATCATTGTTATTATAATCCTAGAAGAGTTAGATCTTGGATTCTACAATTGGTATCAGAGCCTCGTGCTCTCGAGATCTAGGGATTCAACAAGGTTTTATCCGTGAAAGAAGTGAAGATTCGAAGTAGTTTGTAGCAGATCTGGGTAGTTGGTTGTTTGGCGGTCAACGTGAGGTAATCGCTATTTTTATTGCTAAGCGCAGATATAATTGGCCTTTTAATTTAAACCTCGTACAATTAATTCTTTTGTCACTATACGGAATTAATTAATTGGGATTGGTGGTCAACCAATTGAACGTGAGATTATTTTAATCTCTATTCGATTGTGGAGCAAGAATTGATTGGTCTCAAAGGTCCTCCTATTGGTTGACGTTGCTGTGTTGACTCTCTCATCAGTATTTGATTTGAATATTATTGTGGGTCCGTGGTTATTATTTCTGTCGTGTTCTGCAAGTGTGATTCAATTGGTCTTTTAATTGTGGTCAATCGAATATTTAAAAGGCTACTGTTGATTGAATTAACAATTGGATTGGTGATATAATTGTGTGGGGCTGTGTTGATGGTCTCGTACAATTTATTGGTCATTCAATTGTAATTGATTTTTCGCTTACTGAAGTGGGACCGGTAGGTTATTAAGGTTGTATTAATTGTGAGAAAGTGGTCAACGTTGGAATATTAACTTGAGGCTCTTATTCGATTGGTCTGTTTAAAGAATTGGTAGATTGTTGCTACTGATTGCTTTGGTGATTTCACTTGTTTCTGCTACTCGTTTGTAAAATGGCAGAATTTGATAATGAAAGTGATGATGCAATGTTTCCTTATTTGATGGATGATGATTACGAGGTCTGGGCTAAGAAGATGGAACACTGGCCCACGAATAATGATATGAATACCTGGAAGCTGATTCAAAATGGCAACAGCTTGAAAAGGATTGGAACAGATAGAGATGGAAATTACGTTATTCGCCCTCCAACAACTGCTGATGAAACACTAGCTGTCCACAGAGAGTCAAAGGCAAGAACCACCTTGCTTAAATCTATTCCTGCTGATCTTGTAGCAGATTTCCATTATATGGATGATGCAAGTAAGATATGGAATGCCCTCAAAGCAAGGTATGGTGGAAAGCCTGAATCCAAGAAGATGAGAAAGGAAGCTTGCACTATATCCAAGACTGAAGAATTTGCACTGATGGGACTCACTTCTCAGGTACATAATTGTGTCTTTGGTTGTAGTGAAAAATATAATGAACTTAAGGAGGCTTATGATGAATTGAAACCTAAATATAATAAATGTTATGTAGAAGTTGAGTCTTTGAAACAGGCTTTAAAAACTCTAGAAAAACAAAAGGTTTGGTTTCAAAAGAATCAGCTTGCTTATGATGAAAAGATAAGGGTGTTAGAGAGTGATTTAAAATGTGCTAGAATTGATTTAAAACGTACTGAGAAAGAAAAAGCTGAGGTAGTGTTAGAAAAACAAGAAGTGCAGACTAAACTAGACAATAGCTTGGCTAGGTTTGATAAATGGAAAGATTCATCTAAAAACCTAAACAGGTTAGTTAATAGTTCTATGTCTGTAAAATCTAAACTTGGTTTAGGGTTTGGTGACTTCATAGGGAAAGATCAATTTTATGACCCTAATGAGTATAGTGTGTTTGAACCTGAACCTGTAGACTATCAAAAACCTGTTAAGTTTGTCAAGGAAGGAGAATTACATGCTGTGCCTGGACCTATTAGGGGAGAACACATACCCTCAACCACCACCACCACAGACTTTGATGGATCACACCATCTTTATGGCAAAAAGTCAAGTGACTTGCCAGACCCTGATTCTAAGTCTACTGACTATGCCTCATGTGATTCAAGTGACAAGTCTTCCAAGGTCAATGTCTCTGCCCCCAGTGTTTTTAATGTTAAAAGCTCAGAGTCCATCTCAACTGAGTCTACCTCCTTTACTTCTACTTCTAGTGTTTCCACATCCAAGAGTAAAGTTGAGATTGAATCCAAAGTTAGGGCACCCAAACAAGAACCCATTGTTGTTCAAGATTTACCTAGTTTCACTTGTAGTACATCTGATAAGAATACATACAATTCTAGGACTTCTTGTAATAAGAATGGTTGTTTTAATAAAAAGGCTGGTAATGTTAAGAAGAAAACTTGTTTTGTTTGTGGTAGTAAGTCTCATCTCATTAAGGATTGTGATTTTCATGAGAAGAGAATGGGTGTGTGTGCTAGTCAAAACAAATCTAGACCAATGTGGAAAAATGTTAATGATATACCATCATATGTTCCACAAGCAACATATAAAACCAGCAGACCCAATCCTGCTGATAAGCCAGTTTTTGCAGGTAGATCTTTTCCAGCTCATTGGAAAAGACATGTTGCTAGACCATTCTACATACCTACTAGCACTTACTTTAAGAATGGTTTTTGGCTTGGTTATTATGACCCAAGGTATATGGGGGGAACAAGATGGGATACTGGTGTTAAGCCCTCAACAGGTTGTTCTTGGACAAATAAAAGGAAAGGTTCATTCTGGGTACCCAAGAACAATAGTCCTTGTCAGGTGCACTGATTGAGGGGAGGCATAAGCCTAAGGGGAGGCTTATTGTTGTATATTTTGTGCTAACTAACATTTTATTTGTTTAGTTTGTTTTGTGCTCTCTATCTATAATAATGCAGCTGTTGAGTTTGTGTCTTCTTATATTGATTGGATGAGAAATAATTAGGTCAAACATGTGGGGCTTGATGATTGAATTATCTTCGTGCTATCATAATTAATGGGTCAGTGGACTTTATTTTGTTTGTTGACCTGTTAAAGAGTTATTGATGAGTTGAGATGTGCAAGTGGGATTATGAATTCTGTCATTTTTCGAATTTAATGATCATGGTATTGGTTGACACATGGAAGCTGACATGGGATTTTGTCGATTGGTACAGTCAGTGATACTGCTACTACACTATTTTCATTGCTGCTGATTATTATAAAGGACTGATCTATTAATTATTTCTTAATTAATTGGTCAAAGGTTAGTTTAATCAATTAAGTATGTGGAGATGTAAAGGTGGTACAGCAGTTATTAATTAATTGGTGGTCAACATAATACAATGATTCTTTTTGATATCAAGTGGGCTTCTTGGATGGTGATTGGTCAACATATTTAAAGCGACTGATGAAGGGGCAGTGATTGGTTGAAAAATGTTTACCTCGTACTGATCAGTGTGGTTATCTTGATTCTGCTGCTGCATTAATTTCATTGCTGCTGCTCTCACATGGATTCTGCTGATAGTACTTCCATTCTTGCTGACAGTGTTCCCATTACTGCTGATAATAACACCATTTCTGCTGGTGATTTTGTTTCTGCTGTTCGGATTCTGCTGCCCTTGTTAGTGAAAAAAAAAAAAAATTATCTTGTTCATTTTTTTCTTTATTTGCTTTTAGTTATTAAAAAAAAAAAAAAAAAAAAAAATCATTTTCATTTGTTTGTTTATTATCTTTTAGTTAAAAAAAAATAAAAATAAAAATAATAATAATAATAATAATAATAATAAATAAATAAAAAAAATAAAATATATATATATATATATATATATATATATATATATATATATATATATATATATATATATATATATATATATATATATATTTCGCACTTGTATACTAACTTTTGTGCAGGTACAGTGTTGGTGTTTACACCTACACAATAAATGGTACTCAACTCACCATGTCTCATAGACAAGAAAGAGTTGACTCACCATGAGGGTACGGCTCTGGTGTGATAATCAAATCCGTTGATAGCTGTAATGGTTTGCTCAAAATCATAGGGTACTCAACTCACCCATGCTTCATTGCTGAGAGTTGAAATGGTCATCAATTCACCATGGTTGCTGCCCTATTGGGTAACCAAAGGATTGGCTAGTCCTGAGCAAACGGCTACAGGTAAAGACATCTCAAATCCGTTTATAGCTGATGATTTGCTAAAAATCATATGGTTATCAGTGTACCATAGTTTTCGAACTTAAACATTTGGCTACTCCAGTAGTGATGGCTATTGGTAAAGAGATATCAAATCCATTATTTTCAATGATTCACCTCTCACAGGAGTTTACACACCTGGATGTGATGAGAATAGTCTGAAACTAAATTGTTTTGATGTACATTATGTCATTTGTTGCTGCAAAGACCTGAAGTTTAAAGTTTTGCCATTCATAGAGATATGGTTCATTTGATTCTTTGCTGATGATGTTCGAAGTCAATCCTCTTATTCTGAAGTGTTAAAGATCTATCCGGAATCTTGAACTTAACCATGTCAAATTCAAGATTAGGGGAGGATTGTTGGGAATTTTGGAAGTTCCTGCTGATAGAGATCTACTGACAGGTTCCTGCTGAAGCTATAGATGGTTTCTGCTGATGACATGGTTTCTGCTGAAGGCTTATTTCTACGGATATAGTGAATCCGTATCTTTATTATTAGTTTGTTAGGATATGCATGAACTATTTTAGGTAGTGATATGCATTGATATTTTTTTTTATTATTGTATTAAGGTTCCTTGTGTATAAAAGGAACATATGTCTTTAGTATTTAGCACGCTTCTTCAATAAAATACTCCAGGAAAAACACCTTTAGTGTGTGTGACATAGATCCATAGAGGATCATTGTTTTATTAGAAAACCTTGTTCATAACTTTGATTGTGTTTTTATAATTCCGCTGTGCATATTCAATCATTGTTATTATAATCCTAGAAGAGTTAGATCTTGGATTCTACACATTTGATTTGAAAATCCCATAAAGAGATATAGAGGCTTGTAAAAATGACACATTTGATTTAACACCATTTTTATTTATTAGAGTAATAATTGCCCGCTCCGTGTCTTGTCCTGCTTCGTTAATCACCTGAGATACACATGCTTAAAAGTGTCAACACAAAGGTTGGTGAGTTCATAGAGTTTAATGGAAAACCATTTATTTCAATGAATTCAGAAGTATATAGTAATATTTGAGATAAATTCGAGTATGATTAAATAATTAGTTTTAATAATTTTAGAGGTAATATAATTATCCAAGATAAGTTCCAATTTATGATAAACAGTTCATTTCAATGATTTCAAGTACGGTGTAAGAATCGTAATAAATACTAACAGTGATGAGATAAGTAGTGGTTGATATATGTACAATCACAAATAGATTACATAAATATTGTCAAGTTCAAGTACTGGAGTAAAATCCTAGCATGAGGTGGAAACTCATGATATTAATGTAATGGATGAAATTCCTATACAGCTGTATCTAGATATATGTGGAAGACATATATTTTCTTATGGATATTTCCCCAAGCCTCATAACACGCAAACGTTAACAGTACCGTAAAACGGAGGTGATCAATATCAAATCAATGACGTAAGATAATGCCCTCGTGTAATAGGTGATTGTCATTTCCTATTTTGCTCAAATATAGTGTATCACGACTAATACGACTAGCCACAGAGGCATTCCGTCAAGTAATTAGTGGGATAGGTGGTCAACCTCAAACAGGGTTCGAAGCTGTCCACTATATTCGCGTTCACAACAAGTGATTAATGGCTCATGAATAAGGGACTTTATAAGGGTAAGGGTAACTTAGGCAATATCAAGGTATCGATAACTCTTAAGTATTATTGCTCTTTCCTAGCAAGTTCTTCCGTTGTAACATAGAGATATTATATAAGGATAAGGGGAACATTCAATATGTTATGGTGAAACAAGTATCATAGTATATCAATTATTTCATAAACGTATTAATTAAGAAATTGATTTGAATCATGTAAGTTTAATATATTTATTCACCAAAAGTAATAAAATATATTTGAGCATGTATCTCCCCCAAAAGTATAAAACGAATATTAAAAGAGTAGGGGCCATGACTCACCTTAAGCGTATCTGACAAGGTGGAATTATGGAACCAAGTAAGATTATGGGAATGATTATGGAAACGTCTTCAATAGGGGACCTGAATATAAGGAGAGTCTGAGATTCTAACTTAATACGAATGATGAAAATGAAAATGAAAATGAATAACGATTTGATCGTTAGAGTGAGAATATGATATGCTTAAAATGTCTAAAGTTCAAAAATAAAAGTTTTTAACAAAATGTATTTGTAAGTATTGGCTCAAATGTTGGCTTTAGTATTGTCGAATGATTAATAAATACAAGTCGGCAAATATGTATTAAATTTGATGGATTTCAAGACATAAATATATATTTATTGAAGTTGTGGGTAAAATAATATATTTGTGCAAACATATTATAATGTGGTCGTTAATTAAAGTATGCGTTAAATATATTTATTTAGACGAACGTGGTAAAAATGTATAAGTTATTAATTCTATAAATTTTATGTGTAAAATTTGAACTTGGCCCAAGTCGAGGGACTAAATTGGTAAAGATATTATAAGCATTTAAGACAAGTGCTAGTTGTTCAAAGTTGAGGGGCTGATGTTGTAAAAATCATAAAATATCAAAAATAACAAAAATTGGCAAAACTGCCATGTTCATGGATCAAACTCGGGTCAGTTGGTTAAGTGCTAAGTGACGCACCCATTGAGCCAATGGCTCTTTGTTGTTTATATTTCGCATTTAACATATTTTAATGGATTTACAAATGTTTTATATTTGCTACATATTTCACTTGAATACATACTGAGGTCGTGGGTGTTTTTATAAAAGTGTTTGTGTTCCATCTTCTTTAACCAAAAATGAGCTTTGTGAAAGTGCATGTTTAAGTAGTTTTCACACGTTAAGTTGCTATTCGTTTAGTGTTACCACGTGACTCGAACAAAACACAAGAACCTTAAACTCATTATTATATCCATAACCAAGGCTGTTAAGATCGAGATCCTACTATGGATCATTTTTTTCTTTGCAAGATCGGAATCGTAAGATCGGATCGAGATCGGAAGATCCTACTTAAATGTCTAAAAATCTTATTTTTCTAGTAATTCGTATTCAAATATAATTGTATAACAAATTAATAGTTCAGAAAGTTATAGTAATATGAGAATGCGATGCGTAATACTCTAAAATACAAAAATATCTAATCGGTAATTAAGGACGTTGAATCTTTTCATCAAAAAATCTATATATCTTGCTCTTATTAAACATTTACAGTAATCAACGCTTGCTATATTGTTTTAATTTAACAAAATTCATTCAATTATAGTTTATTAGTTAGTTAAATTAAGGGAAGTAGGATCGAATCGGATCGAGATCTTACGATCCTATGGTAAGATCGAGATCACACTTAAGATCCTATGCTTTTTAAGATCCTACGAAGGATCGACTCGTTTTTTCTTAACGGGATCGTAAGATCGGAAGATCTTAAGAGCTAGATCGAGATCTTAACAGCTATGTCCATAACAGTCATGCAACAAAATTTTATGAAAATTAAATACGTGAAATTCTAGTGAATATCGAATCAAAATGGGTAAATTCAAGGGTCTCATTGAGCTTATGAGGAAAAACTTAAAGTACGAAAAATGTAGTCAGCTATGTCAACTATCGATATATGCAAAAATAATTATATGTTATACATATAGATTACGAATTATATAGAGTAGAACTAAGCTGGTCGCAACAGTTTTAAGGGAAAACAAAGAAAAATAATTCTAAGTTATTTGAATTCAGTCGAGTAGCAGTTAACATGGTTCGATTAGAGTGTCGAGATGAGTTTATATGGACAAACTTAAAATACGAAAAGTATAGTTTTCCAGGTCTAATATCGGAATATACAAAAATATTGATACATTATATTTTCGAATTTGAAAATAATGACACATGAAGTGGGCTGTCGAGACAGTTTTATAAAATTAAAACACTTAGAATAATTTTTCAGGTCTGGTGTTTCATACGTGAGTATCGATTCATTTTGGCCAATTTAGAAGGTTCGAACGAACTTATTTTAACATGTTATATTCATGAAACTTTTAGTTCGTTGTAAAGTCTATTAGTTTCTGTAAAAATATCATATGCTCGTTAAATTAGTTTTTAAGATATGGGGTCGTTTATATGGCGACTGGGACAGATTTTGTTATTAAAACACTTAGTAAATTTGACTTCCTGATTTTGTATGCGCATGGTCTAATCAAAAATAAGGTTCGAAGGATGCATGTGACAATAATATAAAGGTGACGCGAGTATTTCTCATGACCCCTAGGCCTTCCACGAGGGAGGCATGCCATGGTTCGTGTTCTATATGAAAACGTAATACGTAAAAATATAAGTAAAACTATATACGTTCGAGTATGGGTAAAATATGATGCGTGATGATACAATACGTGAGATATGAGTTGAGGTGGGTTCGAAGCAACTTACTACACCTCTAGAGGTGCTGAGGTGGTGATGGACCGTGTATAGAAGAGCTAGAACACAAGGACGATTCGTATCTTCACTAACAGCAATATATACTACGTATATATATAAACCCATATTTCGAATGAAATGGGAAATGAAGTATGGTGTTGACTTCTGGTCTTTGAGACCTTCCTACTGATCACAAAGAGATCTAGAAATGGATTAAAGAATTGAGAATGAGAGGAGTGAATGTGAGAATATGTAATACATTATATATATATATATATATATATATATATATATATATATATATATATATATATATATATATATATATATATATATATATAGTGTAGGGTTCTTTTCAGAACCAAATAAAGGTACAGAACTGCGAGAACCGATCTCAACCTTCTATTTTTTTAATCAATGGCTATAAATGATGATGGCAGTTTTGTAATTAAATTGAAAACAAAAAGTATTCAATTAAAAGAAAAAGGGTATTATAGGGTTTTCAAAATAAATAAAAGTTAGTGTTAATAAAAACCGTACCCACTATATTCTTCTTCATTTTAACATAACCCTAAAAAAAAACCTCTCTTCTTCTCTCTTGCGCCGCCGCCGGCCACCAACAAAACACCACCACCGCCACCTCTATCACCTCACCGCCACCACCACCACCAAAACAACTACCACAACCTCCTCTTCACCCTACACTACCACACGCGCTCTCTAAAACTCACCACCATCACCTCTTTCATCTTAACGCGCCTCCACTCTACTCCCAACCACCTCCATTTATTAGATCGAGAAGGAAAAGGTAAGCCATGTTATTGGTGGTAAGACCACCGGTTCACGACCCTACTTGAACCGGTGAGGCTAGATCTAGATTTTTGGGTTAGGGTTTGTTCAAAACTTTTGCGTAACGATTTGTAACACAAAAATGGTTAAGAAAACTCATGTTATCATCTCGTTTGTGTCACAAATTTTTGTTTTGATTTGTGTTTTGTGTTGCGTAAACGAGTTTATCCAATGGCTTATCTTGGGGTGTATGACTTATTTATAAGTTCCTTAGGTTAATTGTTGATTTAGTTAGCTTGGGAAATCCACTAGGTCCGTTTGGTTATTTTTTGGGTTCGGTGAGAATTGAACCGAGACCGAGACGTCTCGGCGTGAGTTTGTTGATTTTTCTTGTGGTTCCGTTTGGTGATACCCGTGGCGTACAACTTGAGCCGAGATCCTAAAGTCTCGGCATGGTAAGATTGTCCGTGTTTTGGTTGTGATTTTGCACATGTAATTTGGTTTAGTGTGCACATGTATTTTGGGCTATAGTTTTTAGCTAAAAAATTTAATTTACCCATGACCTGTTTGAGATGACACACACAACCCAAATTGACTCATTCTTAAATAAAATGGTCGAAGTTGCCTCCTGGTTTCTGATTGCACGTATTTAAAAAGATGCATCAATTCCAGTGCTCATAAATGGTTTTGATTGATCTCATGTAGCATGATGGTTATAGATGGTATGACTTTGATGATCACTATGTTTCTCCTATTGACGAGGGTCGGATCAAGACTTCTGCTGCACATGTACTTTTTTACAGAAGATTAGAAGATGTCTGACTGCTAACATTGCCAGGATTGTATTTCTTCATTCTTTCTACCGAGTCTAGCAGAGTCTGCTAGTCATCAACCAAAGGTAGATTTTTTCCTTTTATGCTATCATTTAGAATTAGAAAAAAAGTTAATACACAGAGGAAGCCTACAAATTAAACAGTTTGGTCTGAGTTCTAACCAACATAGCATACTCAGTTTAGTCTTACAAGGGAGGTAAATTTCATTTTTTCGGAAGAATATATTCAATATTTATCATAGGCTGCATCATTGTAACCTTATGTATATTAAATGAATTACAACACTTCTCTTTTTTTGGAAGAATACATGTGCACACATGTAATTTGGTTTAGTGTGCACATGTATTTTGGTTCAGTGTGCACATGGAAAAACTTATGCACATGTAATTTGGTTAAGTGTGCACATGTATTTTGGTTCAGTGTGCACATGGAAAAACTTATGCACATGTAATTTGGTTAAGTGTGCACATGTATTTTGGTTCAGTGTGCACATGGAAAAACTTATGCACATGTAATTTGGTTAAGTGTAAAAACTCCCAAGGTCAGATTCAGATCAGTCTTACTATTATTTTTTACTTCAGTTAAGAGATGACTCTTTTTGTGCTATACAAGTTTAAATGTTTCCAGTATACATGCAGTTTTTTTAAGTTGAACCTATTACGTTTGTGTAACTTTGAATGATGTATGTTTTGCTCTGTGGTGGTAGCATCTTAGAAGTTAAAGGATCTTATCCTTCTCTCCCTAATAATGAAATAAATCCAGAACTTGTCACATACAAAATAAACATAGTTTTGTGTTTCTATAGGTCTTCACAGAAAAAGAAGTATGCTAGATTATGCATATATGTAACACTACTTCTGTGCATATGTGTGCATATGTGTTTTTATAGTTTTGGAGTTAAACATATTGAAAGTGCATATATGTTTTTAGTTATGATATAAAGATTTTTTGTGTTTAGTTTTATTTTAAGTGTGCACTTGTGTTTCGTGGTTACAGGTACGAGTATGATGAGCAATATGAAGAGTGCACATGTGTTTTGTACATACTATCTAGCGATAAGATAGTTAAGCTAAAGATTTAAAGATTAAAGACACAAGTGCAGCTGCAAACACAAGTGCACATATACATACAAAGAAATACAAAGTGTCCAGCGAGGGAAAGTACATGTGCATATATGACAACATTTTTGCTTTTAGAAATTTGTATTTGAAGTGTATTATCACATGATTTTAATTTTTGTATATAATGTTTTTGTTTTAAATTGTAAGCAATACATGTAAAATACTTTTGTTTGCCATTTCATGAACTACAAACACACGTAAATTTACATTATCTAAAAAAAACACATATGCACCTTACCAAATACACGTAAATTGAACACTATAAATATACGTAAACATACATTATATAAAAAACACATGTGCACCTTACTAAAAATGTATGCTGAAAAAAATATTATTAAAAAAAAAAAAAAAAAAAAAAAAAAATCTCTAAAATGTAGGAACTAAAAAACGGTTTTTATTTAAAAAATCAAAAAGAAATTAAAAAAATGCAATTTTACTATTATACCCTTTTAAATTAAATAATAAAAATAAATATCCAAAAAAATCTGATTGGTTGATGCTAGTTCTCGCAGTTCTGTACCTTTATTTGGTTCTGAAAAGAACCTTTATATATATATATATATATATATATATATATATATATATATATATATATATATATATATATATATATATATAATATAATGTACGAAGTAAATATTGAGTTTTAAAACAACTTCACATGGTTCTTCTATTTCAAGTCAGAATATGTTGGGTTTAGAAGGAGCTTTTAATGAATTGTGGACTTTTGGGAACCAAGTTGAGAAAGCAAAATTGGAATTGACTGTCGACATATATAAATAAGTCGACTAGAGTTTAATAGATCAAACGAAATTGTTCTAACGTATATCTATGATATATTGGGTGAGGAACACACTTAACAACACAGATATAAGTTGAGAAAAATATTAGAAATGAGTGGAAACATGCTCGGGTCAAAACGGATAAGATGGTAAATTTTATTATGGGTCGAATGGTGCTCAAGTGCCATTTACTTTGGCTCATTTAAACGTATCCAACGTTCGTATCAAGAGCTAATATTTTGGGTCCTATTTGTTGGGTGGGAGGACAAACAGGAGGTACAAAAATATGGACATGTCACGTTTAAGAATCAAAAAATACAAGGGCATTTTGGATGCCATACACTCGACTGGAAATTTGGAAAGAAAAGGAAATTGGGCTTTAACCTTGGGCTGTGAACAATGAACATGGGTAGAGTTTTGGGCTGAGGATTTGGCTGGCCCAAGTGGTTTATTTAGTGAAAGTATTAGTGAGTTTATGAATTAATGTAGTTTTCGTAACATACGATTGAGCTCGTCCCGTTATTTGATAATTTTTGTGATATTGTTTTCGTGTTAAAATAATATAATAAATAAAACTTTAAATTTTTTCGTAAAAATGGTGATTAAAAATAGCGACGGAGATTATTATATAATTAACGTTGTTAATTATAGGGAATTTTTGTGGTTTACTACAATTTGGCTGATATATTTGATCTGGTTATTTGATGGCATTACGTGACTTATCTGGTATTCATGAGTGAAAACATTTAAACTATTTTTGAATGAACCTAACCGTCGTTTTGGATTTGCTATAACTCGTTGACTGGCTAAGAGTTAAGATTTGCGGTAGATGTTGACTTAGTCTAGGGTAGCAATCTCTTGCTATAACCATGGTACCTAGCTAAGAATAGATATCTGCTTACGGCCTAGACCAGGGTAGCAATCCCTTGCTATAACTGTGTTACCTGGCTAGAGTTGCTTAGGGCCCTACTTGAGATCTCGTTAAGATATTGGAACGATTGGTTTTGGAAGTATTATTGGAACTCGTGGTTTTCATCGATCTTAGTCCAGTGTAGCAAATCCCTTATCTTGGTCCACTATTATACTTTTTCTTAACCCGTGATTTAGGCAGTGTTAGCCTATGTTGAACTTGACTTGCTTGCGAACGATGATTTGAACTTGAAAACCTTTTGGTTCAACCATACTATTGTAAACTAAAACCAGTGAACTCACCAGCGTAAGGTGACCCTTTTAGCATGTATTTTCAGGTTTTAGATGATAGCTTATATCTGGAGGCGCTTGGCAAGGGGAATGGTCATAGACGACTCTGATATTTATATTTGGGACCGCTTTATTTATTTATTTATGGGCCTTACTTCCGCACTATTTTCGAATGATGTAAATTTAACACTTTTGGTTAATGAATTTTATTCTAAACGGTTAAGGTAAAACCGTTCTTTGTACCTTGTGTTGTGATACCAAGTGAGTAACACCCCAGTGACATGTATGCTTCCGCTGGACCCAATTTTCGGGGGTGTTACACACGGATCCTTTATTAATACTACGCGGATCCAATATTTTGGATCCGTGGGTTACCAACTCAGTTGGTGTGGTTTTATTTTCTTTTATCGTTTGACTCTCAAAATCACTTAATTGACCATCTTTCATGAAATCAGGCTTGAAGCTACCATGAGATGATTTAAGAACTCTCATAGTGTCATCTGCACAGTTTATGTGTTTATTGAATCTTTGAAACTTGAAATTTTGTTTTATGTATTTGGTTAATGTGAGTTTGTGCAAATCTAATTTAAGTTTTATTTCTTGACATGATACACAACATGTAGTTTCTATATTATCTTCCAAACTTTTAACTTTTTCTTTCAACTTATGTATTTTATTTATCAAGTATTCCTCTTTGGTTTTCAAGACCTTATTTTTGTTTATGACGTTTATAATGAGCTTACTCAATCTATTGTGTTCTATATCTAATGTGTCATAGTCATTAAACATGTATGAAGAGTCAGAGGGTACCTTTTCTGTGTTGTTAGCCATAAGAGCAATCTCGTTGTCTTTTAACTCGTTGTTGTTACCTTCACTATTAAGACTTGATTCTTCATTGTAACTGAGTCTGGTATTAAATGTTATGGGCTTCATTTTCTTCTTATTTCCTGTAGCTACCTCTGAATCTTTTTCACTGATTGCTAGATGAGCTTTGAGGTATCCTATGAGTTCTTCTAGTGTCATTTTTGAAGGATCCTTAGATTCTTCAATGGCTAATGCCTCAGCTTTCCCTTTTGGAAAAAGAACCTTCAAGAGTTCCCTGCTAAGATACTCACTAGAAACAGATTCATCAAGTGCTTTGAGTAAAGTAATAGCATTGTGTCTAACTAAGTATTATCAGAGGTTTTATTTTGATCATAATTCTCAAAATGGTTTTTCAAGTCTATAAAACTATTTGTTTTAAAGGCTGATGATTTATGCAAGGATTTCCCTTCTTTAAAGTTTTCAAAATCCATTTAATCGTTTCAAGTTTTAAAATACAATATATTTTAAAAAAACTTGAGTAACCTGCTCTGATGCCAATTGTGAAAAACTAGAAGGGGGGGTTGAATAGTTTTACCGTTTAAAATTTTAATCCTTTTTGTTACTTAGTAAGTTTAATGAATCAAAAGCTCAACTAATTTATAACACAATATAATCAAAAGATAAAGAGAGGAAAGATCAAACCACATAACACAAGTGTTTATAGTGGTTCGGCTTGCAAGGATCTTTATCCTTGCCCTACTCCACTTCCTCGAGCTTCTTACTCGAGAGATATCTTTCACTAAGAAACAAACTCCCTTCTAGGTAGAGAAAACCTTTACACGTAGCTTACTTCCTTTTCCGGTACTAAGCTAAACACCGGGTTCAACTTCAAGGCAGAACCAACCTAACGTCGCCTATATACTCTACCGACACTAAGCTAGATGTCGAGTTTTTTACACGGGTACAACCACTCCCTACTTTCTTTGTGCTTTGAGGACTAAAGCACTAACCACACTCACTGATCTAAATGATACAAATGATAAGAAACACTTCAAGTGTTTACACAGAACCTACACTACTACTTCCAAACAGCTTGTTTGTTTGAAGCTTGTTTTCTTGATCTTCTTTGCTACAAAAGAAACATCAAAGATGATATAACTACTGTGGTTAGTGAATATGATGAATGTATGTTTTCTATTTTCTAAGTGGATGAATAGCTCAAATGACAAGTTTGCTATTTATAGGCAAACTGGCTAAACAGCCCACGGATCTGGCGGATCCCTCAAAAGGGATCCGTCTTTGTATGGATTTGGATCTGGGGGTATGACAGCTAGCATATCACATGAAATCTTTCCAAATCTTCCATATCTTACCAAATCTTCTAAAATCCACACATGTCAACTATCTAACTTGTGAATCTAAACAAGATATCACAAGATCTAACAAAGATATCTTTAGTGATGTATGGCATGATGTCATGTTGTGATTTTCAAACTAAAGTTTCTATTAAAGGAAATATACATGTATATGTATATATTGAAATAAAAGTGATCATGTTAAATGAGAGATGTGTTCTTAAGAGGTTTTATCTAGTGTTTGTGTTTTATTAAAAGATGCATTGTGTATAAGTCATTACACAAACAAACTTAAAATAAAGTTTCCTTTTTAGGAAATACTTTTGTGAATATGCCTATTTAACTACTTTGTAACTTATAAAAGTTGTCTTGAAAAATTATTTTAACTCATATTTATAGTTTGCTTAGAGGATATACTTTGTGATTGTCATCAACAAAACTTAAGCAAAGATCGTAAAATATAAATAACGTTTCTAGTACGATATTTGTATTAACAGGTTAAATAAAATTTATTTTGGTTTAATTACACCACTGGATGCTTAGTGAGCGTTGATTTTTGGGCGAACAAACTGTGTCCCTTTTAATGTATTTCCAAAAAAACAATTTGCACCTTTAGTCTGGAGGACTAACGATGCAAATATTTTCTATTTCGTTAGGAAACAACGGAGAATATATTTGCACCTTTAGTCCTCATTGACTGACTTTACTAACGGAAGGATGTATGGTGTCTAACTTTACTAACGGATGGATATTTGTGTGCAAAAAAAAAAAAAAAATAATAATAATAATAAAAAAAAAAAAAAAAAAAAAAAAAAACTACGGGGATGTGTTGCGGGACAATGGGCAAACAACAGGGATGTATTTTGGACTTTACTCTTTAAAATATGTTACAAGTTTCCGAAAGTACCCCTACTTTGGATGACAAATTACAAAAAAGCATAAACCCTCCTCTTTTTCTTACTTGGTCTAACATTTCTCCTCCTTGATTATTTGTCTTGACCCAAAGAAAATCATAAAACCTGGAACTCCATTTATACAGGTACTTGTGTTCTCTCATATAAAGTTACTGTACTATATTTTTATTTATGCTAATTTTATTTTATATACCATATACTTTATAGCTCAATTTATTATAAAACTGGCCATCTTTTGTACATTATTGAAAATGTGTTTCTAGAAAAAGGCCTTTTTTTATGATGCACATAAGGTGTTTGATGTTATGCCAGAGAAATTATTTCCGCTGTTACATAAAGCTAAGAAATTATTTTTAAGTGTCAAATATGTTGTTTTAAATTTACTAAAGAAGATGTTGTAACAAGAGGAGTAGGCATCAATTTAGTGATCTTATGTGCAGGTTAAAGTTAAATTGAATTTTAATAGTTTTTATTTTCTTAAAACAAGTTTAGTTTTTCTTTTAATAGTTAAATTGGGTGGTAAAGAATAGCTGGAATAATGGGGAACTTACTTTAATTTTGCAGGTAGGAAAAGGAATGTGTGAGTAGCTCAAGATGGCAACGAATTCTGTTTCTAATTGCTTTCGTGGTATGTTCTTTTAGGTTCATTTGCTTGAGTAATTTCAACTTGTTTTCCAGTAGCATGCTATTAAGTTGCAACTGCTACACTTTTACAAGGTCAATGCTCGAATATCCTACTTCTTTTGTATCTGCCTTTCTGGCTATTAAAAGTCAGAAATATAGGGTTTACTTGTAAGAAAGCTAATTGTTCGTAACCAATGATCACGCGTCTATATCAAGCTACACTGTTAATTCTTTGACTGTTCTCATTGCTGGCATGTAAGTGTTATTCTGTAAGTTTATGAAATAATCGAGGGCTGTCTCATTGTACATTGACTTTTATTTGTGGCACTATGTACAAGTCTAAACACGCTCATATCTAGTTATTTATATGAAGGATACTAATAAAAAACTTATGCTTACTTGAATTATAAATATAAGATATAGCATGTGTTGACTTGTCTCCGTAGTAATGATCATCCCTTATATAGATGGTTCGAAAGTCTGCGTACTTCATTTCGATATCCACGTGTTTTTTTGTCATACAAGGATCTAGGAAATCTCATTGTTCCAATATTAAATATGCAATCCCAAAAGTTGTGTCTTCTGTTTTTGTGGTTGTTTGTGTCACTTGCGAGTTCGAGCACTGTTTCCATGTTACTTGATGTTCATCATACATCCCCTTCAAGTCTCTGATTAATTATGGTGCCAACTTTGGAATTCGTACTGATGATGTACCCTCCTAACGGGTCGAAGGACTCCCCTTCGAGCCTGTAGAAAGCCCTCCCTTCGGAGGCCCAGGTTAACCTTCTAATACGTTTCATTGGCGTAAAACCATTCGCCTGCGAATGGTTACCATGAGGGAATCCGCCAATCGAAGCCCTAAGCCCTTCGGGGTATTCTTGACGAAGGGACTAACACGAAGGATCATCCAGACCTGGTCAGACCCACGTCTCCTCTATCCTTTGGCTTCCCGCCAAAACAGAGATCGTGGGCTACAAAGCCCTAGCGGTTACCACTTTCCATGGGACGCCCCCATGATCTCCGATCTATGTGCAACCGCCCACTATGTCCTATTTCTCCCCTATAAATAGCATAGTCGGGCCAAGAACAATGTAAGTAATTTCAAGTGAACCTCACTCTCTAAATTTACGACCTACATTACCATCACACATACTTACTCGCACGCCGGAGGTGGTTCGCAGGGTCCAACCCCTGCGCAATCACTTAACGTAGTGTCTTTGTATTTCTTATTTTCAGGTTAAGAACAAGCTTGGCACAATCTCAACACCCCATAATTCCTTTGATCTCCATCGAAGGCTTGGTTGACGAATATTTGTTCAATCAGTGGCGCCATCCGTGGGACCGCTACAATTGGTCTCGTTAATTCCGAGCTTTTAACCTACCAACCAATTTCACTATTATTCCGGCATGGATCAAGGGAGAGAAGATACTCCCCCACCGGGCTTCTCTACCTTAACACCAATACCAGTCGACGACCCTAACAATCTTCCCCCAATAACCGCCTCCACTTTCACAACACGTTCTCACCAAGAAATCACAACCAACAATCATGCTTCGACATCAGCCAACCCAGAACCTGTCATTAGCCCAGCCTTTGTCGAAGCCAACCATGAAGTGTTAGAAACCCTTTTAAGGGCTCGCAACAGGCAAGTCAGGAATGCTGAGGTACGAAAGGAGTTGGAATACTCGAGTGAAGAGTATGATGAGGAAATGGAGATGGAACCTAGGCCTCCGACCCAAGGACCAACCCTATCTGCCTTAAGGATTGGTTCTCCAGTTGGCCGAAGGCTAAGCAAAAGGTCTGTTGGTTTCGAAGGAGTCCCCGAGAGGGCTCCGACAAGACGAGAAGGGGCGGTTGCCGAAGGCTCTAACGGTAGGAGTCAGCTTAGGGAAGAAAGGGGGGTGACTTTACCTCCATTACTAGCCGCTCATCTTGGAAGAACTGAAACCGGGGTTCCGTTGCAGCCTTCTCACGCGTCAGGCGTAGAAGGCAATCCGTCTACAATCAATATGGGAGGAAATCTTCCTCCCAATGGTATGTACCCCCCGTTCCAAACTCAGTCTTATCCTCAAAATTTATATCCTCCTATAAACGGACAGCCTAATAACCCAAGCTTCCCTCAAAATTATGGGAGCATGCCCTTCGGCCACCCTATGGCGTACCCTCCATACGCCATGGGAAACAGTTACCCATTTGCCATGAGCACACCTTATCAGTCCTACCCAGGCCAAACCCCTATGGGAATGCCCCCAAACAGCAATCCATACAATACAGTCCCCATGTACGCACCGCCTTATAATTGTCTATATTCAGACCCTATGGGTTCAGCTACACCCTTCGTTAGATGGATAGAAGATTACCCATTGCCTGATGGTTTGAAAATGCCTTCACATGTCGGGACTTATGATGGGAAAGGGGATCCGGACAATTTCTTACACTTGTTCGAAGGGGCTATCAAAATGCAAAAGTGGGTTATGCCGGTGGCCTGTCACATGTTTACATACACCCTTCGGGATTCTGCTCGTATTTGGTGGAATGGGCAAAAGCCCGGTAGCATTGTCAATCTTGATGATCTCAAGGCTAAGTTCCGGTCACACTTCAGTCAGCAAAAGAAATTCACAAGGACTCATTTAACGGTGCACAACATCAAACAAAAAGAAAATGAAAGCACCAGGGCCTTCGTTACTAGGTACACCGACGAAACTTTGCAAATTTTGGGTCTTCATGAAGATCAACGTATTTCTGGTTTCGTACATGGCCTTCGGAATCGGAGTTTGGTGGAATTCTTGTCCACCGACCTTCCGACAACTTACAAGGGCCTGACCGAGAAGACGTACACTTGGATCGAAGCCAAAGAGGTATCCACTAATGGGGCTCCGATAGATAAGGATAGCAACAACAAGTTTTCGAAGCATTCCACGTGGGAAGGGTCCAAGAACAAGAACAAGAACAGAGATAGGTTCTCTCCGTACAACAAAGGCCCCAACCATGGTTTGTTGAACAATCTAACAAAGTCTCCAAAAGAAATACTTGCTACAGAGAGGGCGGCCAAAGCTTTCGAAGCGCCTCCACGTATGACGAGTAAGGGTAAAAACAGGGATACCAGCAAGTACTGTCACTTCCACGAAGACAATGGCCATGATACGAACAGCTGCAGGGAATTAAAGAAACAAATTGAAGAGGCCATAAGATCTGGGCAGTTGGCACACCTGGTAAAAGGAATCAAGAAAGGCAAAGAAAAGATGACTGACACTCAAATGGCCAAGGATACTAACCCTACCGAAGCCCCCATACTAATGATACACAGGGACGAAACCACTTCGAAAAGGAAGGTACCGGAGTCGGAAGCAAACAAGATAAGGGATGTAACGTTTTCCCCTATCTCAGGCAGGATCCCTTCGAACGATCCAGTGGTTATCAAAGTCCTAATTTTTAGCCAAGAAATAAGGGGAGCCTACATGGACTGCGGAAGCCCTTGCGAAGTCATATATGAACATTGCTTCCGAAAGCTCTCGTCAGCAGTCAGGTCTCAAAGGGTCGATTCGAAGAGGCCTTTAGTTGGGTTTTCTGGCGAACGCTCGTGGCCCCTAGGGGAAGTTCCGCTGGAAATAACAATCGGAGAAGGCAGGATCGCAAGGACAGAAACCCTCATGTTTACTATCGTAGGGTCCAACTCTCCTTACAACTTATTGATAGGGAGGACCGCCATGCAAAAGATGGGTATAGTAGTCTCCACTATACATGCAGCAGTAAAGTTTCACACACCCAACGGAATAGGGACGGTATTCTCTGAGCACAGTCCGAAGGACAGCAAGAAAAAGATAGAAGGCTATAAAAAGCCTCCAAATGATGTCACTGGAAGTGCGGATGAGGAAGAAGACATCGTCACAAAAAAGCGTCATGCAGAACGAAGAGTGATAAGCAAAAAGCAATATCCAAATAGTTCCACAGCAGAATTGGAGAAGCCACACAAAGCCGAAGGGAAGATTTTTGAGGGGATACGTCCTAGGAGCACCAGAACTCCTCCGACACCAAGAACTGATGACAAGCTCTATGGCAAGGGATATCGACTCAAGGGATTCAAACCCACTAAGTCGACAAAGCAAGAAGTCAAAATCAATACTTCGAAATTCAAAGCAGCTATTGGCCTGCCGGCTCCAGGATCATCGAAAAAACGTGATAATCCAAGCTCCACCAAGAGGCAGACTTTCGCAGAAGTCCTCAACGAAACACCTTACGGACACAGCCCAAATGGAGAAACTCTCCCAACAGCGGCGAAGGAATGGAAGTTATTTACCGATGGAGCCTCAAGCTTCAATGGTTTCGGAACAGGGTTAATCCTAATAAATCCGGAGGGAAAGGAGTACAGTTATGCGCTACGTTTTGAATTCAAGGCCACGAAAGATGAAGCAGAGTACGAAGCCTTGCTGGCTGGCCTTCGACTCGCAAAGGGTATCGAGGCTCATAACCTCTCCATTTTCGTAGGCTCGCTTTTAGTCGCTGGTCAAATCAAGGGTTCTCGCAGAGCAAGGCAGCCAATAATCAAAGAGTACTTGAACGAGGTTAAAAAAGTCCTTCAGGGTTTCGAAAGATACAAAGTGACAAATGTCCACAAAAGCCAAAATAAGAGGGCGGAGGCCCTAATCAAATTAGCATCGACTGCTTTTGCTCATCTACCCCGTGAGGTTTTAGTAGAAGAATTGGCCACCAGGTCAATCGAAACATTTGATGAAGGCTCCAGCTGGATAGAACCAATCAAAATGTATTTGATAAGCGGCGTTTTGCCTGATAAGTCAAAATCGGCACGAAAAATCAAAGTCAAAAGTCCACAGTACAGGCTCATAGGCAATAATCTCTACAAAAGGCGTCTTTCATCTCCTTGGCTCCGCTGTATCGAGTTAAAACAGGCTTCGATCATTCTCTGCAATGCTCATGAAGAGTTCTGTGGAAGACACACAAGCCCTAGAGCCATCGCCGCGAAGGTAACAAAATGGGGTTATTACTGGCCAACCGTACTAGAAGATGCAAGGGAAGCAATCAGAACATGCACGGTATGTCAGACGCACTCCAAAGCCCATAAACCGTTAGAGTATGATGCGACACCTAGCATGACTGTAAGACCCTTCGATCAATGGGGAGTCAGCATAATTGGACCCTTACCATTAACTCCCGGAGGGGTACAATTTTTGGTCATAGCCATCGATCATTTCACCAAGTGGGTTGAGGCCAAGCCGTTGGCATCAACAAAAGGAAGAGATGTGGAAGAGTTCATGTGGGAACACATAATATTCAGATTTGGAATTCCACAAGTTATCACCTCTTACGAAGGGCCACACTTTGCCGAAGGAGTGTTCCCTTCTTTCTGCAAAAGCCTGAACGTGAAGCAAAGATTCATTTGTGTTGACAAGGATATTGTCACCGAAATTGAGACGAAGTTAGGGCAATATCAGCATAAATGGGCAGACAAACTTCCCAAAGCCTTGAGGGCATATAGGAAGTTGTCCTTCGAGTAAAAGCAAACGAAGCCAAGTGAAAGAGCCCAGCGTCAAAGAAGAATTACGGTGACAAAAAAGACGTGGAAGCTCGAAGGGTGGAAAACAAAAGATGTCGTGAACAAGTTCGGACATGATACAAGCTCTCGTAAGTCTTACACATAAGAACTTACCTTTCTTTAAAAACATTTAGTCGTTTTCAATTTCATGTAACGTAGTCTTCTCACATGGGAAAAAAGCATTAATGGTAGATGTCTAGTGTTCATTTTTTCAAATGATGTAATCCTCCCTACCCACTTAATGATATAGCATGTTTCCCTCAAAATCTCTTGTTTCGTTTTATACAACATAGATTTATCCAGCCAAGTACTTTACAAGTTTCAATGTCGAAGGATGAAGCAAGACACATGCCTTGTATAACATTAACATCCATTACAATTCACATTAGCTTTCCTATGAAGTCTTAGGGTATTTGAAGCCCTCTGTAACTTAAGGATAAAAGACGGAGTGGGTCGCGACCCTCTGTCGCAGTCAAATTATACGATTGCATAAAATCTTGGTCCAAAATACACACAATAAGGTTATAACCTTAGGTTGTATGTTTACGTTCTAGTAATGAGCGTAAGAGAAGATAAGCATGGCATTAAAAAAGGAGGATATTCCTCCAAATTAAGAGTCATAAAGACTACGCACAGGCGAAGCCATTTTCAAAAAAGGACAGTTGTTCAAAGTTATGGGACGAAGCCCAGACAAACCATTCAAACAGGCACTAGCCTGATAAAAGCACACTAAATTGTCTTAAAGAAAGGCATCAGCCTTTAAGCACAAACAAATTGTTTCAAAGGGTACACGCCACCCTTACAGACTAAATTACTGCCAACATGGCAGCCTTCATTTGTTGATGGAAGAGTTTGGGTCTTCTTGATGAGTCGCAGACTTGGGTTTCTCGGACAAGGTTCTTTTAGTTGGAGACGGAGGCTGTATACTCTTCGGTTTTTTAGAAAGGAGATCTTCGATGGAGGCTGAAGGATCTTTGGTTACTTCGGCAAGAAAGGGGTAAACTGCAGTGGTGAAGGCATTACCAGCTTCATCATACTCCTGAACGGAATTTGGACGATAATATGGCACATCTGAAAGCACAACGGGTTTCTTAGTTTCGGCAATCTCTTCCAAAGTTGTGCATTTGCCATGAAATATGGCTGCATTCACCAGTTTACCCACAACCACTCCCACCTCATCGCTATGATATAATTCCATAGCAATATAGGGAACAACCTTCGATACGACCTCAGCCCTATCTTTTCTCAACCTTTGACATTCAAGCTTCAACCTATCAACCTCCTGACAACGTTTAGCATCCTGCTCCACTAGTCTAGTTCTCTCAACCTCCAACCCAGTACACTTGGATTCCAGGGCACTCACCTGGTTCTCATAGCCTACAACCTTAGCCTCCTCAAGAATTAACCTACCACATTCTGCCTGTGACTCCTTAAGCTGTTTTTCAAGACTATCAATCCTGTCTTGAAGAGCCTCATACCTTGGATGTTTCTCAAAGTTCTCCATGGCTTCATCGCATCTCTTCTCCAATTCAGCATAATTTTTCTCCCTCTCCTTTTCTCTGGCAACAACAGCAGCAACCTCCTCCTTCGCTTCCTGGACCCTATTAAGCAATCCCCTGGTGCGAAAGCTCAGATGACTATCCAGCATTGCTTGTCGGATATAACTCTTGTCGTTGAGATCACATAGTTCTTCAATGGACATTTCATTCATTTTCTTCCTCCATGAGGCAGGAGTAACATTCTCAACAAGCAAGCAGCAGGAGAGAGAGTTGGGCAATTCCTTCGTATCTGGCAAACCTTTAAGACGAAAGCAATATAAGCCAAACACGCAATATTACGAAAAAAAAAGGCTGGAAGAATTTCCACTTACCAGATATGTCATCTTCATCGGCCAGTCCTTCCGGAGCATACATGATGGTCTTCCCACGAGACTTCTCTGTTTTTTGCTTGGTGGTTCGGGAAGTCGGGGTAGGAATGTTCAATTTTCTCTTGGGGACAGCCTTTGCAGCCTTGGCACTAGTACCCTTTCTAGTCCGAACTCTATCAGCGATGCCGGAGGACCCCACAATCCTGAGCTGATCACCTCCGGAAGGGGTATCATCAGAATCACCAATGTCCTCCACTACCTGGGGGCTTCCTCAGTACCAACTGCTTTGACTGGGGGAAGCACAGCAAGGGGCTTGGGTGGAGAGATATCAACATCATTATTATTAACAGAAATGGAAGGAGATCCCGCTCCGTAACTTGTATTTTGAGGGTCCCTTGGCATAAAGCTAACTTCTTTGGCACCTCCAGCCACGACAAAGTTTCGAAAAGCCATTTCTGCACAAGACAAAGGAAAAGAGATGAATATCAGCAGGTAATTTATTTATTTATGAAATAAGAAATTATACATACTTTCTCCTTCACAAATAATTTCAGGAAGCAATGGAGACCCTTCCCAACTCCTAGCAATGCCAGCCATGAATAAGATGGGCTCAGGAAACGTTTGTACGTCCACTGGATGACGTGCAAGACGTTGATACATAGGTTCACTTCTCACCTCATAAGGTAATGGGTCATTGTATCGTTTTTCATCAAACCTATTCCCTTCGGCCAACAGCTCAGGATATTCGGGGGGTATGATGATACTCTCAATATAAAAAAATTGACCTTTCCAATTTCGAATATTCGAAAAAGGTTTAGTCAATAAGTGTGGGACATCATACTCACTCCTTTTTGCAATAGTTACCCAATCTCCACCAGGGTAGAGATTGGCAAAGCCTCTAAACACAGTCAATGAAGGCTCAAAACCATACGCTTTGCACATCACAATATAAGTTGTCAACTTGGCTAAACCAAAGGGATTAAACCTTGAAATGTGCACCTTGTAATATTGCAAAAACTCCAAAATAAGAGGGTGGATGGGAATCCTAAAGTTTGATTGCGTAAACGCATGCACATATAAGCCTACAAATCCTTTCGGAGCATCAAAAATACTTTGCTTTTTACTGGGTAGCATGATTTTATATTCCAAGGGTATGGGATAATCATTCAGAAAATCAGACAATGCTTGTTTCGACAAGGTACAAGTTTGTTCTTTAATTATTCGTTTTGCAGCCATACTCATAAATAAAGTAAGGAGAGCAAAGAAAATGGCTGAATTTTACCTTTTAGATTCCAATGGAAGCACAATGACACAGAGTTGTGTATATTTTGGGCGGAGGTAAAAGTATTCTAGGGTTTAACATGTCGAAGATTAAATACTCATGAAATCTTTGATCATAACCGAACACGTGTACACTTTCTTTACTATCTAAGCGGATTTCAAATGGATGCTAAATTTGAAATGACGTTTTGCGATTACCAAAGAAGTAGCAATTAAGGGTTTGCAAGTGGCCGGATAATGATGGTTTGCATTTAATGCGGAATTCAGTTAGACGTATTCCTTTTTATTTTTTAAAATCAGAAGCATAGAATACTGCTTCTTGCATTTGAATTTATTTAAAGCACTTATCTTCATTTCGTCCGAATTTGTGATAAATGGGATAGAGTGTATAAGGTTTTTTGAGTCGAAAGCAATTTATACTCGTACGTATATATCGCCTTCGACTGGGGGGCTTGATGATGTACCCTCCTAACGGGTCGAAGGACTCCCCTTCGAGCCTGTAGAAAGCCCTCCCTTCGGAGGCCCAGGTTAACCTTCTAATACGTTTCATTGGCGTAAAACCATTCGCCTGCGAATGGTTACCATGAGGGAATCCGCCAATCGAAGCCCTAAGCCCTTCGGGGTATTCTTGACGAAGGGACTAACACGAAGGATCATCCAGACCTGGTCAGACCCACGTCTCCTCTATCCTTTGGCTTCCCGCCAAAACAGAGATCGTGGGCTACAAAGCCCTAGCGGTTACCACTTTCCATGGGACGCCCCCATGATCTCCGATCTATGTGCAACCGCCCACTATGTCCTATTTCTCCCCTATAAATAGCATAGTTGGGCCAAGAACAATGTAAGTAATTTCAAGTGAACCTCACTCTCTAAATTTACGACCTACATTACCATCACACATACTTACTCGCACGCCGGAGGTGGTTCGCAGGGTCCAACCCCTGCGCAATCACTTAACGTAGTGTCTTTGTATTTCTTATTTTCAGGTTAAGAACAAGCTTGGCACAATCTCAACACCCCATAATTCCTTTGATCTCCATCGAAGGCTTGGTTGACGAATATTTGTTCAATCACGTACCTAAACAAACTCTCAGTCTTTGTAACTAGTGGTTGCTTGTATAACTTAAGATTTGCTATTCTATCAATAATAAATCTCTATTTGACAAGCATAGTGTTGGATTATATGAATCATAAAAAACTATAAACATATAAAAACATCAAAAGCACGCAGCGGAAGATCTACAAGAACATGTAATTAATTAAAACTAAATAGATACATACCTTTTTGCAATCACCAAGAACAAGCAAGAACCCTAATAAATATTGGGTATGTCGATCCAAGTATAGGGAAAAACACTAGTTAAAATAAACTAGTCACTCGTTCTTGTACACACGTAATCTAGCGTTCCAATGGGATAAGCTAGGTTCAAGAATCACAAACAAGCCAAATACTTGCAAAGCTTTACTAGGGTCGAATATCCTAGTGGATATAAAAGAGTCGACCGGTTCTATGCTTAGGAGAGGGAAGAGAAGAGAAATTAGGCTTGTAGGGAATTCTAGATTAGAGGAAAACCTAAACACAATGAATTGTATTTATAGGCTAACCCTAAATCACAAAACTTGTTCCCTACTCCACCCTAGAACCGGCCACCCTAGCCCAAAGCTAGTTTCCAGCCGACCCAACCCACTTCATGGGTTCTAGATCCTTCTTTTCACTTTTAGTCCTTTAACGGTCGTTATCTCTAACCCCGTTAAATACTAACTGTCGTTAAGTATTTGTTTGTGAAATGAATAAATAAAATACATAAACATATTTAATTTATTCATCCATTGGAACTCTCACGTTATTGTGTGCAATCCCAAGTCTCGGGTTCGAAACCGGACATACGTATATTAAAAGTTAAACATTTAACTCTAACAGCTCCCACTTGGATAACTATTAATATAGTAATGACATGGGCTAGTCTAGCTTAACAGATCCCAATGCCCCCAGCTCGATCCGAGTATGGTTTTCCTGGAAAAACCACGTGATGAATTAAATCATCATACTTATCCTTTTGTTACTAATACCGCGTTAATTTGGATATGGATCTTGTCATTCCACAATTAACAGTAGTTTCTCGTTTATACATAATTGAACAAGATTACCAAAACATCTGAACGTCTTCCAGATAGACTTTGGGCGTGCGCACGCAAACATCTTGTTAATCATACGAGTGGCCAAGCAGTATTAAACTTCAACACAAAGTTGAAGGAACAAATCCCTTATTGACTGCGAGCATAACCCTTAAACTTTGCATCATTTCTGAAAATAGCCCTTATAACTACCTTTTACGGATAGCGTTAGACTATCTCACAGAAAATGAGCTACATCCTCGGCAATTATCTGGCATCTCAAGTCAGAGGATAAATATTCATGATATACTTAATGACTATGATCCATAAAGTATAATCATGTAGTTGGGATAAGTCCTATATTCAATTTTTCCAATTTTGAATATCATGTGACATTGGTGTCTTAACCTTACAGTACATTCTACCAATCCTCACATTTGTCTTAGTTCAATAATATTCCCATATTATTAATTGACAATGAACTATTTAGAATAAATAAATTTATTCACGGATTTAAACATGCAAATATAGGACACAAATATTAATAATGATAATAAACGTTATCCGCACTTTATTTCATTAAAATAATAATTGTTTACACGTCCCTATCGAAATACTAATCCAACAGATTTACATGAAACTATCTGCTAAACGAAGACCAATACCCTGAGCATGACGATTAAACGTCTCCTTAGGTAATGCCTTCGTGAAAGGATCAGCCAGATTGTTATCTGTGTGAACTTTGAGTACTTTTATTTCACCATCATCGACTTGTTCTCGAACATAGTGATACTTTCTTTTAAAGTGTCTGGCGCCTTTCATAACTCCAGGTTCATTGGCGAATGTGATTGCAGCAGAGTTGTCGCAATACACATTTATAGGTAATTCTATTGAAGGCATCACTCCAAGATCCTTAACGAATTTCCTTATCCAAACAGCTTCTTGTGCTGCCTCCGATGCAGCAATGTACTCAGCTTCTGTAGCAGACATGGCCGTTGTACTCTGCTTCTTACTCTTCCAGTCCACAGCTCCTCCATTTATGACAAAAACGTAACCCGTCTAAGACTTCGTATCATCTTTATCAGTCTGAAAGGACGCATCGCAGAAACCTGTAACATTCAGTTCTGCGTCTGGATTTCCCCCGAAAACAAGAAACATATCTTTAGTATTCCTTAAATACTTAAGAATGTTCTTTACAGCATGCCAGTGATCTTTCCCTGGATTCTGCTGATAACGACTGGTCAAATTTTGAGCGAATGCCACATCTGGCCTTGTGCATCTAACTGCATACATGATAGATCCTACTGCCGAAGCATACGGAACTTTCTTCATGTATGCTACCTCTTCAGGTGTAGAAGCACACATTTCGCTGCATAAGCCGTGTTCCACTTGCATGGGCAAATATCCCTTCTTGGAATTTTGCATATTGAATCTCTTCAATATTTTATCCATGTAAGCACTTTGGCTTAATCCGATTAACCGTTTAGATCTGTCTCTATAGATCTTGATTCCAAGGATATACGCTGCTTCTCCTAAATCCTTCATGGCAAAGCAATTACCAAGATAATCCTTAACTTCATTAAGGCTTGGTATATCATTTCCCATGATTAATATGTCATCGACATATAGGACAAGAAAAGTAGTGTTACTCCCACTAACTTTGTGGTATACACATGGCTCATCGAAATTTTGAGTAAATCCAAACTTCTTGATTTCCTCATCAAATTTCTTATTCCATTGCCTTATAACTAGTTGGCTCATCAATGTGATCCAATAGTGTAGATTCCTCATCATCTATGTTTAAACATAGACGTTCAGGAGCCTTTGTAGATCTTGAAGATCTACGGATGGGTACCACTTCTACTTCAGGTGGAGGACCTAAACTTTCAGGTTCCACAGGAAGTGTGTTAGTGCTCTCAGAAGGTGACGTATCTTCATGATCATTTTCAAGATCATATACTCTCCCACTGATTTCTTGAGATATTAGATTATCTTCAAGAAAATCACCGTACCTAGCCACGATGACCTTATTTTCAGGTGGGAAGTAAAAGTAGTAACCCTTCGTTTCCTTAGGGTATCCTACGAAGATACACTTAACAGATCTTTGTTGGAGTTTATCAGGTGAGTCACGTTTAACAAACGCCTCACAACCCCAGACCTTTAAGTAAGAAAAGTTGGGAGCTTTTCCAGTCCATACTTCATATGGAGTCTTATCAACCTTCTTAGTTGGAATCCTATTCAATACGTGAACAGCCGTTTCAAGAGCATAATCCCAAAAGGATAAGGGAAGAGTTGTAAGATTAAACATGGATCGTACCATATATAACAAAGTACGATTTCTCCTTTCAGATACACCATTTTGTTGTGGCGTATAAGGAGAAGTGAGTTGTTGCACAATGCCACACTCACCCAGATAATCCTTAAACTCTTGGCTTAAGTACTCACCACCACGATCGGATCGAAGTGCCTTAATCTTCTTTCCGATTTGTAATTCTACTTCATTTTTAAAGACCTTGAATGTCTCAAAGACTTCATGTTTATGTTTGAGTAAATAAACATAACCATAACGACTATAGTCATCCGTGAAGGTCAAGAAGTAGACAGCACCGCGTTTAGACACATGTCTAAGTGGACCACACACATCCGTGTGTATCAATCCAAGTAGATCCGAAGCCTTCTCCATATTGCTATGGAAAGGTTTCTTTGTCATCTTTCCAGATATGCAAGATTCGCATTTATCAACTGAATCATCATTGATATTTTTCAAAAGCCCATCGTGTTGCAGCTTTTGCATGTGATTCTTGCCTATGTGGGCAAGACGGCAGTGCCATAAATAAGACGAGTCCCAGTTAGACTTGGCTCTCTTATTCCCGATGCTATACATTGAATTATTTCTATTGGATACATGGTTTTCCATGTCAATTTCAAACACACCATTTAATGAAATAGCATTAAAGTAAAAAACAGAATTTAGAGAAACAGAAATTCCATTATCATTAAACGTATGCTTAAAACCCAAATCCAATAACAAAGAAACTGAAACGACACCTCTAACAATAGAAGGTGCGTAATGACAATTGTTCAAAACTAATATTAAACCAGAAGGTAAAACTAGCTCAAAAGTCCCTATGGCTTCTACTGCTGCACGTATTCCATTTCCCACGTACAAGTAGCATTCCCCATAGTTCAGCTTCTTTGCTCCTCTAAGCCCCTGCGATGTATTACAAATGTGAGTACCACATCCTGTATCATATATCCAGGCATTTTGCTTACGAGGAAAAGAAAATAATTCAACCATAAAAATACCTGAAGTGCTGGCGCCCTGCCCAGCCTTGGCATTCTTATTTTTGCGACACTCCTCAAGCAACAATGGACAGTCACGCTTCCAGTGTCCAGGAGTGTTACAGTGGTGAAAAGCAGCCGCATCCTTTTTGGGATAATCCTTCTTGGGAGGAGGATTCTGTTGGAGTATGCTCGTGTCATAATTACTAATTATATGGCTAGACATATGTGAGCCTGTGGGGTCACACACTTATACACTGAGACATCATTTTATAGATTGTAATTATCGTATTTACAATATATAAACGGCTATGTAACAAGGAAACTATAACGGGCCATAAAATACTAAGTTAGACTTAGCGTTTTTGGATTGGACCAACAATGGGCAAGCCCATTGTAGGCCCACTTATGGCCGACCATATACAAGGGGTTTGGAAAGACTTTTAAAGTTGATTAGGGTGCTAAGTGTAAGTGTAATGTGATAAGATCAATCAATATTGATTGTTATCAATGACATTAACTATTACCACTAATCAAGGAATATAACTCTCCCTCCCCTCTCCTTGGGTATCTCACGGCATCACACAAACACCCTCTAGGTTTTGTGTTTTTTCCCATCTCAATTAACAACTCATATTGTATGCCTTGTTATTTGATTGTTACAACCGTAAGACTAGCATCATGGTGATGATCAAGGAAGTGTAGTGTGGATATTCATAGAGGTGATCTCCATTGGTCACTTGGGTTTCTCATTCCATTCGTTCATAGGAGATTGGTGGTGACTCCCGGATCACGCTACAAAGGTATAAAACATGTTTAATTTATTTGTTTTATTTAGATTGATCATATGGCTATATGGATCCTTGTATGGTGATGTTATCCGCTGCGTTTATATGTTTAATATGTTTATATTTTATCATACATCACCTATAGTGGTATCAAGAGCCATCATATGTTGTCATATGATCATCTTGTATGCATAAAAATGGCTAAAAACATGTTTTTTTAATGGATTTAAAAGTGGGATTTTAAAACAGCCCCTAGGGCTTATATATTATGAATATGTCAAATTTAATAAGGTCTTAAGATCTGGACTTTTTGATCCTATGGCCATTTGTTATGCATACGTTGTTTGTTTACTTGATCGGTACCCGTAAAATGGCCTAAAAACGCGTTTTTTGGAAGATTTTTAACCCGATTTCAAATCAGCCCATGAGGCTTATTTTTCTGTGGTAAAATGGTGTTAAGAAGGTCCTAACATCAGTGGGGTTTGAGTCTTTGGCCATTTGTCACGCGTACCATTCGGGGTTTTAATTCTTGTTAATTATTTATTCGATTCGTTGGCTAACAATTTATATCTTGTTATTTATTTTGTTATCCATGGCAAATACATGCATGTTTGTCCATGGAGTTAGCCAACACCATGTAATAATCTTTATTTGAATGTATTATTATGTGTTCATATGCAAAGCCGATGAAAACCTAGACCACTTGTGCGTTGTGATTGTGATTGTTGGTTGTTTTTTCTTGTTTTGGGGTTTGCCATTGTTTCGGCACTTTTGTAATGTATTTCAATTTTGGTTTTGCCAATGTTTGGGCATTTTACAGTAGATACAAATTAGATTAGTTGTATTTTACTTTATATGTATTGTAAACAAGAGCTTGGAAGCAAAAGGCGAAAGATTAAAGAGTTGTAGACTGAAAGTTGCTGCTGGACACCTGTTGGGAAAACGTGATTACCTGCTGATTGGTAAGGTATTTTTTTCTAAAATTTTTGGTGCAGGTCCACAAGACATAGGGCTACAACTTTGTCAACTGGGCCGAATCATGAGGAGGTGATCTTCCTGGGCTTTTGGGCCTTGCAAAACAGGAAAACTGGGCTGACAGAAACTGCAGTTCAAGTGCATAATGGGCTTTTTACTTGCTCATGATTGTCTTGGAGCAAGTGGGAGCCCTCCATGTGGTTGTAATATTTGTCCCTAGTTGACTCTTGGTTCTTGTGATGGCTCACAAGACCAAGCATAGGATTTTCATCGGTTGAGGCTTTGCATATTGTGGTTGTATGTTTGTTTGGTTATTTTTTGTATGGTTGTGACTACATGAAAAACGAAAATTGTTTTCATAAAACTTAAAACAAAACATAAACCATTTTGAACTAAGTCTTATGATTTAGTTTAACTAAGTTTAAATATGATTTGAAACTTAAAATCATTGTTTTCTATATAAACAACACTTAAACCGGTTGAGATTGTTTGTTTATTTATTTATTTGTATTGTCCAAACTAAATAATAATCCACATAGGATATATATTAGTCTTGAAATGGACAACTTGACACACATAAATTAAAACAATGATTACACTTAAGTTAAGAAAAGTTTTTAACTTGTGCTACGAAGAATGAATGCATGCTTCTTTCGTACACGCTTTTGATCCACATCAAAATATTTTACCCGTCAAATTTAAGTCATGCCGTCCAATTTTGAGGACCCTTGCAATTACTTTTTGCCTATGCGTGGGACCTAGGTTGAATTGTAACCCAAGGTGACTATTCTCTATGCGTGAGACCTAGATATATTATCACACGTTTTCAAATTGGATGACTTAATCGAGTTAAGCGGTTAGACCTTGACCCGAGGCAAAGATGGGACTAAACATGCCTACATGACACTAGTTGTTTGACACTAGATGCCATGAGTCCCATAAGGATCTAAGAGTTGTACGTGTAATACAATTGGTGATCGTCGCCTACCAATTGAAATTACTATTGCTAGCAGATCAACTGATGTGATAGTAGAAGCACAATGTGGATCTTAGCCTTTTCGTAAATTAATTGTTTTAAATTATAAACATGGGGTAGTTAATTTATAAAAGAATAATTATCGAAAATACTAAAAATGAACTTTGTAAATTCAATTAATGAATTAGTGCAACACAACCGTAAACGAAAGTTTGTTCTTTTCTTGTTAAAAGTACAAACTGAGTCGCTCTTTCCTTGTAAGAAAGAGACTTGTTCCTATCCTTTTTCTTTATGAGGAAAAGCCATAATAGGAATATTTGAATTTTCCCAATTCTAATAAAACTCAAATAACACCTACTCTAGAAATCGTGATGTCTTGTAAAAGTCAAAACGGTTAAATATGGTTACACATCTTATTCTTTCAAGATTGTTTTATAACCCTAGTTTCGGTTTTGAAACATTGATGAAATATAAGATATTTGGATAACTAGAGAACACGTTTTCTATAGCTACCAAACTAAAATGAGTTTAAATAATTAGAAGATGGAAGTATCAATAAACCGCAAAGAGGTAAAGCCAATTACTAGCATGATTACCTAGCAGTTTGTCTTAACCCAATAAGCCTACTAAGGTCCTACACACCATTGTGGTAAAGTAGACCAATTATGGAGGAAATGCATGCATATTTTCAAGTTAAAATAGCAATGATGGCTAGCCCATCATCTATATGTTAGAACTTGATTCACTTTCTTGAATACCTAAGTACATGTTTACTAGTCAAAGTGACTCACATTAGCAATAATGTGTAGATATTCAATGAAAGAAGGAAAGTATCTAATCGCCGCTCACTCTCCACTGGTGACGAAACACATGTAATGTTGTCTAATCCAGTGGGTGCTACGTGATTATATTACTGGTGACGAAACACATGTAATGTTGTCCAATCCAGTGGGAGCTGTAAGCTTTATTACCTTGCAAGTTGCCCATCTTATTTCTAGATTGTCTTGAAATAATACATTACTTTCCACATGTCAAGCGTCATAGTTTATATAAGAACCATTGCATAAATTTTATAAGATAACTTGTCGCGTTTCTGATGTTGCTTCCTGAAATGTTATCTATAAAATCGTTATGCATGATTCATTATTGAAACGATAAAGTTCTACATATTTATATTTTGATTTTAACTTAAAATCATATGTTATCTTAGACATTGTCATATTGCTCATACAAACAAACGAGTGTCGTGTTGTTTATATACTCTCATGATGTTGTGCCATGCACAAGTGGGAGAAATCTTAATTGTGTGCAAGGTACAACATATAACAATATGACTAATAGCTTTTCTTGACTGAAAGGTAAGAAACCAAAATTCTACTAGGACTTCTACACATAAAATGTAGGTTGCCCTAATTAGAACAAATATCAAGATAACATGAAAAGCTACTTCAACATATTCACTGAATTGTTTAGTAAATATGATTATGTCTTCTTGTAAAGTCATAATCATGAAGTATGAAATTAACTTGAAATTACTATTGAGGCCAAGTGTCGGCGCTCGTAATTACTTTAGTTGAATATGTTTAGGTCTCTTGTAAAGACACAAACATCAATTCAGTTAATTGTTGAAAGACAAATAACGTAAAGTAAGACGTTGATTTGTTATGTCTTCTTGTTAAGACATGCACACTTACGACGTATAATATTAAATGTTTGTGTTTTCTAGTCAAAACATACACATGAAGTAAAGTATGCAATAGGCTAAAATTACTATTGATGCCATCTGGTTTGACTTGGTTGGTAGATATGTAAGCCCAAAAGTATAAGTTCACCTAATGAGTTGTGTGATAGTCTCACAACATCAGTCCTCATGGAATACCACAACTTTATGGTATGTCCATCATGGAAAATCAAACACTATTGATATTGTTTGATCTTTGATGACTTAAACTGTTTTACCTCCAAAGCTATCGAGGTTAGAAATTGGGTGTGCCATGTGTACACTCAATATGATTCCAACCCAGAAGGAATTTAAGACACCATTGTATTATGGCATGGGATGAATCTCATTATGTCTTAATTGAAGTTCTGAATTTGTTAACTACTTAAGAGTAAGTAATTAACAAACTAGAGTCAAGAACTAACGGTGTATTTTGGATGTCCCACTTGAAAACAATTTATTGTTACTCAAGATGCTGAGTATCTAGAGATTAGTCTCTACATACAAAAGCAAGTGGGAGTACCTTTAGACCTTGAAGTTATTCAAGAACTAAATACACAACCTTCTGAGTACACTTGCTAATGTCATACTATGGTTGAACATGCATATGTTAAACCATAGATTGATATCTCTCATTCATAAATCCGCAAGGATACCTCTTGCACCTGAATGATATAGCTTTTATATCAATGCTGAGGGACAAAAGTTAGAGGATCATAGTGAGCCTGCTAACTATTGAGATGCATTATCAGATATTGTATCTGATGAGTAGCTCAAAACTATGAATGATTAAGATGCAGTACTAGAAAGACAATCACTCATGGAGTTTGATTGGTCTCTTACCAATCAGTTAGACTGTGAGGTCAAGAATGAGTTTCTTGAAAAGAAATCTCAAAAGGACAAACTTGTACACGCATTTAATGCACGCGTAGTAAAAAGAGTTTACTCATACTCAGAATTTGACTATGATTAAATCTTCCTATCTACAAACATTAAATGTATAAAGATTAATTGTCATACTTGTTTTCATGTAAATGAAATATGACAATAGGATATCAAAACACTTTTCTTGTCGATTACCTTTGCGAGGACGATGAGTAATCAAAAGGGTTTATGAATCCATATAATCTTCACTATGTATACAAGATAAAATAATCCATGTGTGGATTAGATCATGCATCTAGGAGCAAAGATCTTGAGTTAATTATAAAATCATTAATTTGATTTTTATTAATAAGATTACTCCTAAGTACACTAAGAGCAAGTTGGAGCACTGTATTTATTTTCTTAAATCTCATATGTCATTAACATATTAGAAACAATATTCCATCTAAGCTAGACTTTAATCCTTAGCTTGGAATGAAGTTTCTCTTTAGGGATTTATAAAATAAGACATACAACCTTGTTATGTATATATTTATTAGAATAAACATAAGCGGTTATTAAGTCTAAACATAATATGACACGTTATTGAGGGGAGTCTCAATGATCAATCTCACTTGATGAGATTGAACACATGAGTGGAAATCTTAAGTTCGACTAAAGGATTCATCATGTAAGTCATATTACGCATTGGACTATGTATATATCGTTTGCATGAATGCAAGATGATTTGATAACAACAAATATCTAAGAGAAAGTCGTTAGATAATTGTTAAATGAACATTATATTGAACCTACATAGGACCAAAGATATGTTCAAAAGTTTACGGATATTTGAGGAGCTCTGTTTTGTTTGCATACGCTGATGCTTATTTAACTGAGATAATACTCAACCCTAGTCGTGGTAGGATGTCATCATGAATGATGACATTGCTGACTAGATGTGCTCGACTGAGAGCATAAATGCGTTATACATTAAAAGAATAAGAATACTTTATAGTTTGAGAAACTGTACAGATGACTGTCTAATATAGGTGTTTTGCTGGCTTCAAACACCCTATGGAATGTATTGTTGCAATCCTCGTCTTGTACTTGAATGCACACATACAAAGGACAATCATCATCCAAACCTTTCATGAATTTTGAAACAAGTATTCTCAAAGTTTATTCAGATGACTACTTGTTGTCTTGTACAACATGATTCGATCATGGTGGGAACAACGGATTCCGACCTATGAGTAGTCTTATGCATATCTGTTTTTAGTATTTGGATAATGGAACTGTAAGCAGTCGTATTATACAATGAATTGATATACCTGGTATGATCGTCTTCATTTATACTACTGTGTTCTATATTTGCATGTTTAATCCATGAATAATTTATTTATTCTAAAATTATCCATTGTCGGTTGACGATACGGGAGTATCATCAAATTAAGACAAATGTGAGCGTGTTGGTGATTTATTTGCCACACTCACATGTTGTTCATTGTGATGAACATTGGATTGACCCAACCTACGAGTATTCACTACATGGATCATCGTCAATAGTGAATCTCGCAAGAGGTTATGTCTCTTATCCTTAGACTTGAGATGCAAGCAGGTCTTGCATGTGTGGAATTTCGTTCTTTGATATGGTTAAACGCTGTCCTGAATAAGGTAGTTATAAAAGCCATTATCAGGAGTGATATGAAGCATGTGAATGACACGTGTAGTCAAAACAGGATTTGTTCCTCCACATGTTATGGAGTTAGATACTATTGGGCCCCTCGATGAATTGGACAGATGTTTGTATGGCCGTACCCAAATGAAATTAAGATGAATCTTAATTCACTTGGTAATCTTGTTCAATATCTATATCGAGAAACATAATGGTTGAACAATTAGAATGACATTTGATCCATGTCTAATGTTCAACATGGTATCTGTAACAAAAGGATAGATGACATATAAACCATCTAAAATGAGACGTTTAAGAAACTTCCCTCACATATTTCTAGGGGCATTGGCGTGTTGCTAGACGCTAACCATTGCTTGTATAATTACTTGATTATTATGACGTCGCAAGTGGGAGCTGTTGGAGTATGCTCGTGTCATAATTACTAATTATATGGCTAGACATATGTGAGCCTGTGGGGTCACACACTTATACACTGAGACATCATTTTATAGATTGTAATTATCGTATTTACAATATATAAACGGCTATGTAACAAGGAAACTATAACGGGCCATAAAATACTAAGTTAGACTTAGCGTTTTTGGATTGGACCAACAATGGGCAAGCCCATTGTGGGCCCACTTATGGCCGACCATATACAAGGGGTTTGGAAAGACTTTTAAAGTTGATTAGGGTGCTAAGTGTAAGTGTAATGTGATAAGATCAATCAATATTGATTGTTATCAATGACATTAACTATTACCACTAATCAAGGAATATAACTCTCCCTCCCCTCTCCTTGGGTATCTCACGGCATCACATAAACACCCTCTAGGTTTTGTGTTTTTTCCCATCTCAATTAACAACTCATATTGTATGCCTTGTTATTTGATTGTTACAACCGTAAGACTAGCATCATGGTGATGATCAAAGAAGTGTAGTGTGGATATTCATAGAGGTGATCTCCATTGGTCACTTGGGTTTCTCATTCCATTCGTTCATAGGAGATTGGTGGTGACTCCCGGATCACGCTACAAAGGTATAAAACATGTTTAATTTATTTGTTTTATTTAGATTGATCATATGGCTATATGGATCCTTGTATGGTGATGTTATCCGCTGCGTTTATATGTTTAATATGTTTATATTTTATCATACATCACCTATAGATTCTGCTTCTTTGGCTTTTGCTGATAAGTCACAATCTGCTTGCCCTTGTCAGCGTTGCCCTTTCCTTTCTTGTTCACATGTTTTGGTTTACCGGGCTTAGCTACTCTACCACCTCTTATTGCCATAACAGCAGGTGTAGGAGCTTTCTTAGTGAGTGCCTTCTCATGCTCAATAAGCATTGCATGCAATTCAGAAAATGTCTTCCCCTTGCAATGCATGTTAAAGTTGCGCACAAAATCACCATATAATTCCTCACTGAGGGATTTGTTGATGAGGCCAACTTTAACGTCTTCCACAAACCCGCAATTAAGTGCATATAGTTGGTCAAGATAACCTTTCATTTTAATCGCATGATCACTTACGGGTGTTGTCGCGTCCTGCTTGCACTTGCCCAAGTTGTCAAGTACATCATACAATTCAGCCATAGGAGATTTCTGAAACATACGTGTCAGTTCATCAATCATGTTTTTCGGGCCATATTTCTCAAACTGTTTTACCAGTTGATCATCCATCCCCGATAGCATGAGACAAGCCGCATCATTGTGCTTGTCATAGGCTTCATTGTACTCCCTAAGTATTTCATTAGGCGAGTTTGCAGGAGGAGCTTCAGGAAGGTCCTCAGTAAGACATTCTGAACGTTTGGCAATTCTAAGAACAAGCCTTAGATTTCGATACCAAGCGTTAAAATTCTTAGTCCCAGTCAATTTTTCCTTTTCAAGCATCATCTTGAAACAGGAAGTTAAGTTTGACGAATTTCCGGGTTGGGCCATTTCTACAGAAAAAAGTTCAAAAGTTAGTACTTTCGATTATAAAACATTTCATGAAAATTAAACACCCATTGGTTAAAAACCATTTAATTTTCACTGAAAACTAGGATCCTAATTGACGCCGTTTCATTACATCAGCTTTGGCTGCTAGCAATGAAAGTGCTCAACAAGGTACGGGATCACCCAATTGCCAATGTCAAATTGCAATTCCTAGAAATCTTGGGACTTACATTATATTGCCAACCTCAGTTGCAAAATGTAAGCATGTTTCATCCCCAATTCTTTATGCCTTGGCGCCGTTCCATTACATCAGCTTTGGCTGCTAGTAATGAAAGTGCCCAATTAAGTTAACCAACTTAAGAAACAGTAAATTGACGTCGGTTTATTGCATTCAGCTTTGGCTGTTAGCAATAAAGTACTCAATTTTACCCTTAGATGACCACCCTTTGAACATCAACATTCAGCTTTGGCTGCTAGTGATGTAGGATGAAACCTTAGGTGTTTCTTTTTGTAGTTGGGTGACATATAACTTAAATTTAAAGGGTAATAAATTTTGATGTGTGAAATCAAAAAAATATGTACAAAGATGTCATGCATTCATCTTTGTATCATATATGTTTGCAAAAACAAAACCGTTTACTAATTCGTAGCTCAAATCATCAAATTTTTTAATTGAGGCGTTGAGAAAATTACAACATTGCCTTAAGATGCTTCGTACTTTTTCATGGTGTACTTGGTAAGTCTATTATTGACGCACAGGCGAGCGGAGGGACGACAGCCGCCGAAGCTGGTTAAAACCGTGCCCCTTTAAGGTCACAATTTAATGTGAGCCAACCTTAAACCCACTTTATAGTTTGTCAATAATAGGTCCGCCGCTTCGACCACTTTTGTACAGTTGCAATCAATCAACTAAAAAAATATGATTTTCTTGCTAAAACTTTTATGTAATAATTTATTAATTGCTAGTCTCGCCTGGGAGCAAATTACCGTGCGAAGCGAACCACTGTCGGCACATAAGACTTGGCAATGAATAAAATTACTACAAAGGTTTCATAGTTATTAGTCTTGTTTATTTTTATTATGAAAATTACCCTCTTTTTGTGTTGCAATCCATCATAATATATAAACACAAAAGATCAAGTAATTACAAAAAAATAAACACATAATAACAAATATATGATCATAACAATATCATATAGCCACATGCAAACCTTTTTCCAATAAATCCTATTATTAATTCTATGTGTAATTAAATATGTATTTAACTAACAAAACTCCCATTGGTTTTCGAGCTCATTGTGCCCAATGGTCCACAGACACCAAATAGCTTGGCCGCGTAAGTTTTAGTTAATTTAATACCACATTGCACATAATTTATTAATTAATATATTGAGGTCTTCCCCAATTAAAGATTTATTAAACAAAACATGTAGCAAATACATACATACAGATCGAACCATATATTAAACCATGACAAAACATGCAAGATTTTGTCATGGATACCATATTAACACATAATCATGAAATCCATATTAATATGTTAATTCCTTGTACGTATCTAATTAATTGGTGTCATCACATACGGTATACACTAATTAATCCCTAAAAATTACCATGCATAATCTAGGGTTTCTAATTAAGTTTTAATTAAAAACTAAACATAAACCCTAAAAAAATTGTGGATCGATCCACATTAATTAAAATTAGGGTTTCAAATAAAAAAACCCTAGATCATAAAAGCATGTATCTAATCAAGATCCAATTTTTAGGTTTTAGTAATTAATTACATAGTTCTAAACGAGGCTCATGATGCCACTGTTGGATTATATGAATCATAAAAAACTATAAACATATAAAAACATCAAAAAGCACGCAGCGGAAGATCTACAAGAACATGTAATTAATTAAAACTAAATAGATACATACCTTTTTGCAATCACCAAGAACAAGCAAGAACCCTAATAAATATTGGGTATGTCGATCCAAGTATAGGGAAAAACACTAGTTAAAATAAACTAGTCACTCGTTCTTGTACACACGTAATCTAGCGTTCCAATGGGATAAGCTAGGTTCAAGAATCACAAACAAGCCAAATACTTGCAAAGCTTTACTAGGGTCGAATATCCTAGTGGATATAAAAGAGTCGACCGGTTCTATGCTTAGGAGAGGGAAGAGAAGAGAAATTAGGCTTGTAGGGAATTCTAGATTAGAGGAAAACCTAAACACAATGAATTGTATTTATAGGCTAACCCTAAATCACAAAACTTGTTCCCTACTCCACCCTAGAACCGGCCACCCTAGCCTAAAACTAGTTTCCAGCTGACCCAACCCACTTCATGGGTTCTAGATCCTTCTTTTCACTTTTAGTCCTTTAACGGTCGTTATCTCTAACCCCGTTAAATACTAACTGTCGTTAAGTATTTGTTTGTGAAATGAATAAATAAAATACATAAACATATTTAATTTATTCATCCATTGGAACTCTTACGTTATTGTGTGCAATCCCGAGTCTCGGGTTCGAAACCGGACATACGTATATTAAAAGTTAAACATTTAACTCTAACACATAGTCTCTTTTTATTCTTTGATTTCTGTTATCAGTTTTTCGTGTTCTAAGTTTTGTTCTATTATATGCATGAAACAAAATCAAACTAGCTGGACGTACACTGTTGCGAGGCCTCAATAATGTGTCGTCAGGAATGCTAAGATCACAACAGGAGACTCCCCTGCAATAGTTTGTTGGCTCAGGTCTGCTCTTTTATAATCTGTTACCCTCCATCTTTTGTTCGATTGACACAACACCACCACCTACCTCCTACCTGAGACCATTAAAGACCTTGAAGTGCAAACCTTGTGTTCTTCAGCCGTACTAAATAAAAGAAGAGAAAGGTGTTTTTGTTCATGTGATTCAATGGGGATGTGATGAAAATGAGATTTGAGATGAGATCAATTTGATGCGTATGATGAAGCAGATGTGTCTTTGATGAAGATGCGTTATTTTTTGTTAAAGATATGTTTGGGAGAGAGATAAGGTTGGTAGATTGTGTGTGACTTCGAATGGTTTAAGACATTAGGGTTAGAAATTTTACTTAGAGTAAATTACACCGTTGGTCCTTGTAATGTGAAGTGACAAAATTGCCTCTTTAAAATTCATACTTAACGAGCGTTAGTGGATGTTTGTGGGGCCAGTTGGATGGAGGGACTAACGGTGCATAACGTTTCTGACTTAAGGCTGAGTGGTGCAATTTTTTTGGTCGCCAGTTAACGCAAACCACAAGGACCAACTGTGTAATTTACTCTAAATAAAATAAAATCAAACTGTATTTCAAACTTGATTCTTGTAAATTATTTAATTAGTTTTAACCATCCTTTTACGGAATTTCGATTTAAACCATAACTGAACAGTATATCATTTTTTGCCACCGTCCATTGTGAAATGTTATTTTAGCATTCACCGACCATGGGCTTTTATATATAGATAGAATAATATGAATAAGTAAGAAAGAAAGTATTATTATTATGATTTATGCCTGTGCGAAAGCCATTGGGGGAGAGGTCTTCAGGGGAAACAAGGAAATTGCCAGCGGCAGCGTTGACTAAAATATCTAGTTTTCCGAAATGTTTGACTGTTGACTCCACAACTCTTTTTGCATCCTCTTGGTTCCGTACATCACCACCAAAAGCAACTGCCTATTCATTTCAATTATATTCATTTCAGTTCAGTTATTCACTTGTTATATTATAAATATAAATATGTTTCATACCAAATTGAAAAAAACCAAAAGAAAAGAAAAAAAAAAAAACGTGAGGATTTACATTTAAATCGCATTAGCATCAAACTATCTTTTAAATAATAATAACAGATCATGATTAAAATTAGATATAGCAAAAAAAAAAATATATCTTAACTACATATAATGGAGCAATAGTCAAAGGTGAAAAAGTGAAAAGTCAACATTTGTGAAATGTTGAAATTAATGTATTCCTAATTTGCCCTTCTCATTTACACCCTAACACACAAATACACACACCCATATCTCCAAACCGTATTTCTCATCTCTCTCTCTCACTTTAACCATCTCTCCAAACCGAGACGCCGCCGCCTCCAACCAACCACCCAACGCCACCTCCACCGACTCCACCTCCACCAACAAACCACCGAAACCGCACAACCAAAACCTTCAACCATCAAGTTTTGAGGTATTTTGATTGATATATATATTTTGTTTTTAGATCTATAGTTTTTTTCATAGATCCATAAATATTTTTTCTAGATATATTAATTTTATTTGTAGATTTATATGTTTCTTTTATATAGGAATTCTCGCCGGAAAAATTTGTGGTCGCCGGAAAAAGTTACCACCACCGGAATCCACCTCCACCGGCGCCACCGAAACCCTCTATAATTTTTGAGGTGTTTTGATACAATTATGATTTTTGAAGATTACTTTTATACATCTATAATATTTTTCTTTATATATTTTTTTAGTTCTATATGTTTTTTTTTTTTAGTTCTAACGATATGGTATTTTTTTATCGCCAGAAATTGTACTTTTGGGTGAAAAAAGGGATAGTACGGGTCATGGTGGAGTTGAGGTTGATCGAGAGTGGCGTGGGCCAAAGCGTAGGAAAGATGAGTCATGGATTCATAAAGGTGAAGTGGAAAACAAGTTCTCGAGTGCTATGTATTCGCGTTTGAAAGTTTCGCTTACGGGAGTCTCACTACTTGCAAAGAGATCCTTGATGTCATGACTCATGTCACGAAGGTGTGTATGTTGATTCATTGTAGGCTTATATTGTTCTTTGTATTGGAAAATTTTATAAAACAGAAACCTACTTCTTAAGATGCTTTAATTTAGTGAATTACCTGGTAATTAATGGTTTTATTACCAAAGAAAAAAGCTATGTTACCAAATGAGCCCATTGTGGACACATTTATTACTGAGGTCTAGAAAAGTATAAGACATTTTGAAAGCTAGGTTACTGTTAAATGGAACTTGTTCGTCTTCATATAAAATTTATGTGAATGCCAATTCGCGTATTTGAAATGACAGAATATCGATGAAGGAAGACTAATTTATGTGAATGCTCACTGCCCGATAGTTACTGATGTTGGAATGAAGGAGAACGCCTTAAAGATACTAATGAGTTACAATCCTGTTTGGTTAAGGATCGGGCTTTACATCGTATTTGGTGGTGAATCTTTACTGCCAAAGCCAAATGCAGACACAAGTTCAGAGCAAGACGGTTCTTTTCTGAAAATGGTTGCTGAAAAACTGTTTTTTTCGCATGCTGCATTAGCAAAAGCCTACATTTATAATAAGTTGGTTGATGGGTTGTACAGACCAGGCTATTATGAAAAACTTGGGTGTGTTATATTGAAGAAGTTTCTCTTGCTAGCACTTATACTTGATCGAGCTAAATCACAGAGCAGTTTGCCTATTAGTTATGGTATAGACGGACTTGATGGTGGTTCACCTTTATTGTTCACACCCCGAAGGACGCTTGACGGAAAGGTTTGCAACTTCAGTGGAGAAAATTCTTAGCGATGATATGAGGTAAAATCTTTTTAGCTTATTCCAATTTATTAATTTGTAACATTATACATATTCTCATATATGTTAAGTTTGCTGACTTCTGCAGATACTATCACTTTGACTTCCACAAGATTTGTGGACATGTTCATTTCGAGCGGCTATGTATCCTATACGATCAAATGGAGGATTTTCTCATTAAGAAGGTAAGAAACTCTTTTCTTAAAGAGATAAATTTATGTTATGGTTAACACCAAATTTAGATCTTTTAGTTTTAGATTAATTATCAAACTTAAATGTTTATCTTACTTTTGTTATCAATTGGTAGGTACTTTCTAATTAATGATAAGGGTGACAAGGTCGAAACACAAATTGGAATCGTGCGGACTAATTGTATAGATTGCTTAGACCGTACAAACGTCACGCAGAGTATGATCGGTAGAAAAATGTTGGAGATCCAACTTCAAAGGCTTGGTCTTTTTGACGCGGATGAAAGCATTAGCACACATTCTAATTTCGATGACTGCTTTAAAATATGTATGTAATTGATTTAACATTGTTGTTTTTTAGCTTGTGTTCTTATTTTTCATGTCATATTTATATTATCAAATTTATCTCATATATATCCAACAGTATGGGCTGATCATGGAGATGATATAAGCATCCAGTATTCTGGCACGCCTGCTCTCAAAGGAGATTTTGTCAGGTACAACTACATGAACTTCCCTTTGGATCTCGTTAGGCCAAATGATATATTATGTAAATAATGAAAATACAAACAGACACATGTTGGTTTTTTAATCTAGGGTTGGTAAGAGGACTACCAAAGGAATTCTTAAAGACGGTTGGAATGCACTAATGCGCTATTACCTCAATAATTTTGTTGATGGTACAAAACAGGTCAGCATGCTTTATCTTCACTTTACCAACTGTAGTAACCGAGCTAGAAACGGACATATATAAAGCTTCATTGCAAAATTTTATTTCTAAATATCATGTTGCTCGTCTTCAGGGAATCAATGTCCTTAAGGCTCATGGGAAAAGTGCTAAAGACATCTATCTGTTAAAAGGCTACGCACGTAACACTGGCCGTGCAGCACAAGGAGTGCCAATGAAAGTTTCTCCCTCAAGGATTGCTTGTCTTGACTTTAATCTCCAAAAGACAAAAATGCAATTGGGGGTTCAAGTTTTAGTCTCTGACCCACGAGAGTTGGAGAAGATTCGTCAAAGGTGACCCCACTTAAAGATTTTTGGGACTTTTATGCCAAAGTTTATCGTAAAACAATCTATTATTTCTATTTATCTGTCATCTAATACTGTTATTATTACAGAGAAAGTGATACAACGAAAGAACGCATTGAGAATATTCTCAAGGCTGGAGCTAATGTTGTTTTAACAACAAAGGGAATTGATGACATGGCACTCAAGGTATAATCCTTACACTTGATCATGTTTTGACAATGTGACAATTTCTCTACATGTGGCTTATTTTAATAATATTTGGTGTTAAAATTCAGTACTTTGTGGAGGCTGGTGCAATTGCTTTTAGACGTGTGCGAAAGGAGGATTTACGCCATGTAGCAAAGGCAACTGGTGCAACTTTGGTAATAGTCTTAACTTGATTAATTTTTATGTTGATTTTTATTATTGAAATTGATTTTCAGATTTTGATTTGCTCCAGGTGTCAACTTTTCTGACATGGAAGGAGAGGAAACATATGATTCATGATTTCTTGGACAAAGCTGATGAAGTGGTGGAAGAGTGCATTGCAGATAGGGCCGTTCAAAGCGCTCGCCGCTCGCCGATCGCTCGCCGATCGTTCGGAAATTGCTCGGAAATTGCTCGTTCGATCCGTCGCTCGATTGTAAACGAGCCGCTCCGCTCGGTTCGGTTTGTAAACGAGCCAAGCATGAGCAAAGGTCTGCTCGGATCGGATCGGCTCGAATCTGCTCGAATATTTTTATTATATATATAAATATATTATATATGTATGTATTTATATAAATATAAATTTATTTTGTAACTATCATTCTATAAGATTTATAGATTAACATTCTTGTAACTATCATTCTATAAGATTTATAGCTTAGTTAGAAATTATACATAGTAAATTCGAAGAATATGACGTGACAAAATTCTATTTTCTAGATGTATGTTTAATACTAAGCTCTCTTTGCTTCATTCTATGCTTAATATGATTCTGATTTCAACCCACATGCTGATATCTAAGCATGGAAATTATTAATGTTGCCATGAATTATTATTGTGACTTCATTGGTACACCTTTACTATCCAGTTAATACATTTGTGCAGATAAAATGTTTGTTCTAACGCCTCAACTGAGTTTAGTTTATGCTATATTTGTTTGTTGCTTCAAATTATACGCGAGTAGTTGGCATAAAAAGGTCACTGTGAAAACAATCGGATATGTGGATCAATTACTTTAGATGCAATCGAGCGAGTTCGAACCGAGCCGAGCTGCTCGGTTTTAAACCAAGCGAGTTCGAGCAATGGTTTTGTGCTCGTTTCATTAAATTCGAACCGAGCCGAGCTGCTCGGTTTCAATTCGAGCCGAGTTCGAGCAGACGCTCGCTCGGTTCGGCTCGGCTCGTGAACAGCCCTAATTGCAGATGATGATGTTATAATGATAAAGGGAACCAAAACCTCAAGTGCAGTATGTCATATTTCTTCATTTTTTTTAATAAAGAGATCAATATTAAACACCTGATATTATCACTAAATTAGGATGCGAATGTCGATCTTTTTTACGATTATTTTAATAAATGATTTCAACAGTTTCTGTCATACTCAGAGGTGTTAATGACTTCATGCTTGATGAGATGGATAGGGCCATGCATGATATGCTTTATCTATTGTCAAAAGAAAATCTATTTAACATTTTGACAACTAATTGTTTCAAATATAGTCTTATTGAGTAAGGGATTCTTAGCATGTCATTTTGGAATTGTATCATCCTTCTGACTAATCAAATATTTTTTTGCAGGAACGAAGTTGTGAGGATCCCCTAAATCAAGGTGTAGTTGCATTGTTATAAAAGTGCACTATAAATGTCGTGTGCCAAGAAGTTTAACGTGACAAGTAACGTGCATTGTTAGTTATCCATAATTGATGTAATGTTTTATTTTCCATTTCACTAAATGTTTTTATATATTCTTTGATACATGTTACGAATTTTTGCTTGATCATTGTATGTTACAACCATTTGCAATTACATTTTGATCTTTTCACGTTTTATTTTGAACGTTACACGAAACACTTACCACAATATTGCATATCGTTAATTGTATGCCGCTAGGAATTTCCGTTGCTATGCACGGGTACTCGCCTAGTATATATATAATAGACTGAAAATAAAACCCTAGAAATCCCATATTATCTTCAGTCTATTACGGTTTGTCAAGAAAAAGGTAGCCTCTTTTCCTCAAAACCCTAATGATGAAACTTTGTCATGTTAGCTGTCTTCTTTGCAGGTTAGTCATCTTCTTTGCAGGTTAGTCATGATTTCTTGGTGAGTTTTATTTAGCTTCAATGATTTGTGATTGGTTTATTTAAGTTTTTTGTTTTAATAAGGTTAACTAAATTTGTGTGGTCCTGCATATTATAGTTATGTTTTGATATAATTAGTCATTCATTATTGTTTGCATGATTTCAGGTGGGAAAACAACTAATTCATAAGGTACACTTGGTGGTTCATGATTACGGCAACCCTAAACCAGCATTCACTGAAGCGCAAAAAGCCTCCTCTGTCATGATAACATGCAAGATTGTTCTTCTGCATTCGCCCGACAAAAAAAAAGGTAAACATTTGCTTCCACCTCAGCATGGGACGGTTTTTACTAATTATTTTTATATTGTAGGGCTGCAAGAACAATAGTTTATTACCTGTTAACGACATCAAGGTTATTGTTTGGTTAATTATTCATCATACAATTGAAGTTTGACATTTATATATCAACTATTAGTAGTGTTTTTTATATTAGTCTATGCAAACCTTTGAGAAAACTGAATAATCTTACCGATGATTTGTATATATAATTTATTTTGTGAATTACAATTAGTCGGGCAGATGGTGATTTCTGAATATCAAAGGGAGAGCAGGATCTTGCAAAGCTTCATTGAGTTGGGTGATGTTGCAAAGTTATAGCTTGATGGTTATGTGAATATGTAAGCATTTGTGTCACTTGCAGAAGTTATTTTTGAATGTCAAGGTTAGTTTTCTATTTTCCAATATTTATTTGACTATGTAAAAAGTTCCAATAAGGTTTAATTTTCATTACGGTTAGATCTATGCAACTGTAAAATGAACATTAGTATGTGGTGCAGGGCTGTCTGGTAATATTTGTTTTTGTGTTTGATGACGAGAGGTTTGAGAAAGAGCACCACCCAAGTTTGGGAAGCAGTTTACATGACAATGCAGATTCTACAATTGAAATTGAAAAGGTGAAAAAGGAAATGAAGACGATGGAGGTTGCCCTTTTGGGAGCTGCTAGACAAGCTCAGGTATCGTATGGAGCTGCTAGACATTAGTATTATTTATGTGCTCATATGTTATGTATTACAGGCAAAAGCTGATGAAATTGCAAAGCTAATGAATGAGAATGAGCACCTGAAATCTATAATTAATGAGAAAGTACGTAGTTTCCTATAAGTTATTTATCTAAAATGTGTGTATAGTATTATAATCAGCGAAGCTTCTCTTACATGATTCGTATGTTTTTTCTTCTGTTCTGACTCTTAGTCACAAAGTAAATCGTACAACATTTCACTACGAGAAGAGTATCATCAAAGGGTATCGGCTCTTTAAAGGAAGGTAACTTTTCTTTTATTCTTCTGCAGAATTTATAATTCTAAGATTTCTACTTTGATAATTACGTTATGGAAGTATTGGAAGAAGGTTTTACGGTCTATGCTTAAAAACTGTCGCAATCATCAAAGTATCTTGATTATAAAAGAATTTCAAGTAGTTTTGTATTTAATGTATCTTTTTATACTTGATAACTTGCGGGACCACATAGTTAATGCTTCTGGTCATACATTATTTTTCTAATATTTAGTGTCAAAATAGGTGGAGGAACGAGAAACGTTCATCGTACATATTTTTTTCAGGTTGTATAATGCTATTTTCATCTGATGCGAGCATCATTTATGTGCCTATGCTGCATTTTTCGTCATATGTTGGTATTCCATCACAGACCCAAGTTTATTTGCTATTAATTTAACCATTATTCATATTACATGATCATATATGCAAGTGACTTGCTGAGAATTATAGTTGACGAATCTGTTGTATGTTAATGTTCTTTATTTCTTCACATGAAGTTAACTCTCCTATACGGATACCAAAAGGCGTTTCAGTGACGGATCACGATGAATCAACTTCACTTGAAAGACATGTAAGTCTAATAAATTCATGAATTTTTTGATATGTTATCAATACGTTAATGTTAATTCATATTAATGTACAATCTGCATTAACTCTCCTATACGGATACCAAAAGGTGTGTGCAATAGATCATGATACTAGGATGGAAATCTAGGAAAATAAGCTACACGAGAAAGCATTATCGGATGAAAAGTGGAAGAAAATTCAGCAGGACATTCACGAGAAAGCATTATCAGATGAAAAGTGGAAGAAAACATTGATGTTCAAGGTACCATTATTTTATCTTCACTTTTTCTTTTGAAAAGCCATATTTTTCTTTTTTTTGCATAAGGTTGTCTATGTATTTCATTATCAATATTATCATTTAAACTCGACAATTCTGCCAAACAGGGAACCAAATTTCTGAACGGAAGCAATAGTCTATAAATTATAGGTCATCGTTGATTGTAGTAATAATAATGTAATATATTGTCTTTCCTTACTAATTATGTAAGTTACAGGTTGAAATACTAAAACGCGTCCTTGAGGAGGTTGAAAAGGTAATGCATGAGTTTAAAGGCATGCTTTACCAGTCAATGGAAGATCCAAACATAGATCTAACAAATGTATGTATTCTGTTAGGATTTATTCTATTCGATTTTGTGGATTTCTGAATATATTCTATGTTAACATATTTTCATTATATGTTCTAATTTGTCATTGCATCTTATGTAGCTTGAGAATGTTGTGAGGCTTCTGTTAGAGCTAGAACCTGAGTCAGATCCTGTGCGACGTTATTTTAGCATACAGGTGAAGTTTGGTCAACAGAAAAACTGACATTTCTTAATAAATCCGACCACTGATATTTGAGACATCTTTTGGTCACCAGAATCGTAGGATTCAATGTTTGCTTGAGGTGTGTATGGAAATCTTGGATAATAAGCTACACGAGAAAGCGTTATCGGATGAAAAGTGGAAGAAAATTCAGTAGGACATTCACGAACCAGTGAGCAATTTCACTTTCTTTTATATTAATTAACCGTTAAATCCTTTTTTTAATTTGTATTTTTAATGTTTTTGCTATGTAGGTGGATATTAGTCTGTTACATTCACACCATGGTGATTCAGGCAGTGAAGAACTTGATGCTCTTAGAGGAAGGTATATACGAAGATTAACAGCTGTACTCATCCATCATATACCACCTTTCTGGAAAGTTGCCCTTTCTGTTTCAAGTGGAAAGTTTGCAAAGGTAGCCTCCCACAGTAACTTTGGTTTTGAAAATCATTTTCATATTTTTGGAATTTTCTGCATAATGACAATATATTCTTCAAATGTTTAGTTTTAGTCATTGAACTTAGTTTGTACATCTAAGTCGTCAAAAGATGGTTTTGTGTCCCGTTTGTGCCAAGAAACCTTTAGAAAACCATCTTTCAAATATGAATATATTTATATAAAATGTTTAGCTTATGTATAATCTATAATTTTCAATTATGATACAACAATGCTTAGATTGCGGGTTACAAAACAACCCAAACAGGACACAAAGTCATCTTTTAATGACCAAAATGTTCAATGACTAAAACGTGACAAATGAAAAAGTTGATTGGTTTTTTATGCCAGAAAGCACAGTGGGTGCGAAAATTGGTCCAAATTAAGTTGTTTAATAATCTACCAATTTTCCCATGGCCTTGCTGAACAGAACACAAACACTTCGACAAATAAAACTGTCGAAAAGTTAGATGGAAGATATTCCAATCATTATGTTGAAGTTGTGTCGGGAATGATACGTGATACTATATCAGCATATGTATCTGAGGTATAAGTTGTTTCTAAGAATCTATATTTTTAACTTATAAGGATTTAATTATGATATACATGACTAGCTGCATGGATTATCCTTGATGTTTTATCGTTATTCGTACTCATACTATTGTAGTGTCAAGGTAATCTGTATGGAAACGTTCGGGGTTCTGCAACAGTTAATGAGCTCATGTGGGGGGATCATCCTGACCGAGAATTGGTTGAACCCTTACCTGATTTTGGTAATGTCTCTTACTTTTTCATAATAAAAACTATTTCGTTGCCATCTTATGCACATACTGAGAAGATACCGTGACCTTTGATTGTATATAAAAAATATTGAATGTGATGTGCAGAACAACTGAAAGGAAAGTATGTTGGTATTTTATAGAAATAACCTTTTTTATTGTTAAATATTAAACCAGTTTTTCAGTTCACCCACGCTTTTTATAATATGTTAATTACCTTATTTGCATGACGTGTACATAAAATTCTATACAGCTAAACACTTTCTTACTTTGTTTAATTACCTTATTTGTTGGATACAGTTGTTGTGCATGCTAGCCCGGAAGGCAGCTGGAATTTGTTTTGCAATTTCTGGCGATGTTACAGCTGTTGCAGGTTTAGGACGCAGGTCAGTAGTACCGGTAACATGAACCTGGGTGGCTGAACCAGGGTGGTTCGCGACATGGGTGCGTGTGCAAACTGGTCAACCGGGTTGTATTTTGAAAGGGTTGCACCAGCAAAATCAGCATCAGTTGCAACAGGAGTACTCCTTGCAGCAGCGTAAGCGTTTGCATACCCCTCCAGCAGTTGCAACCGGACCCGACTGAATTTGATCTGTATGAGGAGAAGCGTAACAGGCTGTCACTTCCGTTTTGTTCAAAGCAGGACCACCAGGAGGGGAGAGAAATGGCAGGGGGTCAAAGGATAAGAATTGAAATTTTCAGAAACATATGAGCAGGCGGAGAGTTTGAAGTTGCAGAGATGAGGCCAGTTATCTTATTTCTTATGCAGGCCTTATGGAATTGTGGTGCGGTGGTCCGTTATACCTAAGTAGCATATCAGTGGTTTGGTGATAGGTAAAAGTGGCTGCAAGGAAATTAATTGTTGAGTAAGTAAACTTACCTACATATTTGTTAGCTTTAGTTAATTGATTATATGATTCCATAAGTTGCAACAATTGCTTTCAGAATGCAAAAATCAAAACATCCTCATTATTGTATTTAGGTTGTAGGAACCTATTGAAAATAGAGGCGAGAATAATAAGTCCAGGTCTCCCCATCGAGTAGCATGCCTTTTATGTGTTTTTTGGAATTTATATATCATCTATTCTTGGTTCTTTTAAGCATGCCTCACACAATATGCATGCAATACTACTTCAAAACACCCATTATGCACACCTCACATAATTAGGAGGTACCAAGCAAAGAGATTCAAGAAGGTGTAGTCTCCAATTTTGGAACAACTGATCAAAATAGAAGCATTTAGTTTAAAAGAATAGGCCAAGTTGAATGAACTTTGAAGAATGGTTAGAAATATAATTAAACAAGGTATGGCAAGACCTTTTGCGAAGTGACATTTATGATTTTACGTAGTAGGTGTTTAAGCAGTGCACTTGGAACCGATTATTGAACACCTATTATCATTTTAAGATAATGTCACCCCAATAGCTTTATAAAACTATTCGTTTTATAATTGCAGGTCCAAGTAGCAATTTGGGAAGAACGGCAGAACATGGCCTATTATTAGTTCACAACTAGGTAATGATCTTGCTTAGCATGTGCAAATAATTGTTATCAAAATAGGATTAGTGTATCTGATGTTATCGCATTTTAACTTTAACAATGTGTTAGTTAATAGGAAACTTACTACTCTTTTATTTTGTAGGAATATGATTTTAGCTTAATTACGAGATTGTTATATAACGGCTCGGGATGTATATAAGTTATTCGAAGGAATTTGCTTCACTGGCTCACATGAAGAGTATTGGACTTGGGTCAAAGAAGGTTCAAAGATTTTTGTTGGGTTGCGAGATAAGATCTAGGTAGATGCACTAGAGATCAATACCACATAAATGGTATGTACATGCTCCTCATGTTTATCATACCAAACTTTGTAACTTTTAATTGTTCAATAAAAGTTAACGTTCACTTATTTTCATTGTTAATGCATTCAAAATATAAAAATTGGTATGTTTATATCTTATTTTTCATTAACTTATATACACAATCCTCTAAATGTAGTGCCATTAATTGCAACAGAACGTTTACTTCTTTTCATTCTTAATGCATTAAAAAAATGGTATATTCATATCTTATTTTCCGTTAACTTATTTTTCAAACAATATTCATAAGTCAACTAACACGCCCGTCATTCCACCTCTACTATTAAGGCTCTAATAAAGTCATTTTCTTCTTTACCTAACATTTACATAGACTCATTTATGTGCAAGTGTCAAAGACAATGAAGGCCACCATCTTTGTTTATTATTAGTTTGACATCTTCTATCGAAACCATCGTCAGTAAGTGGTATTATATTAATCATCTGCAACAATTTTGTCCTATTGTAGTTAGATATATTCTAATTGTTAATACGAAACCAAGTAGCTTTAAAATATGCCATGATTTAGAATATCTTCGCATATGAATTCGGAATGAACTTTTGAGATTATTACCGGATTTAAGTTTATTTAGAGTGTATTCGTGGATGAATTGCAAATTTTGATGAGTTTGTGAAAGGATTTTTGGATTATTTAAGTTCAGTAAAATGGTTAAACATCTCCCTGAAGGAATTAGACGTACGACATATAATAATAATAGCCCGCCCAACGTATTAGACGAAGGTATTAGTTATTGGTATGCAACATATGTAATTTAGTATGTTTGTTGACGATTTAAGTTTATTTAGAGTGTATTCGTGGATGAATTGCAAATTTTGATGAGTTTGTGAAAGGATTTTTGGATTATTTAAGTTCAGTAAAATGGTTACACATCTCCCTGAAAGAATTAGACATACGACATGTAAGAATAATAATAGCCCCCTCCCAACGTATTAGACGAAGGTATTAGTTATTGGTATGCAACATATGTAATTTAGTATGTTTGTATACTTATTTTTGGTAAACTTAGGTGACATGTATGCAAACAAGAATAAATATCAGCCTTAAAGGTTATCCATTTTAGCTTATCTGTAATGTTTAAACCAGGTATGAGTGGGCACGAGTGGGCACAAACTGTAATGTTTAAACCAGGTATGAGTGGGCACGAGTGGGCACAAACTGAGTACTTGAAAAATGCTTCACGAAAGTCTTTACTTTCGTATATCAAAGATTTGTACAAGTGGGCACAGCCTGAGTAATCGAAAGCAGCTGAATCATCATTAAATACATGTAAGTTCTTTAGCATCCTTATAGTATCTCCATCCTCAAATTTTCCAAAAGTACGCCTTATGAATTAAAGCTGTCTATGTAGTTTCGAACTTCCATAAAAAATCGTGCTATGACTTTTGAAAACATATATGCGCCATCATCAGCTCGCTCCCATGTTTTTGCTATGATGTTTATAGGATTGATTAGGCTTGTATATTCATGAATGACAATTTGTAGGCTTTTGGAATATGTTTCAATTCTTAATTTGTAGGTAATTGGAATATCTTTCAGAAGCATGTTCCTACTAAACGATAATTATAAGTCATGCCCGCCCTTTGGGCGGGCTTTGAAATCTAAAACCTCGCCCGGGAGGGCTTATAAGTCATGCCCGCCCATCGGGCGGGCCTTGACGTCTAGTGTATGTATGTATATATATATATATATATATATATATATATATATATATATATATATATATATATATATATATATATATATATATATATCTCAATTCCCACACCAAAAACCCAATTCTTAGTTGCATCAAATTAATAATTAATTACACAAGTAACCATACAAATATATTTTTATTTTTTCTATCTTGATTTCATTATTCAATTGATAATTTCAACTTAGAAAGGATTACAGCCCCAAATAAAACATTACTAGTAAAATTTCAATTGATAATTGACGTCTAGTGTATGTATGTATATATATATATATATATATATCTCAATTCCCACACCAAAAACCCAATTCTTAGTTGCATCAAATTAATAATTAATTACACAAGTAACCATACAAATATATTTTTATTTTTTCTATCTTGATTTCATTATTCAATTGATAATTTCAACTTAGAAAGGATTACAGCCCCAAATAAAACATTACGAGTAAAATTTCAATTGATAAAAACAACGGCTTCAGCTCCGCTTATTCTTCAAAGGTAAATTATTCAATTGATAATTTCAATTTTTCGATTGCTAGTATCAATGAATTGCAACAGTCACAATCAACTAGTTACCATTTTTATAACAATTTGTGAAATGTTGCAATGTTCGTTAAATAACGGTGGAAACTCTGCAATTCTACTAGTTACCATTTTTATAGAAGATGGCGATATGACAGTGAAAGTCAAGATTAATCTTGGTCTTTTATACATACAAAAGGCGTAGTGGTTGATTGCTAATGGACCGGCAAATGTAAATGTAATATTGCTCTTGGCACGTGCTGGATGAGGCTAGTAATAGTTTTGATATAACTGTTGAACTTGATTCCTATATGAAAACGAGGAGGCATGATGGGGAGACAATGCCTTGTAATGATTACTGGTCCAATGTTTTTCCAATTTTTTAAGTGTAAAGGTTTTCCAACTTACAATTTGGTCCAAACTGTCTGATAGTTCCTTAGAGTAATCCTTTGATAACATGTGATAATGATACCAACCTAAAGAGTATTGCACTGGTTAGTGCTCTCTAGTCTCTACCCATGAACAGCTGAGCCAGGTGCGATCTGACTTTCGAGGTTAAGCCAGGCATGAAATCTATATTTAGGCTAGCGTTTAGCTGCATATCTGAATGTTATTCACATTCTAGTAATTTACATGCCATTGTGGATAATTTTTTTATTTATTTTTGCGTCATGTAAGAAAGGTTAACAGGCTTGGCCGCTCTCCTATAATATTATGAATAACAAATGTATTAAATATGATTACTAGTTCGATGAAATGATTTTGGGAGGTTGTAGATGTGAATATGCTTGAGCCACTTTTGACCAGTTTGACCCATTCGACTTGGAGATAATGCAACCCTAGTCGACCTATGTTAGATGAGTCAAAACTGTTCCATCTAGACTGTATACAAAATAACACCGCTTACTATGTATACAAAATTACTTTGTTAGATAGACGTGAATAGTCTCTCATTCTTCTTGGTGTGTCTTTGATCTCTGATCGAATCCTAAGAAGATTATAGGACTATACTTTGACAAAAATGAACAGTTTAACCATGCATCTGGGTCATGTTTCTTATGATGATATATTACTGTATTTGATTGCAGATATGGCAACACGCTGATCAGAACCGCACTGGTTTCCTTGGCCGTCAGGAATTCTATAACGCTCTTAAGCTTGTAACTGTTGCACAAAGTAAAAGAGAACTAACACCAGATATAATAAAGGCGGCATTATATGGACCTGCTTCATCTAACATCCCTGTCCACAGATTAATCTTCCAGCTTTTCCTCCGGCTCAACAAAATGCAATGGGACCACGTCCTCCTACACAGCAGCCTGGGATTGTCAATTCAATGGCCCCACGCCCTCCCACGCAACAGCCCGGGGTTGTTAATTCAATGCAAACTCAAACTTTCGGCATAAGATCACAGGGGCCTCCTAATTCAATGGCTCCTCCTTCAGTTGCTCCACCTTCTGCACAGTATTTTGCACTTCAAGGAAATCAGTCAATGAGGCAGCCACCACCTCAGAGCTGGCCTCTTCCATCACAGAGTGTTGGTGGTCCTAGTTTTCCGGCAGGTGCTGGTCTATCAAACTCTAATGTCTCGGGTGAGTGGCTTGGGGCAGAGGTGTTAAGGCTACTGTACCGAAACCCCAAGAGCCACTATCGTCCTCATCTTTCACAGCTCCTAGACCATCTGTTGGAGGAAATGCAATTACTTCTGCCGCTATGTTTGGAGGTGACTTGTTTTCTGCTTCCCAATCTATATCCAAACCGTCATCATCCTCAATGCCAACTCAAACTGCAAGCATTCCACCCGTTTCTTCTGAAACTGCTCCTGTAACTTCTGAGCCCCAGACTCCAGCCAAGGTAGACCCACTTGGTGCATTGAATGCTTTTACAAGGCAACCCACACGTGCTCCAATACAGTGAGCGGGGCCATCTCTACCAAGACCAAATCAACAGGCCTCAACTCAAAATGCTCCACTACAGCCAGTTTGGCCATCGTTACCTCAATGGCCAAAAATGACGTGGGCTGGTATTAACAGGTATATGAAAGTGTTCATGGAAGTGGACTGTGACAGAGATGGGAAAATCACAGGTGATCAGGCTTGCAGCTTATTTTTAAGTTGGAGACTACCAAGAGGTAAATACTCGTTGCTTAATTTAATAGATCATTAATGCCTTACTCAACTCTTTCTTGTAAAACAATTTCCTCTCTAGTGAAATGGCTTTCCATAATAGATTTCCTATAAACATGCCAAGCCGTAATGTTCTCATTGTTCTTCTACAGAAATTCTGTTTCAACAGGTGTCGGACTTGTCTAATCTAGATAATGACAACATGCTTTCGGTGAGGGAGTTCTGTGTCGCTCTCTATCTGATGATTGATACAGAGAAGGCCAGAATCTTCCACCAACACTTCCTAGTAATGTCCTGCTTGATTAAACTCTGTTGTCTCTCACGGGCCCACCCAATCCTTCTTATAGACCTGCTGGTTGGGTAGCTAATCCTGGTATACCTCTATATATCATGTAGACATATATTTATAGTTGCAAAATGGGGAGTCGGGTGGCTTGAGACGTGCCAGAACGGGCTGGGTTGAAACATGTTAATTTTAGTAAGGGTCCCTCAGATGGTTGAGAAAATAAAAATTGATGAAGACAACCTGTTCTGAATGTTATCGAACCTTTTGTCTTCAGCACCCCAGCAGGCATCCGCCCAACAAATGTTGCATTCTAACAATCATGAGAAAGTGTTTTGCGCGTCGTTGCACTTTTTATGAACAGGGATGATGGTGCTTGATGCCAGTGACATGTAATATTGATTAATGCCTATTTATGATGAAAGTGGCAATGCAGTTCTCTGGCTTTGGAGTGCAATTGGTATTCGTCGAAGTTACATTTGGTAAATCGGTCCTCCAAAAAATTATTGCCACTCGTAAAGTTTTTGTCACAGTAAATGTATAAGCGGTAAAGATTGTTTGCTAATGTTTTTGATTATATGATAACCGCCGCCGCAACGCTGGTACCTTTCTAGTTGTAATAATGAGATATTCATCAAGCAATATGTATTGCATGACTTGAAAAGGTATTTTTATCATAGCTGAATATACACTTACAGGGTTTAAAAGTGGGATTTAAAATTGATTTAGGGTCAACCCACTTGTATTCCTTAAATTGTGATTTGAGAGTAGAATTATTCAATAGAAGCAATAAGATCAATTGAACATAGTAGTTATATAGAGGAACTGCTGACAAATTATTCAAGTACCGCTAACATTAAAGTAACAAAACATATTTACAAATCAAAAAAAATAAAAAATGAAAGATTGTCTAGGATAGATATTATATGTAGAAAGGTTTCTAAAACGACAATCATCTAGTCTCATCTCAGAGGGGAAGAAATAGATTTTTCAAAAGGCAAACTGCAGCAAGGTTATTATCTTACTCTACACATCGCAACTTCAAAAGACCACAATCTATTCTTAATCCGTCACAAATCGAAAAAAATCTACAAACAAGACGAAGAATAATAGTTTTCCGGTATAATAATAAATGATTTCTAATCATACGCCTTTGTTATTGGACTACCACGACCATTGAATAAATCCAGAAGGCCCATAATAGATCAAGGCCCCACCATGTTGTGATAGAGTTGGGAGGTCTTGGAACATCAAGTTTGTGACGTCTTCTTCTTGCTGTAAATCTTCATCACAAATTAGTCTTACACCACACTCCTTCACCTCAACAACATCTTCATTATTCTCTTGGAAGAAACTAAATGTAACAAAATTCTTTGCTTCCTCCCATCCCTTTGTATCCCTCGTATAACGCAACCATATCATATATGAATCTTGGATTCCTATCACCTCTTTCTCAAAATAATCGTATATTGAAGCTGGAATGTAACAGTACGGATTCAGAGAAGCTCCATCAAAGTTCTTTAGAGAGTATCCTTTCAATTCTTTGAAAAGCTTTTTTCTCTTAAAAACAACACAAGTTCCAAATCCCCTAAACTTATCATAACACCAATCTGATGGTAATTCAACCTTTACATGATTTCCCTTACTTCTATTTGTAAACCACTCTGGAATCCTATTCCCATGATATCCTATATTTAAAGAATAATTGCCAATGTCTTGCAAGAAGAATTGACATCTGTTAGTCGGGAAACCCAAAAGCCCAAGGAAAGCCGGAAGCTGATGAATAGAGCCTTGAGAATTTATAGATGAGTCAAGACACCGAGTCTTCGATATAGACCCCTCGCTATCAATGTTAACATTCTTAAACAACTTTGGACAATTTCTCAAATCATATCTCCTATACCACAAAGAGAAGCTCCTGCATGGGTCTTTAGATGATTCCGCCACTTCTCTTAAGGAGGTGCAATCAGATGCATCAAGATCATTTAGGCTATGTGGAAGTTCGGGCAACACTTCTAGCTTCTTGCAACCATCAAGTGTAAGATATTGAAGATGAGAAAGTTGACTCAAACTTCCAGGCAAGCTAGTAAAATTGTTCCCATTTAAGTATAGCTCTTCTAGACATGATAAGCCTCCAATGCTCTCAGGCACTTCTAATAAATTGTTCCCTTCTAAGTGTAGACTATATAGACATGATAAGCCTCCAATGCTCTCAGGCACTTCCAATAAATTGTTCCCATTTAAGTATAGCTCTTTTAGACATGATAAGCCTCCAATGCTCTCAGGCACTTGTACTAAATTGCAGTAGCTTAAATTCAGATCCTTTAACATCTGTAAACCTGCCAATGAAACTGATCTTTGGGGATGTTGTTGTTTACTTAGTAAACGAAAAGGGGCAGTGATTGAAGTCCACCATCTAGGTTGAATCCTCCCTTGTCCACCGAATGACAATGATTCAAGGTTTATTAGAGAGGATACAAAAGAAGGAAGTTGTGTAATGGCATCCGTTTCCACTCTACCTGCAAAATTCTGAAGCCTTTTGCAGTCTCTCAGATTTAACACAGCAAGCCTCTTGAGCATTCCAATTGAGGGGTGAACGCTAACCAAATTCACACAACCTTCAAGATCTAGCTCTTCGAGATTTGTAATCTCCGAGAAGTCAGGGGTGGTTGTTAGGTTACAACAGTACCTTAACTTCATTACTTTCAACCTTCTAAAGCACTGACATCGATAGAACAAAAAAGAAGATAAGTTCTCGGATCATTAGGTATCAAATAGGAAAACACGTGTGTACAAGGAAATACCTTAGGTGTGGTCCAATAATGTTTTATGTTGCTGTAAGACAGGTCAATGGCCACCATGTTTTCGGGATAAAAATCTGAAGGCAAGAGCTTGAAAGGACATCCATGCCAATAGAGCAATCTTAACTTATTGGATAAAAAGTCCAATCTTCCAGAAAAGTTCACTGCATCGTCCATTGGTAGTTTTAGAATACGCAAGTTTTTCATTCGCGCAAATGCTTTACCGTCTATATCAAACTTTTGACTATATTTCTTTAGCTGAATGTCAAGAATTTCAACTACTTCTGTTGCCTACATACAATAAATAATTACAAGATTGTATTATGAAGCATATGGAAATGAGTTGCATATGCAGTAAAAATCAATTCTTACTTGGTTTTCACTCAAGATATTGTAGATCTCTGATGGATTACCCCACAATCTGCTTCGGTTCCCGAGCGTGCAAGATTCTTCAAATACAATTTCCCTTGCCATTGCTTGAATCAAGTCATGCATTTGAAGTGAATTATCGCTCGAGATCATGATTAATGACTTGTCCACTAGAACTTGTATATTTGTATCTGCAAAAAAGTTACAACCATCTAGTATGCTTGCTGCAAAATCACTATTTACTCCAATGAATGAACATGCAATATCAAGCAAGATATTTTGCTGCTGGAGGTTTAGCCCATCGTAACTTAAACGAAGCACTCTTTGTATCTTTTCATTCGGATGTACTTTGAGCCTTTCCAGTTCACTTTCCCAATGACCCACAGTTTTTCCATATAAAAAACGACCCAAAACTTTGAGGGCAAGAGGGTGACCTTGCACATATTTCACAACTTTCTCAGAAACTTCTTTGAATCCTGTAGAAGGATTTTTTTCCTCAAAAGCGAAGGAATAAAAGAGCTCAAGAGATTTATCCTCATCTAGAAATTTCATGTCATAAATTCCATCCACTCTATGAGATCTTAGCAGCTGTTTATCTTTACCAGTGAAAATAATCAAACTTCCTGGGCAAAACCATGTAGGTGAACCCGCTAGTGCTTCTAACTGCTCATGATCATCCACATCATCCAAAACAAGCAGGGTCGGCCTTGATGACATCATCTTCTTTACTACCATAATTCCTTCTCCAACACTTGGTATCTTCAAATCTTCTATTTTCATTATCTTTCCAATCATTTGCATCTGGACTTGAGTTAGGCTTTGTTTTTCTTTGACTTCTTTGAGATCTTCACAAAAGCAACTTCCTTCAAAGTGGACATACATCAAGTTATATATAGCTTTGGCAAGCGTCGTCTTCCCTATTCCACTTATACCACAAACACCAAGCATATTAACCTTGTGTGACCCAATGAAGCGTGACAAGTTTAATTTGTCAAAATGGAAATCTATGCCAACAAGGTTTTCACCAACATGCAAGGGCCCGTCACATAATTTTTTGAGTATGTCTTTGGAGATGCAATCGATGAACTTATACTCATATCTGTTAACCACAAAGACACAATAAGTATGAGAAACTACATAGTGTTGGCTTTAGTAGAGCTACAAGACTAATTACACAAAAACAAGAAATTTACCCATTTGTCATGTCCTGGAGATCCCATCCAGATAAGTTAGCCGCCATGGATAAAGCTTCCCTCCATTTATCCACTTCTGTTCTATTTGAAACATCATGTTTGGCAAACGCTTTTGCGTAACTCCTTTTTTGTTTCCTCACAACATCATGCTTGGCATCATAAAAGATAATCCAAACCTCATGTTTGGGATCTTCAATCTGCTTGCATTGAAGTATTTTGACAAGTTCCCTCAGACACCATGTTGAAGAATTGTAATTTTTGGAGAAGATAACAATCAAAAACCTTGATTCTTCAATGGCTTTGTAAAGTTGAGGAGATATCTCTTCTCCTTTAGGCAACTCTCTATCATCTCTAAAAGCATGAATCCCTTTTTGCTTGAAATCGTTGAACATATGATCCATGAAGCTTTTGCGGATATCTTCGCCTCTAAAACTTACAAAGACGTCATATTTCCATCGATTAGGAATGGACGTATTAGCCATTTTCAGTGATGAGATCGAGCTGCGTTCACAAGTAAAGATCACCAAGAATTGGAAAAGTTAAGTTTGGTAGTTTGTTATGTTAAGGTTCTATAGCAGTTGTGTTTCCTGTTATTAGTTCTTTCTGAATGTTTCTGTTGTTAAAGGTTGGGTCTGTCCAAGCCTTTTACTTTCTATTCTTATGTACTTTGGTTGGGAAGTTAATATAATTTACCTTGCACCAAAAAAAAAGATCACCAAGAATCCATGACTAATGTAAACAACATCACATGATATGTTGATAGGTCAAATTATATTCAAAAAGTAAGATTTTTAGACTCACAGGTTATATACAATCGCATATACTAAATATGTGACTCGGGTTCCGTTTTCTTAAAGGGTATATTAGGCAAAACTAGTTGTAAGCTGTAAGCTGTAGGCTGTAAGCTGTAGGCTGTAAGCTGTAGGCTGTAAGCTCCAAAGCTGTTAACATGAGCTACAAACTGTATCTTTTTTTTAATAAAAGTGTTTGGTAAGTTAGGTGTTAAATGTAATTATAAGATGTAAAATGACATAAAAAGACATATCTATAATTGTAAACAAATGTTTGGAGGGTATATCAGTAATTTAAAGTTTTAACAGCTCCAAGATGTTTAAAAAGCTTCATGAATCAGCTTTTCATTTAGGAGCTATTTGTTTGAAATAAAAGCTTGAAGTTAATGTATCAAAACCCCTAAAAGTGCCAAACAGGCCCAAAATGGTAGCAACACAAAAACAAGTTATTGAACCACAACGACATCTTAAGTCTAGACAAATTTTAAAATGTTCCCTCTGATTAAACTCACCCAAAATGTGTGACTGTATAATTCAATATTTAGATATTTTTATAACCATCATGCTATGTAAAAAATGGGACAAAGATAGAAGTATATTTAAATCCTATGCCTTAACATTGAGAAGTATTATAAATATAAACCTGGTCATTTGGCTCACTAGCTAGATCTAATAAACACTTTAAATAATAACCACACAAGATATATTAAATAATGATTTAGCCCATTGGATCGATAATTATATTGTAGTGTAATAAAGTGAGACAATATTATAAAAGGGGTAATTAAGAGTATAAGAATAAGACTTGCCGTTTGCCAATTGGATGGAAGTCTTTGAGAGTGAATGCAATCAAAATGGAGGAAGATAGAAATCTATTGGATTAAGTTTACAAAGAGTAAAGGCAAGTTGGTTGACCCCAAGTCAATTTATTTGCATTTCTAGTCCCTCAGTTTTACACAATATGCAATCTATTGGATTAAGCTACAATGTCAAATTTCAACTATATTTTGTGACCCCAAGTCAATTTATTTGCTTTTCTACGAGTAATAGACTAGGTACTTTTTTTATTTCTATCAGTTCTTTGACTATTCTTACAGTGATTAAGTTATGTATAAAGAGTGACATTGCTACTAATTAACAAAAATAAAGGGTGTTTTTTTCAATGTTTTAAAAACCGGACCGGACCGGCCGGTTCGACCGGCCTCCGGCTGGTAGGCCGGTTTTTAAATCCCGGTTTTTTATAAGTCCCATTTACTGTAGCGAACTGGCCGGTTTTGGCCGGTTTTTCCGGTTCGACCGGTCCGGTTCAACCGGTTTTGACTTTCTTTTTTTTTTTTTTTTTGATTTTTTTTGTTGGGCGGTTCGGCCGGTTCGACCGGTGACGGAAGCATGGCCGGTTCGACTAAAAAACCGGTTTTTAAAACATTGGTTTTTTTCCTTCTTGCAAAACAGTGATAAATACAATGGCTTATCACCAAAAATAAAGTTTCTTTTTTAATATTTCCTAGAAGGATTGGTGTTATTTCTATCCGTTTCAGTACATGCACATTCATTTTTCTTTGTTAATTGATACTTCATTACGCTCCTGTTCTTTGCTTTTGTTTACGTTTATTCATTTTGGACAGACTATTTTTCCTTTTACTTAATGATTTTGTTTTCTGTTTTGGATTAAAAGTGAATAATATGACTACTCTTTAACAAAATATGTTTCCTATTTGACATATCCTCAACAGTGAAATGTTTCATTATTATTGTATCTTTCTTTGATCAATGCTGTCTTTGTGAATATATAGTTGGAGATACTGTCATTCTACTTAATCGACATGTCACTTCTGGAATATGACATGCTGAAGTACCCACCATCATTACTAGCCGCAGCTGCTGTTTTCACTGCTGAGTGTACTCTCAACAGTAAAAAGAACTGGACCAGAACCTGTGTAGCTCATTCAAACTATTCCGAGCATCACCTATTGTAAGATTGATTCCTCTTCCCTTTTTTGGTGCTCCTAATCTAAAACATCTGAAACAACTATTCCGAGCATCACTATATTTCACATTGCGAGATTAATTTTTCCCTTTTTGGTAATTTTTTACAAAATAAGAAACTTGGTGAAACTTAATCTGTCATGAAATCTTAAGAGAAACAAGTTAGGGGAGTTACTGTACAAATCTTAATTGGTAATAGAAAATTGAACAATTTGCCATTTTTTGCAGGGAATGCTCAAAGTTAATATGGCAAATTGTTCAATTTTCTATTATGGAGTAACACAAAAAAAAGTTTAGAATATATCTAACTATCTTATAATGCACAAAGGCCTATTATTAATAGAAATACTTAAAATTAAGCAATACAAGTTCTAAAGCTATAAGTACAAGTAATTAAACACATTTTATAACATTTACAAGTCTTAAGCTCAAAGTATAATTAATTAAAATAGAAATACTAACACTAAATACATACAATTAATATATACAATTAATACACCCCATCACCAATATTTACAACTACCTAAGCTCAATGTACAAGTAAAATGTGATAAAACTTTTGCTTCCACTCAGCCTGCCTTCTTACTTCATCCAGCTTGCCTCCTTTCTACCTCTACCCACGTTTTTCCATCCGACCTACCTATTTCACAATTCATGTAAAAAAAATGCTTACATTCAAAACACAATTCATGTAAAAAAAGATTGTATGACAAAAATGTTTTCACCTTCCTTTTATTCGGTATAAACACAAAACAAAAATCACGAAAGCAAACCTACCCGATACCTCAAATAATGATCTTGAAGAAGAAAATCTTGTGACTCCTTTGTGGGCTACATCATCCGTACCGTACGTATTTGAAGTGGACTAGGGGCGTATGTTTTTTGTGGATATGCTTCGAGTGTTACAAGGGATGAAAGAAGCACTATTAGGCATTAGTTGATTAATTCGGTTTTAATGATGATGATGGAGATGAGACCAGTGATGAGTTTGATTAAGATGAGATTTAATGTGGGAGAATTAGACTTTGAGATGGGGGCGGATATATCATTGTATGTGATTTAGGTTTAAGATGTAATGAGACTATTTGAGTTATATGAATATATGTCTTATACGGGTATTAAAAATATATTGGATTTGGTTATCTTTCTTGGTGGGCTTCGTCTTTCAGTTATTGGGCCGCGATGGAATGGATTTATGATTCGTTTGGACTGAAAGGATGGTAATGCTGACATTAATTGGACTATCAAAACATATAATCCGAATTGTATTATTTGGATATAAAATTTTGATAATGTTTGGTAAATGAGTGGTATTTTGGAATTACAAATTTACACGGGGGATACTAATTTCACGGCTAGAATTGGTAGTTTAACAAAATGACCACGGAGTTTTTGTACGGTATTATTGATTAGATTTTGAAGTGACATTTCACGGGTACTTATTTATCTTGGAGGGCGCGTGCGTGGTTTTACTGTCGAGAAAAGGGTGATGGAGCATCGGTGTGGTGGCGGTGGTGAACGGCAGTGGTGGTCGCTGCGCGTGGGTGGGGTTGTAGGGAGCGCCGAGGCTCGAAACTTTCCAGAAACAAGGAAAATGGACCGATCTATAAGTTTGGGTGATAAAAAGTTTCGCCGGAAAAAATGGCCTAAAATTTTTTCCGGCGATGGTGGTTGGCCGGAGAAGGTGACCGGAGGAGTGGGGTGAGAGAGAGAAAAGTGTGTGTGTGTGTGTGTATAAATGAGAGAGTGAGGAAATGAATAAAAAAATGGGTTTTTATATTTTTGAGAGGGACTAAATCTAGACAAAACAAACTCAAGGGGTGGAACTATAACTGCTGGGCGGAGGGACCTAAGGGGTCAAATAACTAAACCTTTTGATAAAACACTCTGGGACCCATTTGACGTACCAAACGGACTTGAAAATATGTATAACTTTCCAGAATTCAATTTATTTGGCAAAATTGGATACGCATTCAACAACAAATGGACCTATATGTTTATTATCACTAATGTTCTATGCATCGATAAAGCATCCATGCAGCGTTATTACTATTCTTGAATATGATCCTCAGTATACATAGCTTTTAAAAGTAAACATAGATTTAAGTAATATTAAACCACAAACCAAAAGTTTCTGTTAACACCATCAAAAAATGAAACAAACTAACAAAATATAAGATCAAACCCAACCCGACCCATATCGATTTTTTTCCAATCAGTTACACAAAATAACCCGAGTCAAAGAAAGAACAAAACAAGCAAAAACAACGAAAAACATGGTCACGAAATCCTTCCCAGACCGTTTCTTCACACTCGTATTCTCGCTTTTCAAACTCTTAGCACAACGTAATGCATCAACTTCCTTCAACAAATCAAAATCTAACCCTTCTATTTTATTTTCTTAAACAAAGATATACAACAAAGATTCATGAAGACTCAAGCAACAACAATGTACAACAAAGCTACCTCAAATCGATATGTTATGAGATCTGTGATTTGATGAGTTGATGGGAGATGAGAAAAATTAGACGAGAGGAAATGTATGTGAGGGGGCGGATGAAACAATGAAATGTGTGTGTAGGGTTATCAAAATGAAACCGTGTGTTAGTTATACACACTAATATCATCTTTGGGCCAGGTATATCACAAATATCAGACTGGGTTGAATAACTATTGGACTGGATTGGATATTGGGCTATGAGTTGGGCTGCAATACGCATACTTGAATTATCAATTGATGCTTATAAATTGCTTTAACATAGCGTGGATACTCTACGATTTGTAAATTACAATTAGTTTGATATTGGTTAAAGTTACTAAAACTTAAAATTATCGTTTTCCGTAAAGTCATTATAAGGAAAACATTAAACTAAAAATTATTGTTCGTTGAAAATTATTGTACAACATCTTTATTGTCGTTACCGATAGAAACTAATTTTAACTTCAATTATTATTCTTTTGCACAGTTACCGATAGAAAAACGTGTAACCGAATAACATTTGTTCGCCACAAAATATAGTCACAGGGTACCCGCCGCCGCATTGCGCGGGTACCCTGCTAGTGTGAGTTAAATTGTGATTTTTTTTATTTCATTTTTATTTCTTTTTAAGTTTTACAATAACAAGCTGTAAATACTTAACATAAATATTTTCTTAAAAAAAAAAGAAAAAAAAAAAAAAAAAAAAAAAAAAAACACTCTAGCTTTCAGCTTATATTACAAGTTCTAGCTCCACCTTGACTTCCAACTCTAGCTCCTACACCAATCACAATTTTAATATACTAGCTTATGAAAGGTTGAGCTTTTTTAAGGAGGCAATCTCATATGGCATCTTTATACTCCCTGGACGTTGAGTGATGGATTCGTGAAGGCTTGGTGTTAAGGAGTTCATCTTTTCCGGTTGTCTCTAGTTTTGTTTTAGTTGTTTATTTGTAACTAGAGGTGTTGGGGATTATGGCATGTCATAACATCCCATTATAGGTGTTTATCAAGTTGTTTGCTTAAAGTTAATGTGGCATCTCAGCCACATTCTATTTGTACTTAACTTTTTCATTTTATTTAATAATTTTTGTTTTGTCACATGGGTTTCAAACTTTTATTAGATGAGAGTTTTTACAAGATCAAGCTAATAAGGATGGTTTGTTAGAGTAAGTAACACATGTAAAGAGAAAATAGTCAAATTGCATAAAGAGTACTATGCAAAAATGAACTAAGCAAAAGAAATGAGCTATGATTCACTTTATGGTTTAGGTCATTAAATATTAACGTACATTCTCCAAAATAGCGTTTTGGTACGTGATTTAGAAAAGTTTCAATAACTGTTACAAACTTTCAGAATGTGTTCCACTATGTATAGGGGTGTAAACGAGACGAGACAGCCCGCGAGCTATTCGAGATCGACTCGTAAACTACTCGAACTCGACTCGATATAGACGAGTCGAGCTCGAGCTTGAGCTAATCGAGTACAATTTTGAGTCGAGTTCGAGCTTGAAATACTCGGCTCGTGAGGCTCGCGAGCCCTTATCGAGCTTCAATGATATTACATTTTTATCCTTTTATATACATGTAGTTACGTAAATGTCATAAAATCGAGTCGAGTCGAGCTTGATATGCTGATTTTTCATCGAGTTCGAACTTTAAATGTGGAAATAATCGAGCTCGAGTCGAGTTTCGAGCTCGAGTTTGAGATGACGAGCCGAGCTCGAGCTTGAAATCCAAAGCTCGACCGAGCTCGAGTCAAGTTTCAAGCTCGAGTTTTAGTAATCGAGTCGAGTTCGAGTTCGAGCTTGACAGTACTCAGCTCGTTTACACCCCTAACTATGTACATTTCCATGACGTGTCACTTAAAAAAATAGTGACACGTGTCACATTTTGAAGTATGACACGTCATCCAAACGTGCATGTTAAAACACTTTTTAAAATTTAGAACATTTATTCGAATTCACGTACCCAAACGATACTTTAAAGAAAGTTAATTATGCTTTACGACTTTAACTTAACTCTTTGTTGTTATTTAAAATAGATTAAAGTTCAAAATACATCCCTAAAGTTTGCCCATTGTCCCGCAATACATTCCCATGTTTTTTTTTTTTTTTTTTTTTTTTTTTTGTTTTTTTTTTTTTTTTGCACACAAACATCCCTTCGTTAGTAAAGTTAGCCACAATAAATCCCTCCGTCAGTAAAGTCAGTCGATGAGGACTAACGGTGTAAATAATTTCACCGTTATATCCTAACGAAGGTGAAAATATTTGCGTTAGTCCTCAGGACTAACGGTGCAATTTTTTCTTTTCAAAATAAATTAAAATGGGGCACAGTAGGCTCGATGTAACACCCCCGATTTTAAAGAGTTTAACAGTGGAAGACTTAACGGGGTATTACTCGTAGGATCATAATCATAATCATAGAAAACGACTCGAAAAAGACATTTTGTAAATCATTGTCATTTATTCAGAAATTCAAATACAGAAAGGAAATTTCAGAGTTTTAATATTCCCCAAAAGATGATATAAGTTTGATGTAAATAACAGAAATTTATTAAACACCAAATCCATCCATTACATGCCTGCTCCAATGCCTTCAATACTTCTGTTAATTACCTGAGATACATGCTTAAAAGTCAACAAAATTGTTAAGTGAAACCATAGCGTTTAATATCATAATCAGTTTTGAACACAAGTTTATAATTGCACATAGATACAATTATCATAAGAAAAAGAGTTACTGCGATCAGTATAGGTATATGTATTGCACTAAGCCTCATGACACTCAAACCTTAACAGTACCGTACAGACGGTCAACACAAACCAAATTAATGGCTTGAGATATGCCCTCTATAGGATATTGCCAATTTCCTATTGGATTCAAATAAAGTGAATATGAACCTATCTAGCTAGCAACAAAGGCCATCTTCTAGACATTTCAGACAGGGGTCAACCTTAACAGATCTGCTCACTATATTCGCGTTCACTCGCAAGTGATTAATGGCTCATGATGGGAGGGACTTTAAATAATGGCAATGTTCAGTAACTTAGGCAAATTCAGTCATGTAAAGCATACAGAAAAATACTTGTATTCTGTTTTATAACATGTATCTCCCCACGTAGTTGAAAACATTAAAAAGGTAGAAAGGTGGGACTATGACTCACCTGAATGTAACTGGAAAAGGTGTGATATGAAGCCAAATGAAATTAAGGAAAATGCTCCAACACAGGACCTGGATATTATAAGGAAGTCTGAGATTTTGACGGTTTTGGCCTAATACGAATAATGGATGAAATGGTATCGGATGACGAAGTGGTTTGTGATGAGAATGAATGGTATGCTTAAAATGCTTGAAGTTCAAAAATAATATTATATATAATATTATCTTATTTTTGTGTTTATTTAAATCATAATTATCGTTTCCTCAAAAATAGTTTAATTAAATCGTTAAGAATCGTTAAATATAAACATATACGTTATATAATAAATGTTGAACGAATTGAAATGAAATGCACGTGCAATGAATGAAATATGTCAAATATAAAATGAGAAATGAAAATAAAGTAAAGTTTATTATTAGTCCTTGTATTTATACAAAATTTACAATTTAGACCCTAACGGTGTATATTTGCACCGTTAGTCCTTAATTTATATTTTAATCCAAAAAGTTCTCAAAATGTCATTTTATATCACAAAGTTACTATTTTATCAATAACTATCCCAAAGTTACTGAAATTACACTTTATATCCTGTTTTTCTGAAAATGACAACTTTAGTCCCTGAGTTTGGAATCTTTTGCAAAAATGGTCCTTTTTATAGAAAATGAAATGGAAAAGTTTTCCGAGACTATCTTAAGGTTATTTAAGCTTATTAAACTGCTTATTAAGTGCTTATTCTATGTTTAGCTTATTTTTGTATTAAATGGGCTTTAACGAATTAAACTTGGCCCGTTAAGATTTTAAATGGGTGGGCTTTAAAAGACTATTGGGCTTTTAATTGGGCTTCATTTTGGATTAGAAAATCATGGAAAAAGGGTCCGTTTTATTTGCTTATTGTAATAAGCTGAAAACAGCTTATTGGGCTTTAGGCCCATACGTTAAGTATCAAAGGGTTTAAAAGTGTTGCGACTAGCGTTTAAAAAGGGCAAATTCGAATATGTTCAAGACCGAATGAGGGGGAACATTATACTAGGTTTTGGTTGTCTATAGTATGAAGAATTAGTAGGACAAATAAAATTAGCATGTCGTGTTTTAATATATGGTTTAACGAGACTGTTTCTATGCGAGTTTATACGTGAACAATTTTTAGAAATTAACTTGTATTATAAATAACGATTTACAAAGAAATTAAAAAGAACTCGAATGAACATGGATTAAACGTGTAAATGAAATTATGAATGCGTGAGAATGATAGAATTTGCCTTCCATATAGGAGGCGTTCATATATATATATATATATATATATATATATATATATATATATATATATATATATATATATATATATATATATATATATATATATATATATATAACGTGATATAGAAAATGATATACGTACGTATAAACAAAATATATATATATATATATATATATATATATATATATATATATATATATGATTGAAATGAAACAAAAACAATGCACGATCATGGGATAACGAATAGAACTGAGTTAAAAAGGGTGTGAGAGACTTACAAATACCAAAGAATGAGTTAGGACGTTTGGTGTGATCAAGAGGGGCTCGTATTTGGGTTATACGTGAGGATATGAACTCGAACAACTATCAAATGACCTTAACTTGCTTCGAAGGAATTCCCAGAGGTTCTAGGATAGTTTGATAGTGTTTGTGAGTGAGTGAAAACCAGGAAATGCTATGTGTTTGAGTCGAATGAGGTTCAAGCATGAAAACTGAAATTATAAATACACAACTTGCACAACTTGGTTATATTCCTTCATGGCAGGTTAGAGACAAGATAAGGGGATATATTCCCTGCATTTATGAGCTAGGAGTCATGGGGAAGTCTAGGGAAAAAATAGAAAACGTTTATGGATTAATACATATCGTACGACATGATCAAGGGTTCAAATGACTTGTTTAATGTGTGATATTGAGTGGTGTTGTGAGAAAATGAGTTTACATAAGTAAAATATGATTTAGAGGTCAAATGATATAGTAGAAAACGTTTAAAATGTAAAATGGGTCAAGTTGGAAATATATGTATACGGTTTGAAATGTTGCGAGGTAGATTTACTTTGGCCTTGGTTTAGGGATCAAAGGTTTGAATCATGACTTGAAACTTGGCTACCTATTAGATTGAAGTATGAAGAAATAGGAGGGGCAAAAATATATATTACTTATGTGTCAAAATCAAAAATGGCGAGGGCAAAGCTAAAGGATTTAGGTCGACAGAAATTGAGGAGAAAAAATATTCTAAGTATAGAAATGGGTTAAATGAATAGTAACGGATTATAGTTTTGGGCTTATGAATAGTATTAGGGTCCGTTGGATTTATTTTGAGTGTGTTGGGTTATCCGTGGTCCGTGTGTGAGCTCGATCCAATGTTTTGAGAATTAACGTAACATAATAAACAAAATTTCAAATTTTGATCATATCGTGTTCCGTTGGATTTACCCGGTTCATTAAATCCATGAATACGGCAGGCGTATTGGTAAGACCAAATGGCATTACTTGGAATTCATAATGACCGTATCGTGTTCGAAAAGTTGTTTTGGGAATATCTTCTTCCCTGACTCTCAGCTGATGATAACCTGATCTCAGATCGATCTTTGAATAGACACTCGACCCTTGTAGTTGGTCAAACAGATCGTCAATCCTAGGTAAGGGGTACCTCTGCTTGACTGTAAGCTTGTTCAACTCTCTGTAGTCAATACACATCCGAAAAGTCCCGTCCTTCTTCTTGACAAATAAGACTGGAGCTCCCCAAGGTGATGAGCTTGGTCGAATGAATCCTTTATCTGACAGCTCCTTCAACTGCTTCGACAACTCTTTCATTTCAGATGGTGCTAACCGGTAAGGTGCTTTTGCAACAGGAGCCGCTCCAGGCACTAAGTCGATCTGAAATTCTACTTATCGAATCGGTGGGATACCGGGTAAATCTTCCGGAAATACTTCAGGAAAGTCCTTGATGACTGGCACTTCCTTAAGTCGCCTTTCCTTTGGTTCTTTCTCTGTTACTTGAACAGTAAACACATGACATCCCTTGTTCATGTATTTCACCGTCTTGATGTATGAGATGATGTTGAGTCGGGTTTTGCTATGGTCGCCACGTACAATAAGGGTTTCTCCATTAAGCGGGATTTGAACAACCTTGGCATGATACTTGGATAACCAATCCATGCCGACGATGACGTCAAAACTACCTCGTTGGATGGGCATGAGGTTGATATGTGTTAAATTACACATATCTTTATCCTAATAAAACAGACCAAAATAGACCAAAAACTAACTAAATATGCCAAATATATTGTGTTTTTGTGTTTATGCATGTGCAGGTACGGATATGATGATAACGGACAAGAATGACGACAAAACGAGCACGAGAATGGAAAATGTCCAAAAAACCGAAGCCGGGGGAGAATTTACAAGTTTGGATCACATTTATGCTCAAATTGTCAAAAGTCAACCCTCAAGAATATCAAAATGTCAAAAATGGTCCTTGGAGATAATTTTCAGAATTTGGCATAATTGGTCCTTGAATTTTCAGATTTGGCAGTTTTGGTCCCTAAACTTAAATCTAATTCCAAATCTATTACTAACATTTTAAACCAAAACTAAACCCAAAACAAATAAACCCTTAAACCCCTCAAAGCCCAAACACCAAACCAAGCCCAATCCAAATAACCTAAACCCGGATCCACCCCATTTTCCCTTATCACTAAAAAACCCAGGGTCAAATCAATTAGTCAACCCCATCCCTGACCTCTTTCCCGCCTAACTTTTCCCCTTTCCCCAGAAAAGCTAAAACCCAGACAACAATTGTTGGATTTTAATTAGCATGATCATCATCTAATCAAATAAACACATCAAGAGTAGAAGCGGCAGCAAGATCGTTTTAACACGTATAAAGAATTACATAAAAGTAAATAGGGAACGTACCATTTGCACTTCTCTTCTCTTCTAATCACAAGATCAATAAAGATGGATTAATGTGGAATACCTTACCATTTTATTCCACAATCCAAGAATTACTATAGTGAGTAATTACCAAGTTCTTGTACACACGTACTATAACCGATCAAGCAATGATGCTAGTGATTAGACACGTAAAACCAAAACAAGATTTTTGCTACACAAAAAACTTAAGGATCGATCTAATATAATTAGATCCGATCGGTTTGTAGTTAAGAGAGAAAAACACAAAGCTTTAAGGGTTATAGTATTGAACAAGATCACCTAACAAATAACCCTTGCATGTGTTTATATAGTGTGGGATTTCTTGGTCACCAAGCCAAGCGATTTAGGGTTACTAAACCCTAATGTCGACCGGCCTAAGGAGTGTGCACCAAGACATCTAGATTCTTCCATCCCAATTTCACTAATAGTCCTTTAACTATTCCCTAACGGTCGTTAGTCAACACCGTTAGTTTACATAACGTCCGTTATGTGTCATTTTATGTCCAAATAATTAATACATATAATAAATACATATATTAATTATTTACTTGATCATCATACGTAAAGTGTGCAATCCCTCGGTCCCGTGTTCGAATCTAGACATACACGTTAATATTTTTCCATTTAACTCTAACAGCTCCCACTTGGAAATCTATTAAAAGTGTAATGACATTGGTTAGCATCTAGCAACACGCCAATGCCCCTAGTACAACTCGGGTGTGTAGTCTCCTGGAAAAACCACTTGATGATAACTCATCATACTTATCCTTTTGTTTCTAATACTACATTAATAAAGATATGGATCAAAGTCATTCTTTATTAATATTCTGTTTCTCGTTATATATGATTCAATAAGATTACCATATCTTCTGAACTAGTCAGGGGAGATCATGGGTGTAGCCACACAAACATCTTATTAATCCTACGAGGGGCCCAACAGTATTAAACTTCAAAATAAATTTGAAGGAACAAATCCCATTTTGACTACGAGCATAACTCATACACTTTGCAACACTTCCGAAAACAATCCGTATAGCTACCAGTTACGTATAGCGTTAAATTGAATTATAGAAATGCACTACATGTATGAACGATTATATATGATTCAATAAGATTCAATAAGATTACCATATCTTCTGAACTAGTCAGGGGAGATCATGGGTGTAGCCACACAAACATCTTATTAATCCTACGAGGGGCCCAACAGTATTAAACTTCAAAATAAATTTGAAGGAACAAATCCCATTTTGACTACGAGCATAACTCATACACTTTGCAACACTTCCGAAAACAATCCGTATAGCTACCAGTTACGTATAGCGTTAAATTGAATTACAGAAATGCACTACATGTATGAATGATTATCTGGTATCTCAAGTCTGAGGATAAATATATACATGATTTACTTAATGACAAGATCCACAAAGTAAACTCATGAAGTCGGGATAGTCCTATATTCCAATCCTGAATATCATGTGATATTGGTATCTCAACCTTACAGTACATTCTACCAATCATCACATTTGTCTTAATTTAATGATATTCCCATATCATTAATTGACAACGGACAATTTAGAATATATTCCAATATATTCATGGATATAAACATGCAAATATAGGATATATTATTAAGATAATGATAAATAAACATAACACCGTACTTTATTTCATTAAAATAATAACTGTTTTACAACATCTCATTATCAAATACTAATCACAGACTTTGCATGAAACTTTCAGCTAAACGAAGTCCCATACCCTCTTAAAGTTCTTTAAGCTTTCCACCAGGTAGAGCGTTCGTTAATGGATCTGCTAAGTTGTCATCTGTGTGAACTTTGAGTAATTCGATCTCTCCTATCTCCACTTGTTCTCTAACATAGTGGTACTTGATCGGAAAATGTCTGGTGCCCTTCATAATTCCAGGCTCATTGGCAAATGTTATTGCGGCTGAGTTGTCACAATACATTTTTATAGGTTTTTCGATTGAGGGCATAACTCCAAGCCTCTTAACGAATTTCCTAATCCAGACTGCTTCCATTGTGGCTTCTGAGGCAGCAATATACTCACTTTTTGTAGCAGACATCACCAGCGTACTCTGCTTCTTGCTTTTTCCAATCCACCGCACCTCCATTGATGACAAAGACATATCCCGTCTGCGACTTCGTATCATCTTTATCACACTTCCATGATGCATCGCAGTAACCTGTAACACACAGTTCTGCTTCTGGATTTCCCCCGTACACAATAAACATATCTCTCGTAGATCTTAAATACTTGAGAATATGTTTCACAGCAGTCCAGTGGAGTTCACCTGGATTCTGCTGATAACGACTGGTAATGTTTTGAGCAAATGCCACATCGGGCCTTGTACATCGCACCGCATACATAATCGATCCCACAGCCGAAGCATAGGGGATTCTCTTCATGCGTTCCACCTCTTGAGGTGTTGATGCACAAGCTTTGCTACTCAAGCCATGATCCACTTGCATTGGCAAGAATCCTTTCTTAGAATTTTGCATATTAAATTTCTTCAATATCTTGTCAATGTAAGCACTTTGGCTTAAACCAATCAACCGCTTAGATCTGTCTCAATAGATCTTGATTCCTAGAATGTATGCTGCTTCCCCCAGATCTTTCATGGAAAAACATTTCCCATGATAGGCTTTCACCTCATGTAAACTTGGAATGTTTTTACCCATGATCAATATGTCATCAACATAAAGAACTAGGAAAATAACATCACTCCCACTAGCTTTGTAGTATACACATGGCTCATCGAAATCTTGAGTAAATCCAAACTTCTTGATTTCCTCATCAAACTTCGTATATTATTGACGTGATGCCTGCTTCAATCCATAAATAGATCTTTGAAGCTTGCATACACGGTTTGGGAATTTTGGATACACAAACCCCTCAGGCTGCGCCATATAGATGTCTTCATCTAGGCGACCATTCAAGAAGGCGGTTTTTGACATCCATCTGCCAAATCTCATAGTCATAGTGTGCAACTATGGCTATAAGAATCCTAATAGCTCTAATGTCAGCTACAGGAGAAAAGGTCTCCTCATAGTCAACACCATATGTTTGGGTAAAGCCTTTCGCCACCAAACGAGCTTTATAGGTGTGTACGTTGCCATCCATGTCCGTTTTCTTTTTGAAGAGCCACTTACTCCCAACAACCTTAGCATTGAGAGGAAGGTCCACTTCAATCCAGACTTCATTTTCTCTCATGGATTGCATTTCCCCATTCATAGCAATCTGCCATTTATCCTTCTCAGGACTATTAATGGCAGCCCTATAACTAGTAGGTTCATCAAGATCCCCTAGTATCGTTTCCTCACACTCTACGTTTAAACATAGACGTTCAGGAGCTTTAACAGATCTTGAAGATCTGTGAATGGGAACCACTTCAACTTCAGGTGGAGGACCTAAACTTTCAGGTTCCACAGGAAGTGTGCTAGTGTTCTCAGAAGGTGACGTATCTTCATGATCACTTTCAAGATCATATACCCTCCCACTGAATTCTTGAGATATTAGATTATCCTCAAGGAATTCACCATACCTAGCCACAATGACTTTGTTCTCAGGCGGGAAGTAAAAGTAGTAACCCCTTGTTTCCTTAGGGTATCCTACGAAGATACACTTAACAGATCTTTGTTGGAGTTTATGATGCGTGGTTTTGCGACCTTACAACAGGTTTTACCTCTCGAGGGATCTCAAGAGGCTTGCAATCCCCACCAGGCAGTGTACCTGACCGATGTAGTATAGTGTAGTGGCAAGTACCGGGGGATTGATCGTTCTCTAGGGGAATAGTGTCGTTAGGATTGAAAAACTACTCTAATAGGTCTAAGGGTGAGGGAAGATTCTTTTTGTATTTTTTATATTTTTTTGGAAAGCAAGTAAAATCTTGGGTTTGAAGGAGTGGGCGGAATTAGTTGCTAGTCAACTAACCCAAATAACTACAAATGCAAATAAAATAAAATAACTGAAAATGAAAAGGTTGTGAAACTTATATGGAGAGAAATGTGTTTACTTAGATTTCCTTACTCCCTAACTATCTTTTACCGGTTGATTAGTGTGTATTAATTGCGTGGATGACGGGTGTATTCCTTAATACCAATCGTGGGGTGGCGTACGTACTTCCCCAACTTTACAAGCTCCTACTTCACTCCTATGTCGAGCCGGCTAAGAAGCTCCTAACATGGGATCACTAGAATTCGCTCATGCATTAAATACAACCATAAAAACCTTAGTACGCATTGGTTCATGTTTCTTAAGACGTTCAAGCAAATTACCGTATAGGAGGTTAGCCAGTTTTCTTAAGCCTAACATCGATAAACAATCATCCAATACAATTAATAACACACCAACAACTAATAATCAATAGTCAGGTTTCATTAGATCTAAGCAAACACAAGATAAATCTAGCCTAGCATGTTAATTAAAAGACAAGAACAAGATATAATCAAACAACACATAGACATATTGAATGATTAAATGATTACTTATCTTCAATTAAACATGGGAGATCCAAGGGTATAAAAGCTTAAAAATGGCAGAAAATTCGTCTTAGGGTTTCTCCTCACAAAGTTGCACACTAATGACTAAAAATTGCAAAACTATATATAGAATTTAGGGTCTGAAGGCGTCACATTGTAGGAGGTGACGCCGTCACCTCGCCTTGGCTAGGGTTCCCGGATGGTCTTCCTGACGCCGTCCCTCTTTAATCCTCCAAAAATCCGCTCTGGCCTATCAAGGGTTGACGCCGTCAGAATTATGCTTGACGCCGTCTCTCTTTAGCTTAAACCGTGACGACCTTGATCACCTTAAAGGGTGACGCCGTCAGATTTCCATTGTAAAACTCTCTGGCGCGTCACGTGTATTTTGTCATATCCACCTCTTTTGCCAAGCCATGACGCCGTCAGGAGCAATCCTTGACGCCGTCAAGTGTACTTTTCCAGCAGCTTTGGAGACTTTGTCGTTTTCTTCACTTTTATGCTCCAAAAACGTCCAAAATGCTTCCTTTTCCAGATTTCTTCTCCAAAGTACCTAAAATGACAAAAGGAACGATTTAGGGCAATATTTGATCAAATAAATACGATTTAGGGCTTAAATGACCCCCTAAAAGCGGTACACTTTTCGCTTCATCAAATACCCTTACACTTGAGATTTGCTTGTCCTCAAGCAAATGCGCTTTTATTCTAATCAAAATACAAGTTAGGGGTCATTTAATGCTAATATAAAAGTAATTACAACAAATAGTCGTTCCACTTTAATCATAATAAGCACGGAGATTACACACTAGCACCTCACAAGTAGTGTTTAGATACTCACATCTCTCAGGTGTCATAAAAGTATATCTCATAAATGAAAACGGATAATATCTCTCACTACCTGTCATAGCAAATAGATTACCATAGGCTTGGGAAAGGATCAAAAACCTCCTCCACTAGGCGTAAGCACCTAAGATAAACTATCACAGAGGGCTTTTAAACGGGTTATAATGTTAGGTGTAGGGATATGATAAACACGGATTTGTTGGATAAGGGATATTTTACTGGTGGCGAGTTAAAGATCTTGATTAATTACATGTACAAAATGGCGTTGCTAAGCCAAGACTAGACTCGACTTAAGCTAAAAACAAAATAACAAAAACATAAAATAAAAATAAAATGAAACGGGATAGTAGTCCGTATGTTTTTTTTTTTTCTTTTTCTCATTTTTTTGTATTTTTCTTGATTTTTTTGATTTTTTTTTCATACACTCTTGCCCTACTGATGAAGCGAAAAGTGTACCGCTTTTAGGGGGTCATTTAAGCCCTAAATCGTATTTATTTGATCAAATATCGCCCTAAATCGTTCCTTTTGTCATTTTAGGTACTTTTGAGGAGAAATCTGGAAAAGGAAGCATTTTGGACGTTTTTGAAGCATAAAAGTGAAGAAAACGACAAAGTCTCAAAATCGGCTGAAAATTACCTTTGACGGCGTCAGGATTATCCCCAGACGGCGTCATGGCTTGGCAAGAAATAGGTGGATGCGAAAATTACTCATGATAAGCCAGAGAAATTTGCATGGAATTCTGACGACGTCACCCTTTAATATGATCAAGGTCGTCACGGCTTAATTTAAAGAGGGACGGCGTCAAGCCATAATCTGACGGCGTCAAGCCTTGATAAGCTAGAACGGATTTTGGAGGTCTAGAGAGGGACGGCGTCAGGAAGGCCATCCGGGAACCCTAAAAGCGGCGAGGTGACGGCGTCAGAATCTACAACGTGACGCCGTCAGACCTTAATCTCTATATATAGTTTTGCAATTTTTTGTCATGAGGGTGGAACTTATTGTGGAACTTTGTGTGTGAAAACCCTAAGACGATTTTAGCAGCTTTTTCAAGGCTTTTTGCCTTGAGATCTTCCATGTTACATTGAAGATAAGTTATCAATTAATCATTCAATATGTCTATGTGTTGTTTGATTCTATCTTGCTCTTGTCTTTTGTTTAACATGCTAGGCTAGGTTTTCTTTGTGTTTGCTTAGATCTAATGAAACCTAGCTATTGATTATTGGTTATTAGTGTGTTATTAGTTGTATTGGATGATTGTTTATCTATGTTAGGCTTAAGAAAACTGGCTAACTTCCTATTCGGTAACTTGCTTGAACGTCTTAAGAAACATGAACCAATGCGTACTAAAGGTTTTTATGGTTGTATTTAATGCACAAGCGAATTCTAGTGATCCCATGTTAGGAGCTTCCTAGCCGGCTCGACATAGGAGTGAAGTAGGAGCTTGTAGAGTTGGGGAAGTACGTACGCCACCCCACGATTGGTATTAAGGAATACACCCGTCATCCACGCAATTAATACACACTAATTAACCGGTAAAAGATAGTTAGGGAGTAAGGAAATCTAAGTAAACACATTTCTCTCCACATAAGTTTCACCACCTTTTCATTTTCTGTTATTTTATTTTATTTGCATTCGTAGTTATTTGGGTTAGTTGACTAGCAACTAATTCCGCCCACTCTTTCAAACCCGAGATTTTACTTGCTTTCATAAAAAAAAATATAACATAAAAAAGAATCTTCTCTCACCCTTAGACCTATTAGAGTAGTTTTTCATACCTAACGAACACTATTCCCTGTGAAGAACGATCAATCCCCCGTACTTACCACTACACTATACTACATCGGTCAGGTACACTGCCTGGTGGGGTTGTAAGCCTCTTGAGAACCCTTGAGAGGTAAAACCTGTTGTAAGGTTGCAAAACCACGCATCAAGTTTTTGGCGCCGCTGCCGGGGAATAGTTATTGTTTAGGTTGAATTTTTTATTTTATAGGTCTACTCACTAGATTCCTTTCTAGTGAGATTTTTATTTTCTTTTTCTAGGTTTTCTTTAGTCTATCTATTTTCTTCGTTTCTTTGTTCGTAACCATTACCATTCGACATCATGGAAGATGGTAATATCCTTGATCCCAACAACCCACCACAACAACCACCACAACCTCCTAGAGCCCGTACTTTAGGAGAGTACTCTCGTCTTAGCCACCATGGCTATCGAAACACCATTGAGCTCACTCAAGGAGCCAATGTCACTCCCTTGCGATCCGACACCATCCGGTTGGTGCAAAGTGGATGCGCATTCCATGGACTTCGTTCTGAAGATCCTAATCAACATCTCAAGGACTTTCTCAAAATCGTTGATTCTATAGACCTTGATGTTGCTACTTGAGAGACAACCCGATTGCGTCTCTTTCAATTCTCTCTGCGGGACCAAGCTAGTCAATGGCTAGAGCGTCAACCCGCAGGATCCATCACCTCTTGGGATGATCTCACCACTCGCTTCCTTGCTCAGTTTTTCCCACCGGGAAGAACTACCAAGCTAAGGAAGGATATCTTGATGTTTGAACAACGTCGAGGCAAAACCCTCTACGAGGCATGGACTCGATTCAAGGACTTACTCCAAAAAGTCCCTCACCATGGCTTAGAACTTTAGCTCCAAGTCCAAATCTTCTATGACCATATCAATCTCTCCACGAGGCAAACCATTGACCAAGCGGCTGGTGGTAAGCTACGTGATCTAAGTGCGGAACAATCATGGGCTCTCCTAGAAGATCTTGCTCTTTATGACAACGAAAGTTGGGATGATCCCCGTGATTTGAATAAAACGGTCAAGGCAATATCTTTGCCTTCGAACAATTCAAGCACTTCCGACCGTAGGATCATAGAACTTGAAGACCAATTCAAGTTTCTCATGAAATCCTACGAGGCTCCTAAACCTTCAAGCCAAGTGAACAAAATCACTTCTTCATGTGAATTATGTAGTGGTCCCCACGACACTCGTGATTGCATGGAACTCCCCGAACAAGCTTTTGCGGACTACGCATCCTCGCGTACCGACGGAGCGGGAGACAAGTGGTACACTTTCAAACCCGTGCCAAACCCCTATGGTGATTCATATAACCCCTCATGGAAAAATCACCCAAACCTTAGGTGGAAACAAAACCAAAACGCACAACAAACCAACTCTTCCAACCCACCTAATCGTTTCCAATCAAGCGGTTCCAACTCGAACCGTACTTTCAACAACAATCCTTCCGGCAATGGTAGTACCAATAACTTTGAAGGATTGATGTCCCAATTTATGGCATCTCAAGAAGCTCGTTTAGCCAAGTTTGAAGCCGATTTAAAACAAAAACAAAGCGAGATGACCAATAAGATTGACACTTTGTTGAAAGCCCTCAATGACCGAGAAATGGGAGCACTCCCTAGCAACACGGTCAAGAACCTGAAACTAAACGTCAACGCCATCTCGTCGGTTTCGTCTCCTAGTTCTTGTCCACAATATTATTCGGTCAATTCCATGAGCACGTGTTTCAAACAAACCCAAGTCGTTCCAAATGACCAAGAAGTTATGACATCCAAATTGGTCAACAACATAGTTGAAACACCTCCCACTCAAAACCTTGACGAAGAACTCAAGGAGCTCCACCTTGAAAGTCCAGTTGTTGATGTGTTGGATGAGAAGAAGCTCAAGTTAGGAGAAAAAGGGACCGCCTTCGTTCAAAACAAGCTACCTAAGAAATTAGATGATCCGGGCTTATTTGTTCTACCTTGCAAGATCGGTAATTCGGAGGCTTATGACACATTAGCCGATCTTGGATCAAGCCTTAACCTACTTCCGTTACCTCTCTACACCTCTTTAAAACTAGGAAAACTTGAAGAAACCGAGGTGATAATTGGTTTAGTGGATGGGAGTGTTGCTTACCCGGTTGGAGTAGTCAAAGACGTGTTAGTACACATAGGAAAACTAACCATTTTAGCCGATTTCCACGTCCTTGATATGGTTAGCGACCCTACATTCCCCTTGTTAATAGGTAGAGGATTTTTAGCGACCGCTAGTGCTATGATTGATTGTAAGGAATCTAAGATAGCGGTAGGAGAAGGAGATACTTGGTCAGTCTATGATGTGAAGAAACATACCTATGATGCTAGTGATGAACCAACACCCTATTGGTTAGAATTAAATAGGAGACCATCTAGATATGGACCTTGGATCGATAGAGACTTCATAGGACCCCAACGCCCATTTTACCTAGAAGAGGACTTTGTTAACCGAACACATACGGTAGAGCAACTCTTGGCTAGGGACACCGAATTGGATCCATTTGAAGACCCTCTAGTTTTTAGGAAGATGATTGATTTCCTAGGAGTTTTGCCAATTAACCTAGGGATGAATAAGTGGAATTGTGAGGACGATGATCATAAGTGGGATTGGGACAAACCACCCAAAGATGGAGATGGGTCATGGCATATTAAGATGACATTGTATGACCCAGATGGAGAGAAGTTTGAAAAGATATATCGTACTAAGCGGACCAATAGAAAACTTCAATCCAAGCTTAACCCTAAAGACGTCCTCGATGACGAGCTTACTTACATAGGGTAGCGTGACTTTGAGTCTAGCTACAAGACTCATTAATAAAGAAAAGCGCTTCTTGGGAGGCAACCCAAGCTTTATTTGTTTTGTGTGTTTATTTATTTGTTTGTTTGATTTTATTTGTTTCCGTATGTATGTTTAAAATTTATTATTATTGATTCATGTTCAAAACTAATTTGTGAAAATGTTTTATTTTTGTTTTTAACTTCGTCTTAACTACATATAAAGGTATTTTGCAAAAGTTAAGTGTAAGGGAAATCCAAATCGGTTTATTAGAACACAAATGAACATGAATCGTAATAATAATAAATTAACATACATATTAGTATTTGTTTGAGTCAAATGCTTGTATCGAGTCATAATGATGTTTTGCAGGAATTCCAGGAAGTAAGGTATAGGTTTTTCCAAATTTTTTCCGGAAACGTAACATGAGAATTCTGTCAGATCATTTCTGACGGCGACAGGAGTTACAACCTGACGGCGTCAGGTTTAATTTTCTGAAAATTTTTGAAAGTTTTGTTTTCATAAAAAGTTTTTATTAAATCTCTAACTTATAATCTCCAGGAATCTGCAAAATTATCATTCCACAAGCATTATATCCTTATATATAGAGTTTATCCCGCCGATGTTATGTAGGTTTTCGTGTTTGTTTTCTCAGGTTTAACAGGTTATTTTGGACAAGGAAATGTTTGTTGGATCAAGCTTATGGCGATGCATTAGTCATGGAGCTTCAACATTCTCTTGGAAGAAGATCTAACCATGTTACTTCATTATCCACCGAACGAATCAGGGGAGTATTTGATTTCATTCTTTTACTTTATGCTTTTACATCTTGTTATTTGAACATTGGGGACAATGTTCATCTTAAGTGTAAGGGGGGGTAAAAGTACGATTATAGAATGCTATTACGCTTGATTTTTGTTTGTTTAATAGTAGATGTGTAATAAAACTGAGATAAATACCTGTTAGGGTAATTTTAGTGCCAAATTTAAAATTTTTTACAACATTTAGGAGTGAAACTTTAGTTCTAATGAGCGTCTCATGGATAGGAGTTATATGACTAGCACAAAAACCGTACCACTAAAAAATTTTCCACCCCCAAATATGTGAGGTTCGCCCCTAGAATTGGTAGGAAAAGCATTTTGCTATGATGTGTGTACCGGTAGCACTTAGATTCTAGAACTTGCGTTAGGACCATTCCGAGGCCACAAGTGAGACTACATTCGTGTAGTTAGATTTACTACATGATAAGAGGCATTAGGATTAACCCATTGTTTTACACCTGTGTTTTTGTTATAATTACATTGGCTACATTGGTCAAGTAATTCTCCCACACCCTTTGCGTTGTACTCATTTTTAGTACACGATACCCCTAGTACACCCCTCAGAGCCTATCTTTTCGTTTCTAACTTTAAGCATTTTACTTAAAGGAAGAATTTGTTTACACCCCACTTAAATGTACACCCAAATCGCCTTAGCCTACCTTGTATGCACTCATTTTTAGTGCATTATTGTGACAACATTTGTTTAAACCCAAGTTAATTATCTAATTGATTACATGGTTGCTAAGTCGAGTCATATCCTTGTTCATATTGTTTTGGGACGATTGGGACTCATGGGTAAAGTACTAGTGTAATGGAGTAATAGGGAAGAACATCATTTATTACCCCCATATGTGCTAAATATTTTAAAAGTACTCCAAGTGTTTTAATTATCTTAATTCGAGTCATTAGAATAGTTATTTGTAAAGTTATGTAAAAGTTCAAGTGTAAGGGGAATGCAACGCCCCTATGATGTATTATTTTGGATGGTAGGGCAAGAGTGTATGAAAAAAAAAATATTCAAGAAAAATACAAAAAAATGAGAAAAAGAAAAGTAGAAAAATCATACGGACTACCATCCCGTTTCATTTTATGTTTATTTTATGTTTTTGTTATTTTCTTTCATTAGCTTAAATCGAGTCGAGTCTTGGCTTAGCAACATTGTATAGTACATGTAATTAATCAAGATCTTTAACTCGCCACCAGCAAAATATCCCTTATCCAACAAAACCGTGTTTATCATATCCCTACACCTAACGTTATAACCCATTTAAAAGCCCTCTTTGATAGTTTATCTTAGGTGCTTACGCCTAGTGGAGGAGGTTTTCGATCCTTTCCCAAGCCTATGGTAATCTATTTGCTATGACAGGTAGTGAGAGATATTATCCGTTTTCATTTATGAGATTTATTTTGATGACACTTGAGAGATGTGAGTATCTAAACACTACTTGTGAGGTGCTAGTTTGTAATCTCCGTGCTTATTATGATTAAAGTGGAACGATTATTTGTTGCAATTACTTTTATATTAGCATTAAATGACCCCTAACTTGTATTTTGATTAGAATAAAAGCACATTTGCTTGAGGACAAGCAAATCTCAAGTGTAAGGGTATTTGATGAAGCGAAAAGTGTACCGCTTTTAGGGGGTCATTTAAGCCCTAAATCGTATTTATTTGATCAAATATCGGCCTAAATCGTTCCTTTTGTCATTTTAGGTACTTTTGAGGAGAAATCTGGAAAAGGAAGCATTTTGGACGTTTTTGGAGCATAAAAGTGAAGAAAACGACAAAGTCTCAAAATCGGCTGAAAATTACCTTTGACGGCGTCAGGATTATCCCCAGACGGCGTCATGGCTTGGCAAGAAATAGGTGGATGTGAAAATTACTCATGATAAGCCATAGAAATTTGCATGGAATTCTGACGGCGTCACCCTTTAATCTGATCAAGGTCGTCACGGCTTAATTTAAAGAGGGACGGCGTCAAGCCATAATCTGACGGCATCAAGCCTTGATAAGCCAGAACGGATTTTGGAGGTCTAGAGAGGGACGGCATCAGGAAGGCCATCCGGGGACCCTAAAAGCGGCGAGGTGACGGCGTCAGAATCTACAACGTGACGCCGTCAGACCTTAATCTCTATATATAGTTTTGCAATTTTTTGTCATGAGGGTGGAACTTATTGTGGAACTTTGTGTGTGAAAACCCTAAGACGATTTTAGCAGCTTTTTCAAGGCTTTTTGCCTTGAGATCTTCCATGTTACATTGAAGATAAGTTATCAATTAATCATTCAATATGTCTATGTGTTGTTTGATTCTATCTTGTTCTTGTCTTTTGTTTAACATGCTAGGCTAGGTTTTCTTTGTGTTTGCTTAGATCTAATGAAACCTAGCTATTGATTATTGGTTATTAGTGTGTTATTAGTTGTATTGGATGATTGTTTATCTATGTTAGGCTTAAGAAAACTGGCTAACTTCCTATTCGGTAACTTGCTTGAACGTCTTAAGAAACATGAACCAATGCGTACTAAAGGTTTTTATGCTTGTATTTAATGTACAAGCGAATTCTAGTGATCCCATGTTAGGAGCTTCCTAGCCGGCTCGACATAGGAGTGAAGTAGGAGCTTGTAGAGTTGGGGAAGTACGTACGCCACCCCACGATTGGTATTAAGGAATACACCCGTCATCCACGCAATTAATACACACGAATTAACCGGTAAAAGATAGTTAGGGAGTAAGGAAATCTAAGTAAACACATTTCTCTCCACATAAGTTTCACCACCTTTTCATTTTCTGTTATTTTATTTTATTTGCATTCGTAGTTATTTGGGTTAGTTGACTAGCAACTAATTCCGCCCACTCTTTCAAACCCGAGATTTTACTTGCTTTCATAAAAAAAAATATAAAAACATAAAAAAGAATCTTCTCTCACCCTTAGACCTATTAGAGTAGTTTTTCATACCTAACGAACACTATTCCCTGTGGAGAACGATCAATCCCCCGTACTTACCACTACACTATACTACATCGGTCAGGTACACTGCCTGGTGGGGTTGTAAGCCTCTTGAGATCCCTTGAGAGGTAAAACCTGTTATAAGGTTGCAAAACCACGCATCACCTACCATCCAAAATAATACATCGTAGGGGCGTTGCATTCCCCTTACACTTGAACTTTTACATAACTTTACAAATAACTATTCTAATGACTCGAATTAAGATAATCGAAACACTTGGAGTACTTTTAAAATATTTAGCACATATGGGGGTAATAATGTTGTTCTTCCCCATTACTCCATTACACTAGTACTTTACCCATGAGTCCCGATCGTCCCAAAAAAATATGTACAAGGATATGACTCGACTTAGAAACCATGTAATCAATTAGATAATTAACTTGGGGTTTAAACAAATGTTGTCACAATAATGCACTAAAAATGAGTGCACACAAGGTAGGCTAAGGCGATTTGGGTGTACATTTAAGTGGGGTGTAAACAAATTATTACTTTAAGTAAAATGCTTAAAGTTAGAAACGAAAAGATAGGCTCTGAGGGGTGTACTAGGGGTATCGTGTACTAAAAATGAGTACAATGCAAAGGGTGTGGGAGAATTACTTGACCAATGTAGCCAATGTAATTATAACAAAAACACAGGTGTAAAACAATGGGTTAATCCTAATGCCTCTTATCATGTAGTAAATCTAACTACACGAATGTAGTCTCACTTGTGGCCTCGGAATGGTCCTAACGCAAGTTCTAGAATCTAAGTGCTACCGGTACACACATCATAGCATTAATGCTTTTCCTACCAATTCTAGGGGCGAACCTCACATATTTGGGGGTGGAAATTTTTTTTAGTGGTACGGTTTTGTGCTAGTCATATAACTCCTATCCGTGAGACGCTCATTAAGACAAAAGTTTCACTCCTAAATGTTGTAAAAAATTTTAAATTTGGCACTAAAATTGCCCTAAAAAGTATTTCTCTCAGTTTTATTACACATCTACCATTAAACAAACAAAAATCAAGTGCAATTGTATTCTCTGAAGTATCGTATTTTACCCCCCTTACACTTAAGATGAACATTGTCCCCAATGTTCAAATAACAAGATGTAAAAGTAAATATGGTAAAAGAATGAAATCAAATACTCCCCTGATTCGTTTGGTGGATAAAGAGGTAACATGGTTAGATCTTCTTCCAAGGTAATGTTGAATCTTCAAGACTAATGCATCGCCAAAAGCTAGATTCCACATACATCTCCTTGTCCAAAATAACCTGTTAATCCTGAGAAAACAAACACGAAAACCTGCATAACATCAGCGGGATAAATATATATAGGGATATAATGCTTGTGGAATGATTATTTTGCAGATTCCTGGAGTTTATAAGTTAGAGATTTAATAAAAACTTTTTATGATTCCGGTAGAAAAACAAAACTTTCAAAAATTTCAGAAAATTAAAACCTGACGCCGTCAGGTTGTAATGCCTGACGCCGTCAGAAATGATCTGACAGAATTCTCATGTTAAGTTTCCAGAAAATTTCTGGAAAAACCTATACCTTACTTCCTGGAATTCCTGCAAAACATCATTATGACTCGATACAAGCATTTGACTCAAACAATTACTAATATGTATGTTAATTTATTATTGTTACGATTCATGTTCATTTGTTCTAATAAACCGATTTGGATTTCCCTTACACTTATCTTTTGCAAAATACCTTTATATGTAGTTAAGACGAAGTTAAAAACAAGATAAAACATTTTCACAATTTAGTTTCGAACATGAATCAATAATAATAAAAATTAAACATACATACGTAAGCAAATAAAATCAAACAAACAAATAAATAAACACACAAAGCAAATAAAGCTTGGGTTGCCTCCCAAGAAGCGCTTGTTTTTGTTCGAGTCACGAGCCTGACTCTACCCTTATTTAACGGAAATAGGAGAGGTTTTTCCTACACTTAGGATTAAGTGTGGGTGAAAGTAGCGATACATACCCTTAGGGTGGAAATATGCCACGTGAGGAAAGAGTGACGGGTGAATTATATGCTCAAAGGTGCGGGATCCTATCATCATAACCTTGCCTAATTCAATTGGGTTAGTGGGCGGATTAAGATTTTCTCCTAGAAAGGGATCATCTTCTATCAACTTCGAGAGACTCCAAGTTAAGAATCCACTTTGACCTAATAAACCCGGTTTAAACCCATAATGTTTCTTGTGATCAATCATGAATGGGTGATGTAAGTATGTAAGGTCATGGTTCACTCCTATATTAGCTTCCACTCCACATGGCCTAGAGTCTACTACCTTAATCTTAACATTACCCGGACTACATGGTTTGATGGGTGGATCGGGACCTTTTTCAATTCCTAAATTCACATCTAAAGATGGAAGATTAGGTAACGGTTTTGGTTGAGGCTCCGGTTCATCAAAACTAGGAACTTCCATATAACTAAAAGAAAGGTTATGACTACAAGTATTCAAACCTATATCCTCTAGTTGTGTTTGGTCCAAGGGTTCTACCTCTATTGGGGTTCCTATAGTCTCTTCTACTTTTTTCGGGTAAGTTACGGGCGGTTTGTTAACCTCAAATGATGGTAGGATTTGTGGGGTATTTAGTGGTCTTGGATTTCTAACCTCATTCTCCATAGTATCTAAATCACCTATATGTTCATCATGTGTTTTGGTAGGATCTAACCCAAACACATTCCTAAGTATCTCAAATCCTTCTCTAGCCATTTGAAATTCTAAGTCCGATTCATAGTAATATTCAACTTGATTACTATGTTCCAATTGCCTAAAGGATTCCTCATGCGTGTCATATGTTTTGGTGAAATCTATCCCACTCATGCAACTAGGTAGTTCAACACTAACCATCTCACAATCTTGGTCCAATTCAAGGTCCATGTTCTTAAAAACTAGGTCTTCTTGCTCATGGTACCTATAGTCGGATAAATCCTCCTCATTTGTTTCCTCAAGTTATGATGTATATAAACCCATCAATTCATTCAACTTATGGTTCACGGTTAGGAAGCTTTCCTCAAATTTTTTCCAAAGAGTTTCACTAAAAGGAGTTGATCCTAACAATGATTGTTTAATAGAAGCCGCACATGCACATAATTCATCAAACCTATCAAACTTTACACCCATCTCCTCTTGTATATATCTAAGATCACTTAAAAATTCATTGGAACAACAGGAAGCAAATCTATCCGTGTAAAGTAATTGTTCCTCTATTGTTAATGATCTAAATGGAATTTCATCCGCCATGGTGACAAATGAAAATGGTTTTACAAACAAAGGGCACAAAGAAAAAGATAGACTAAAGAAATCTAATAAAAAGAAAATAAATATCTCACTCGATAGGAATCAAGTGAGTAGACCTAATAAAATAAAAATTCAACCTAAACAATAACTATTCCCCGACAGCGGCGCCAAAAACTTGATGCGTGGTTTTGCGACCATACAACAGGTTTTACCTCTCGAGGGATCTCAAGAGGCTTGCAATCCCCACCAGGCAGTGTACCTGACCGATGTAGTATAGTGAAGTGGCAAGTACCGGGGGATTGATCGTTCTCTAGGGGAATAGTGTCGTTAGGATTGAAAAACTACTCTAATAGGTCTAAGGGTGAGGGAAGATTCTTTTTGTATTTTTTATATTTTTTTGGAAAGCAAGTAAAATCTCAGGTTTGAAGGAGTGGGCGGAATTAGTTGCTAGTCAACTAACCCAAATAACTACAAATGCAAATAAAATAAAATAACTGAAAATGAAAAGGTTGTGAAACTTATATGGAGAGAAATGTGTTTACTTAGATTTCCTTACTCCCTAACTATCTTTTACCGGTTGATTAGTGTGTATTAATTGCGTGGATGACGGGTGTATTCCTTAATACCAATCGTGGGGTGGCGTACGTACTTCCCCAACTCTACAAGCTCCTACTTCACTCCTATGTCGAGCCGGCTAAGAAGCTCCTAACATGGGATCACTAGAATTCGCTCATGCATTAAATACAACCATAAAAACCTTAGTACGCATTGGTTCATGTTTCTTAAGACGTTCAAGCAAATTACCGTATAGGAGGTTAGCCAGTTTTCTTAAGCCTAACATCGATAAACAATCATCCAATACAATTAATAACACACCAACAACTAATAATCAATAATCAGGTTTCATTAGATCTAAGCAAACACAAGATAAATCTAGCCTAGCATGTTAATTAAAAGACAAGAACAAGATATAATCAAACAACACATAGACATATCGAATGATTAAATGATTACTTATATTCAATTAAACATGGGAGATCCAAGCGTATAAAACCCTTAAAAATGGCAGAAAATTCGTCTTAGGGTTTCTCCTCACAAAGTTGCACACTAATGACTAAAAATTGCAAAACTATATATAGAGTTTAGGGTCTGACGGCGTCACGTTGTAGGAGGTGACGCCGTCACCTCGCCTTGGCTAGGGTTCCCGGATGGACTTGCTGACGCCGTCCCTCTTTAATCCTCCAAAAATCCGCTCTGGCCTATCAAGGGTTGACGCCGTCAAAATTATGCTTGACGCCGTCTCTCTTTAGCTTAAACCGTGACGACCTTGATCACCTTAAAGGGTGACGCCGTCAGATTTCCATTGTAAAATTCTCTGGCGCGTCACGTGTATTTTGTCATATCCACCTCTTTTGCCAAGCCGTGACGCCGTCAGGAGCAATCCTTGACGCCGTCACGTGTATTTTTCCAGCAGCTTTGGAGACTTTGTCGTTTTCTTCACTTTTATGCTCCAAAAACGTCCAAAATACTTCCTTTTCCAGATTTCTTCTCCAAAGTACCTAAAATGACAAAAGGAACAATTTAGGGCAATATTTGATCAAATAAATACGATTTAGGGCTTAAATGACCCCCTAAAAGCGGTACACTTTTCGCTTCATCAAATACCCTTACACTTGAGATTTGCTTGTCCTCAAGCAAATGCGCTTTTATTCTAATTAAAATACAAGTTAGGGGTCATTTAATGCTAATATAAAAGTAATTACAACAAATAGTCGTTCCACTTTAATCATAATAAGCACGGAGATTACACACTAGCACCTCACAAGTAGTGTTTAGATACTCACATCTCTCAGGTGTCATAAAAGTATATCTCATAAATGAAAACGGATAATATCTCTCACTACCTGTCATAGCAAATAGATTACCATAGGCTTGGGAAAGGATCAAAAACCTCCTCCACTAGGCGTAAGCAACTAAGATAAACTATCAAAGAGGGCTTTTAAACGGGTTATAATGTTAGGTGTAGGGATATGATAAACACGGATTTGTTGGATAAGGGATATTTTACTGGTGGCGAGTTAAAGTTCTTAATTAATTACATGTACAATATGGCGTTGCTAAGCCAAGACTAGACTCGACTTAAGCTAAAAACAAAATAACAAAAACATAAAATAAACATAAAATGAAACGGGATGGTAGTCCGTATGTTTTTTTTTTCTTTTTCTCATTTTTTTGTATTTTTCTTGATTTTTTTCGATTTTTTTTTCATACACTCTTGCCCTACCATCCAAAATAATACATCGTAGGGGCGTTGCATTCCCCTTACACTTGAACTTTTACATAACTTTACGAATAACTATTCTAATGACTCGAATTAAGATAATCGAAACACTTGGAGTACTTTTAAAATATTTAGCACATATGGGGGTAATAATGTTGTTCTTCCCCATTACTCCATTACACTAGTACTTTACCCATGAGTCCCAATCGTCCCAAAACAGTATGTACAAGGATATGACTCGACTTAGCAACCATGTAATCAATTACATATGTGAGTACCACATCTTGTATCATATATCCAGGCATTTTGCTTACGAGGAAAACAAAATAATTCAACCATAAAAATACCTGAAGTGCTCGCGCCATTTGCAGCCTTGTCATTTTTATTCTTGCGACACTCCTCAAGCAACAATGGACAGTCCCTCTTCCAATGTCCAGGGGTGTGGCAGTGGTGACAAGCAGCCGTATCCTTCTTGGAATAATCCTTCTTTGCAGAAGGATTCTGCTTCTTAGGCTTCTGCTGATGGATCACAACCTGTTTTCCTTTGTCAGCTTTTCCTTTGCCCTTCTTGTTCACATTCTACGGTTTACTGGGCTTAGCGATCCTACCACCTCTAATTGCCATCACAGCAGGTGTAGGTGCCTTCTTAGAGAGTCCTTTCTCATAGTCAATAAGCATTGCATGTAAATCACTAAATGTCTTCCCCGTGCAATGCATATTAAAGTTGCGCACAAACTCACCATACAACTCCTCATTAAGGGATCGATTGATGAGGCCAACTTTTACATCTTCCACGTACCCGCATCCGAGTGTGTCCAATTGGTCAAGATATCCTTTCATCTCCAATACATGGGCACTCACGGGTTTTGTTGCATCCTGCTTACACTTGGCCAGAGAATCCAATAGATCATACAACTCTGTCGTAGGTGGTTTTTCAAACATTCATTTGAGCTCAGTTATCATGTCCATCGGGCCATAATTCTCAAACTGCTTTTGCAGCTGAGTATCCATCCCCGATAGCATGAGACAAGCCACATCATTGTGCCTGTCCCAAGCATTGTTGAACTCTTCAAGTTCAGCATTTGTTGCAGTAGCAGCAGGAGGAGCAACAGGAAGAGGCTCACTAAGATAATCAAAACGTTTGGCCATTCTAAGAACAATCCTTAGATTACGGTACCAATCGTTAAAATTTTTAGTCCCAGTCAACTTCTCTCTTTCAATCATCATTTTGAAAGCAGAGCTCATATTAGTCATGTTTGTGTTGTCAGGGTTGGCCATTTCTACAGAAAAAGTTCAAAAGTTAGTACTTTCGATAATTAAAGTTTTCAAGAAAATTAAACACCCATGGTAAATAAACATTTAACCATTTAATTTTCACTAAAAAATTAGGATCCAAATTGACGTCGTTTCATTACATCAGCTGAGGCTGCTAGCAATGAAAGTACTCAATAAGGTAGAGCTACACTCAATTGCCAATATCCAATTGCAATTCCTAGAATCATGGGACTTACATATTTTGCCAACAACAGTTGCAAATGTAAGCATGTTTCATCCCCAAATCTTTATGCCTTGACGCCGTTCCATCACATTAGCTGAGGCTGCTAGTGATGAAAGTGCTCAATTAAGTTAACCAATTTAGAAACATATAAACTTGACGCCGTTTCATCACATCAGCTGAGGCTGCTAGCAATGAAAGTGCTCAATTTACCCTTTGATTCCCATTCTTTGAATCATTACATTCAGCTGAGGCTGCTAGCAACGATAGAATGTAATCTCAGGTGTTTCCGTATTAACTGGTTGGCATATAACTTAAATTTTAAGGGTATTAAATTTTTGATGTGTAATCAAAAAATATGTACAAGATGTCATGCATTCATCTTGTATCATATGTTTTCTACAAAAACCATTTACCAATTCGCAGCTTAAAATCAACAAAATTTTAATTGATGGCGTTGAGAAACTTACAACATTGCCTTAAGATGCTTCGTACCTTTTCAAGGTGTACTTGGTAAGTCTAATATTGACGCACAAGCGAGCGGAGGGGCAAACGTCCGCCGAAGCTAATTAAAAATGCGCCCCTTTCGGATGACAATTTTATGTCAAGCCACCTTATACCCACTTTATAGTTTGTCAATATTAGGTCCGCCGCTTCGACCACTTTTGTACAGTCGCATCAATCAATTAAAAACTTTAAGATTTAAAGCTTAAAACATTTATGTAGTAAATTATTATATTGCTAGTCTCGCCTGGGAGCAAATTACCGTGCGAAGCGAATCACTATCGGCATATAAGACTTGGCAATAAATTAATTTACCATAAAGGTTTCATAGTTATTTGGTTCATTTATTTTTATTTAAAAAATTACCCTCTTAATTGAAAACAATCCATCATAATTGAACAAATAAGATCAAGTAATTTTAAAATAAATAAACACTCAATAACACGTATATGATCATTAACAATATCATATAGCCACATGCAAACCTTTTGATAAACCCTGTTAATTATCTCTATGTGAATTTCAATGTATTTAATTAATAAAACTCCCATTAGTTTTCAAGCTCATTGTACCCAATGGACCACAGACGCCAAATAACTTAGCCGCGTAAGTTTTAATTAACTAAATACCACATTGCACATAACCAATTAATTAATATATTTAATTAGGGTCTTCCCTAATTTTAGATTTATCATTAAAAAAACATGTAGCAAATATACAAATCTAATCCATAATTCTTTGCATGAAGAATTATAGATCAACCAAGATCGTAACCCTAATTACTCAAATAAACACATAGCACATCATGTTCTTAATTTAGGGTTACAACTAATTAATTAGTTAAATTAGGGTCAAAACCCTTACCCTAAATTCTATTTGATTTTTATTGGAATGTTTTCTACAAAAACAAACCCTAATAAATAAAAATCGACAACATGTGTATAATTAAATCAAGATTTGATTTTTATTATGCGTTTAAGTAATTCATTAACATGTTAAAATGGCTCATGATGCCACTGTTGGATTTTAATTAGCATGATCATCATCTAATCAAATAAACACATCAAGAGTAGAAGCGGAAGCAAGATCGTTTTAACACGTATAAAGAATTACATAAAAGTAAATAGGGAACGTACCGTTTGCACTTCTCTTCTCTTCTAATCACAAGATCAATAAAGATGGATTAATGTGGAATCCCTTACCGTTTTATTCCACAATCCAAGAATTACTATAGTGAGTAATTACCAAGTTCTTGTACACACGTACTATAACCGATCAAGCAATGATGCTAGTGATTAGACACGTAAAACCAAAACAAGATTTTTGCTACACAAAAAACTTAAGGATCGATCTAATATAATTAGATCCGATCGGTTTGTAGTTAAAGAAAGAAAACACAAAGCTTTAAGGGTTATAGTATTGCACAAGATCACCTAACAAATAACCCTTGCATGTGTTTATATAGTGTGGGATTTCTTGGTCACCAAGCTAAGCGATTTAGGGTTACTAAACCCTAATGTCGACTGGCCTAAGGAGTGTGCACCAAGACATCTAGATTCTTCCATCCCAATATCACTAATAGTCCTTTAACTATTCCCTAATGGTCGTTAGTCAACACCGTTAGTTTACATAACGTTCGTTATGTGTCATTTTGTGTCCAAATAATTAATACATATAATAAATACATATATTAATTATTTACTTGATCATCATACGTAAAGTGTGCAATCCCTCGGTCCCGTGTTCGAATCTAGACATACACGTTAATATTTTTCCATTTAACTCTAACAACATTGTCCCCTCTCCTTTTCTTGCTACAGCCTCCTCCCCCCCCCCCCATGCGCTACAACATCCCAAAGTCAACCCCGCTGGCAATCCACCAGACCATTTTTCCAGCCAAAACCAATCTGTAAAACCCGAAATCTTAACATAATATGAGATGACAAAAATACCCTCAAGTTTAAAATTTTGAGAACTTATGATAATTAAATAAGTAACATCATTTGAACTTAACTTAAGTTACATAATAAGTAAATTAATTCAAACAATACACTATGTAAATAATATGTACAAAATAAATTTAATCCCACATTAAGCTCTATTGCTAGTCGATCCATTTTTGCCCACATCAATAAAATTTTCGACCCAACATAAGAAGAGATAAGCAAGCATTAGTCCATATTTATTTGGCCCATAATGATACTTGATCCATTCCCTAAATATACCAAACCATATATTCGGTTCCCCATAATCCCATATTACCGAAAATTATCAAAACCCTAACTCCCTTCCATACAAAAGTTCGGCCTCCATTTTGCTGCTGCTGTGTCGATCCAAACCAAACCAAAAAGGAGTGTTTTGGTCTTGTTCTTGTGTCATTCTCGTCATCAACAAGGTAACCATGTAATACTACTCAAATCTATACGAATTCATGATCAAAAACTAAGCAAACCATGTGTTTTGCTCTTGTTTTCTGCTGTACGCTTAAAGGAAGGAAGGATTCGTTCGTGCGATTTTGATCTCGTGTTATTCTTGTCATTCGTGTGATCTTCAAGGGTATTGTATCATATTACCTTGTTCAATTTTTGTCATGATCTTGTGTTCTAGTCGAATTTATGTACATGAAATAATAAAAGATGATAAGGAATATATGTCACATAAAATCATGAATCAAAACCCTAAAAACCCTAATATGTAAAATCGGCCTAGTGTGTGTGTGATGAATTTAATGGTTTTGATTATGTTAAGATATGATATGAATTTACCTAAACATGTTATGAACTCACCTATAATCGTTGTGTGTCATGAATTAAAGAGTTAGAATGATAAAACCCTAAGTTTATGCATGAATCTGTGAAAACTGCTACTGATCCAGAAAAAGATTCAACTTAAATCGAATGTAACTAAATGATGTGAACGTGTTTTTGGGTGTTTTAAGATTCTAAAACTAAGTTCAATGAAATATCTTTCTGGAGAAATTTATCTTGTAATTTTTAGAGGCCTGGAAGTCCACTTTTTGATTTTTAGAAAATTAAGTGTCAAATCAAATTCGTATGTCTGGAAAATTAGTCTGGGTTTTTTAATTTTAGTTTATAAATCGTGTCGAATTAGAAGGTTTCCTTTGAAATGGGTAATATTTGAGATGTCTATTAGTTACTGGAATTTTTATAGATTTTTATAAATTTTATAGATGGGGTAAAGAATTAATTTCTCTCCGGGTGTTTCAGCATATACGATTTTGGAACAGGTTATGGAAATGGAATTTTCATTCGTAACCATACTAGTTAATAAAATCTGTAAAAATTAGATAAAATACTAGGGAAATTTAGGTATCTCTTTGAATTTTTTTAGATTTTATTTCGAAGTTATACTATGATTTATGAATTATTTGAAACAGGTCCAGATCATACCTAAAACCTGATAAAGTGTAATATGACATTTAAAAGGTGTTAATTGTTTATGTTCTAATACTAAAGGGTCTAAATTGTTATTTTGCTAATACTAAAGGACTTAACTTGTAAGAACCTGTAACTTTACACTTTATACCCTAAATTGATGATAATTGCATAATTGGTCCTTAAACTTATCATAATTACTTAATAAACCCTCAAATGTATAAAACTACCATAATAACCTTAATCATGTGTAAATAACCTTATGAACCTTGAACTACTAAAATGGTCATGCTAAATACTTATAAGTTGATAACGAGAATGTTGATAACTAAAGTTACTGAATCTGGAAAGTTACTTAAAATGGAAAGATAACTAAAAATGGTAATTTGAACTTGAACCCCTTTGTAATTCTCTTCTACTCCTTTAGGTGTGAAGAAGGAGAGGTCTTGATCCGTTCAGTGCTTTCCATTCTTGTTTTGTTTTGCATTCGTAATAAGGTACAGATATTCTGCCCTTCTTGTAAGGTGCCTTCGTTCTCTTGAACTCTGATTTTGATTCGTTTAGGATTCCCCAAGCCATTGCTATGTTCCCCTTGTATTGTGAACCTTGACTTGAACCTTTGCTTTGAACTCTTATCTTGATCATTTGTTTCGAACCCTGCCTTGGACCCTGTTATGTTTCCTTGATACTTGACATGACCTGTTCATAACCTGGTAACCTGAATATTTAGGACCCTGGGATACTTAAAGGTTCATAGGATTTTATAACTACTTTTCTAAATTACATATGAAGAGGTTTTGAAAATTGCTTTTAAAGACTTTCATTATGAAAACTGATTTAAAGACCACTTTATTTTTAAAATCATTTTAAAAAGGATTACTTTTTAATAAATTGACATGAACCTTCTGGTATTTGACTTTTCTGATATTGACTTCCTAATAGTGAACCCCTGCATTGATCTCCTGTCTTGAATCCTGATATGAACCCTGATATTAAATCTGATATGAAACTTGATATAAAACCTGACTCTTGATACCTGATGCTTGACACCTGAGACTTGATACCTGACCTTGACCCACAGTTTGAGACTACGAGCCACCCACTAGGCATGAGGGTTTCATGTCCATGTCATTGATGCACCGGTGGCATGACTCTAGGGCAGGAGAGTGATGACCTGTTCCGTCCCTGACCTATTACTGATTTACTTGTTACGTAGAGGAAGACCCTGTGGCCTACTGGGGGCGTATGGATGCATCCTAGACCTGACCTGATTTGTTTGTATTACTTGTATTATCTGGTGACTGACGAGTGTGTGCGATACACGTATTTCACAATCCTGGGAGCCCGCGACTCCAACCCCTGGAGGTATCCCCTCACCCTGTACCTGGTATGCTGAGGTCACCCCTCCATACACCCTGATATGTGATTTGATATGATATGTACTGTTTCTGGGCTCGTGGTGGATTACTGTTTATGTTACCCTATGACTTGATACTGGACTTGACCTGTTTCGACTTAGGCTGGTGGTGGGTTATGGTTTCCTTTACACTGAGCCATTGTAACCATTTCTTGATAACTTTTTCCATTGTCCTTTCTACTCTTGTTACACCTTGTGCCATTTCATTATTTCACCATCCCTCATTACTGCTTTGTGTCGTTATATCTGTTCACTGAGCTTTCGTAGCTCAGCCGCGTTTCTTTTTCCCGCGGCAGGTTTTAGTTTGGAAGCTGGGTATGAGCGGAGAGTACCATGGATATAGAAGGCCCGACTAGCTATGGAAGAGTAATAGAAGAACTTATAGTTAGACTTAGAAACTTTTGTATTGTAACCTTGTAGTTTCATATTTCCTTTGTAACCATTGAATTCTATTGTATTATTAATGTCAAATGCTTGTGTTTGTTCTGATATGGAACCATCGTTGTGACATCTTTACCCTTGTCGGGTCGGGGTGTTACAATTATGGTATCAGAGCGACAGGTTGCGACTCGTAATACATTTACCCTTGACCTGTGAAGTTTGGACCACTAGGTTTCCACTGTAGGCGCTCATAAGATAACCTTTAAGTTTTGCTTTAGGATTTCCCTATAGGAACTTAAGTTCTGACCAGTGAGGAATGGGTAGACTCTAAGGCTTTTGGTTAAGTATCATTGCTTCCGCATCACTCTAATTCGTGCTTTGCTTTTGGTTAGATCCTGTTGATACCACTTTTTGAAAGTGAAGGCTTATGCTCTGCACCACCTAAGATCTGAAACCCAATTAAATCTTGAAATAATTGGAAATTACATAGAATTTGCCTAACACTATTTGAACCTTATTTTGAGATTCCGACTCCGAACTCTGATTCTTTTGTTAATCATTTTGATACCTCTTCGAACATTTTGAGAATCACCATGGCGATGACGTGCTTGACACATTTTGTTATTTGTCTTTTGCTTTGATAAACGTTTATAAATCCTCTGACACTATTTGATTTCGTTTCACCCATCTCTGTCCCTATGAGAAGCCTTGTGGTTGTGACCATGAGCATAAGAATGTTTTCCCTCATTTTTTGAATGATAAAAAAAAAAAAAAAAAAAAAAAAAAAAAATTGATTCGTGATCCGTCTTTCCTTGGTTAGTTAAACTTCGATTCTATTCTGATAAGAAGTTGGTTGACTGAGCATTCCAATATTGGCAACTACCCTTCTATGTCTCACCTTTGACGTTTGAAACAATTTTGAACTCCCTACTACAATTACCTATTATTAAACCTTGGCTATCACTATTATTTTCCCTGCCGGATGATGAGACAAAAAGTGTACCGCTTTTAGGGGGTCATTTAAGCCCTAATTCGTGATTATTTGATCAAATATTGCCCTAAATCGTTCTTTTTGTCATTTTAGGCACTTTGGAGAAGAAATCTGGAAAAGGAAGCATTTTGGACGTTTTTGGAGCGAAAAGTGAAGAAAACGGCAAAGTCTCCAAAATCAAGCAGGAAACAGAGCTTGACGGCGTCACGCTTTGTAGGTGACGGTGTCACGTACTGGCAAAAGGATGAATATGAATTTACACGTGACGCGCCAGAAGGTTTTGTGGAATTATAGGGTGACGGCGTCACGTGTTAATGGATGTAGGCCGTCAAGTGTTAAGTTAAAGAGAGACGGGCCAGAGGATTTTTGAAGGTGACAGCGTCAGGATCATAGACCTGACGACGTCAGATGATATAGAGTGACGGCGTCAAAGTATTCTTACACGAGAACGAACCTTAGTGAAACCGCCACAAGTTAATCAAGACAATCACAACTCGCGCGCGGAGTAGCTGTTACTGTTTTGGCCATAAAATCCTCATACGAACTCGGATTTAGGTGATTCAAAAGGCCACGGATTCGGGACGAAGAAATCTACAATTTGGTGAAAAAGGGGATCTGACGCCGTCAAGTGTATGGGCTGACGCCATCAGATCGGGCCGACAGAAAGTTACCTATAAATATAACCTTATAACTTCATTATTTGTAAGCCCCAAACCCTAAGTCCGATTCTAGGGTTAGGGTAGGTGTTTTTCCAGCAACTTAGAGGGTCCTAATCATGCCATAAACAGCTTGTAATGGTTTGTTTATCGATTCAATCTTATGTTATGTCTTCAATTATGATTATTGTTGATTGCTCTTCATTAATTATGCTTGGCTAAATCACCTTGTGTCTACTTATGATTGTATGAAACTTTTATATAATCAATTAGATCTTATTGTGTTCTTGTTGATGCTTGTGTCTATCATCATCAATTAAGGTATGACAAATACAATAGATCTAATTGGTTTAGCTTATAATTCTTGTTTCCTATTGTCTCTTGTATGATTGGATGATATCGATGTTAGGCTTAAGAAAACTGGCTAACCTCCTATACGGTAACTTGCTTGAACATCTTAAGAAACATGAACCAAGGTGTACTAAGGTTAATTGGTTGTATTTAATGCATAAGCGAATTCTAGTGATCCCATGTTAGGAGCTTCTTAGCCGGCTCGACATAGGAGTGAAGTAGGAGCTTATAGAGTTGGGGAAGATCGTACACACCCCCACGATTGGTATTAAGGAATACAACCCGTCAATTAAAACAAGGCGTGACAATTCAATAGGTAGAATTGGATAGCTAGCAAGGAGTAACATATCATAGGTAGACATGCTTCACTTCCCTTGTAGAACCCTAGTTTACTTTCCTGCACATTAGTTTAATTAGTAGCTTTTGGGTTAGTTGATTAGCAACTAATTCCGCCCACTCCTTCAAACCAGAGATTTTACTTGCTTTTTATAAAATATAAAAATACAAAAAGAATCATCCCTCACCTCTAGACCTAGTAGATAAATTTCAATCCTAACGAACACTATTCTTTGAGTTGAACGATCAATCCCCCGGTACTTGCCACTTCACTATACTACATCGGTCAGGTACACTGCCTGGTGGGGATTGCAAACTTCTCAAGATCCCTTGAGAGGTAAAACCTGTTGTAAGGTCGCAAAACCACGCATCAAGTTTTTGGCGCCGCTGCCGGGGAGTAGTTATTGCTTAGGTTGAAATTTTATTTTTATTAGGTCTACTCACAAGATTCCTATCAAGTGAGATTTTTTCTTTTTATTTTGTAGCTTTCTCGTAATCTATCTTTTCTTTGTGATTTTGTTTGTAATTTGCTTCAAATGGACTTTTCACTTAGACTTCTAAGATTGCAAGATATGGTTGAGTGGCTAGAACACCAAGAAGTTCAAAATACCTCATTTAGAGACACTTATGAATCATATGAGCCTTCACCTAGGATAGATTCTTATGAACAACCTCCATGTTTAGGATCTTGTTTTAGTGAGGCTAATAGGAAAAGCGACCTAGTTTGCCAAGGAATTGTGGATAGAGCCGTATCAATAAACCATAAGTTGGATGAAGCACTAGGTTTGTTATTATCACTACCTAAGAAAACAATTGATGAGGATATAGGTGATCTTGACACGTGGAATGATGAGGTAAATAACATAAGCCCACAAAATACTCAACCATCATTTGAGGCACCCACACCGCCCGTGACTTACCCGGAAGAAGTAGAAGAGACTTTAGGAATCCCGATGGAGGTAGAACGGTAGAACCCTTGGACCAAGCACAACTAGAGGATATAGGTTTGAACACTTTTAGTGATGACCTTACTCATAGTTCTAGGGAATTTCCTAGTGTTGATGAATTGGAACCTCAACCTTTACACAACTTTTTCATCCTTAGATTTACATCTAGGAGAAAAAGAGGAACCGACCCACCCATCAACCAATATTATCCGGGTAGTTTTAGGATGAAGGAAGCCATTCACTCACCCCCTTCACCTCACGTGGCATATTCACACCCTAAGGGTGTGTATCGCTACTTCCACCGGCACTTAATTCTAAGTGTAGGGAAAACCTCCCCTATTTCCGTTAAATAAGGGTAGAGTCAGGCTCGTGACTCGAACAAAAACAAGCGCTTATTGGGAGGCAACCCAAGCTTTATTTGCTTTATTTGTTTGATTGTTTGTTTATTTAATTTTATTTGTTTCCGTATGCATTTCTTATTCTTTTTGTTTACTGTTCATGTCTCAAATATAAATTGTGAAAATGCTTTATTTTGTTTTTAACTTCGTCTTAACTACATATAAAGGTATTTTGCAAAATATAAGTGTAAGGGAAATCCAAATTTGTTTTTAAGAACAAGATTGAACATGAACGATAACAATGAGATATAAGCATGCATATTAGTATTTGTTTGAGTCAAATGCTTGTATCGAGTCATAATGAAGTTTTGCAGGAATTCCAGGAAGTAAGGTATAGGTTTTTCCAGAAATTTTCCGGAAACTTAACATGAGAATTCTGTCAGATCATTTCTGACGGCGTCAGGCCTTACAACCTGACGGCGTCAGGTTTTAATTTTCTGAAATTTTTGAAAGTTTTGTTTTTCTACCGGAATCATAAAAAGTTTTTATTAAATCTCTAACTTATAAACTCCAGGAATCTGCAAAACATTCATTCCGCAAGCATTATATCTTTAATTGTTTTATTTCTAAGTCTGGAATTACACCTAGTTGTGAGTTGTCTTTGTTCGGTTTGATGCTATGGTTTTTCGTGTTTGTTTTCTCTGGATTAACAGGTTATTTTGGACAAGGAGATGTATGTGGAATCTAGCTTTTGGCGCTGCTTTAATCTTGGAGCTTCTACATTATCTTGGAAGAAGATCTAACCATGTTACCACATTATCCACCGAGCGAATCAGGGGAGTATTTGATTTCATTCTTTTACCTTATTTACTTTTACATCTTATTATTTGAACATTGGGGACAATGTTCATCTTAAGTGTAAGGGGGGGGGGGGTAAATTACGATACCTTAGAGAATGCAATTACGCTTGATTTTTGTTTGTTTAATGGTAGATGTGTAATAAAACTGAGAGAAATACCCGTTAGGGCAATTTTAGTGCCAAATTTAAAATTTTTTACAACATATAGGAGTGAAACTTTGGTCTTAATGAGCGTCTCATGGATAGGAAGTTATATGACTAGCACAAAACCGTACCACTAAAAAAATTTCCACCCCCAAATATGAGAGGTTCGCCCCTAGAATTGGTAGGAAAAGCATTTATGCTATGATGTGTGTACCGGTAGCACTTAGATTCTAGAACTTGCGTTAGGAACATTCCGAGGCCACAAGTGAGACTACATTCGTGTAGTTAGATTTACTACATGATAAGAGGCATTAGGATTAACCCATTGTTTTACACCTGTGTTTTTGTTAAAATTACGTTGGCTACATTGGTCAAGTAATTCTCCCACACCCTTTGCGTTGTACTCATTTTTAGTTGACGATACCCATAGTACACCCCTCAGAGCCTATCTTTTCGTTTCTAACTTTAAGCATTTTACTTAAAGTAAGAATTTGTTTACACCCCACTTAAATGTACACCCAAATCGCCTTAGCCTACCTTGTATGCACTCATTTTTAGTGCATTATTGTGACAACATTTGTTTAAACCCCAAGTTAATTATCTAATTGATTACATGGTTGCTAAGTCGAGTCATATCCTTGTACATATTGTTTTGGGACGATTGGGACTCATGGGTAAAGTACTAGTGTAATGGAGTAATGGGGAAGAACAACATTATTACCCCCATATGTGCTAAATATTTTAAAAGTACTCCAAGTGTTTCGATTATCTTAATTCGAGTCATTAGAATAGTTAATTGTAAAGTTATATAAAAGTTCAAGTGTAAGGGGGATACAACCCCCCTACGATGTATTATTTTGGATGGTAGGGCAAGAGTGTATGCAAAAAAAAAAAAAAAAAAAAAAAAAAAAAAAAAAAAAAAAAAACATACGGGCTACCATCCGTTTCTTTTATTTTATTGTTTAAGTCGAAATAGTGTCTTGAAAAAAATACAAAAAGAGAGTCGTAGTAGCTTAAGTTAAGTCGAGTCTTGGCTTAGCAACGCCTCATTTTACATGTAATTGACTAAGACAATTGACTTGCCACCAGTAAAGTATCTCTTATCCAACAAACCGTGTTTTTATATCCTTACACCTAACGTTACAACCCTTTAAAAGACCTCTTTGATAGTTTATCCTAGGTGCTTACGCCAATGTGGTGGAGCTTTTGATCCTTTCCCAAGCCTATGGTAATCTATTTGCTATGACAGGTAATGAGTGATATTTCTCCATTTTCATATATAAATTTACAACACCCGAGAGATGAGAGTATCCAAACACTTAATGTGAGGTGCTAGTGTATAATTTCCGTGCTTGTTTTGACTAAGGTGGAACGATCATTTGTTGTAATTACTTTTATATTAATGTTAAATGACCCCTAACTTGTATTTTGATTGGTGGAAAAGCTCATTTGCTTGAGGACAAGCAAATCCCAAGTGTAGGGATATTTGATGAGACGAAAAGTGTACCGCTTTTAGGGGGTCATTTAAGCCCTAATTCGTGATTATTTGATCAAATATTGCCTAAATCGTTCCTTTTGTCATTTTAGGTACTTTGGAGAAGAAATCTGGAAAAGGAAGCATTTTGGATGTTTTTGGAGCGAAAAGTGAAGAAAACGGCAAAGTCTCCAAAATCAAGCTGGAAAAAGAGCTTGACGGCGTCACGCTTTGTAGGTGACGGTGTCACGTACTGGCAAAAGGATGAATATGAATTTACACGTGACGCGCCAGAAGGTTTTGTGGAATTAAAGGGTGACGGCGTCACGTGTTAATGGATGTAGGCCGTCAAGTGTTAAGTTAAAGAGAGACGGGCCAGAGGATTTTTGAAGGTGATGGCGTCAGGATCATAGACCTGACAACGTCAGATGATATAGAGTGACGACGTCAAAGTATTCTTACACGAGAAGGAACCTTAGTGAAACCGCCACAAGTTAATCAAGATAATCACAACTCGCGCGCGGAGTAGCTGTTACTGTTTTGGCCATAAAATCCTCATACGAACTCGGATTTAGGTGATTCAAAAGGCCACAGATTCGGGACGAAGAAATCTACAATTTGGTGAAAAAGGGGATCTGACGCCGTCAAGTGTATGGGCTGACGCCGTCAGATCGGGCCGACAGAAAGTTACCTATAAATATAACCTTATAACTTCATTATTTGTAAGCCCCAAACCCTAAGTCCAATTCTAGGGTTAGGGTAGGTGTTTTTCCAGCAACTTAGAGGGTCCTAATCATGCCATAAACAGCTTGTAATGGTTTGTTTATCGATTCAATCTTATGTTATGTCTTCAATTATGATTATTGTTGATTGCTCTTCATTAATTATGCTTGGCTAAATCACCTTGTGTCTACTTATGATTGTATGAAACTTGTATATAATCAATTAGATCTTATTGCGTTCTTGTTGATGCTTGTGTCTATAATCATCAATTAAGGTTTGACAAATACAATAGATCTAATTGGTTTAGCTTATAATTCTTGTTTCCTATTGTCTCTTGTATGATTGGATGATATCGATGTTAGGCTTAAGAAAACTGGCTAACCTCCTATACGGTAACTTTCTTGAACGTCTTAAGAAACATGAACCAAGGTGTACTAAGGTTAATTGGTTGTATTTAATGCATAAGCGAATTCTAGTGATCCCATGTTAGGAGCTTCTTAGCCGGCTCGACATAGGAGTGAAGTAAGAGCTTATAGAGTTGGGGAAGATCGTACACACCCCCACGATTGGTATTAAGGAATACAACCCGTCAATTAAAACAAGGCATGACAATTCAATAGGTAGAATTGGATAGCTAGCAAGGAGTAACATATCATAGGTAGACATGCTTCACTTCCCTTGTAGAACCCTAGTTTACTTTCCTGCACATTAGTTTAATTAGTAGCTTTTGGGTTAGTTGATTAGCAACTAATTCCGCCCACTCCTTCAAACCAGAGATTTTACTTGCTTTTCATAAAATATAAAAATACAAAAAGAATCATCCCTCACCTCTAGACCTAGTTGATAAATTTCAATCCTAACGAACACTATTCCTTGAGTTGAACGATCAATCCCCGGTACTTGCCACTTCACTATACTACATCGGTCAGGTACATTGCCTGGTGGGGATTGCAAACTTCTCAAGATCCCTTGAGAGGTAAAACCTGTTGTAAGGTCACAAAACCACGCATCACTATTATTTTCCCTGCCGGACCTGGAGTTGACAACAACGGCAGCTACCCTGAAGAGTGAAGACATTAGCGATGCAGAAGAAGAAATTCTAGTCAAGATGGCGAGCCTGGAGCTGATGAAGACATGCAGTCTCACTTTCCTATTCATCTTGGTTGTACTAAGATGAATTGAGAGCGGAAGCAGACTGGATGATGAAGAGATTTAAAGATCGTGCCAGAAATCCATGTTACTCCATCACAGTGTCAAGAAGAAGTGCCGAAGGCTTGAGGGACCAGACTCAAGTTTATCACCCCCCCCCCTTCTCAGCGTATGATCAGATGGACAAGCGTAGACAGACTACTCGGACTTGGAGGAGATTTTGAAATCATGTATTTGAGTGGACGATTTTGGTTGGATGAGTTGCTTTCGTGAAGGACGAGGTTATTGATGGCGTGTTCACTTCTGCGTAACCCACTTAAGCTTCCGTTACCTGATGATAAGATCTTTCGAATGATTCGGGTCCTCCGTTAGTATTTCCGTTTGGTGTTCTTTCTGCATATGTTGGATGACGATTTTGTATGAAAATTTTCAGGTATTGTGAAAGACCTGACGCTCTGGACGACGTACTTCTTTGATGCCTATTAATTCCGTTACGTTATTTGTATGATCTGTATCCCTGATTTTTGAATTTTAGTGATGACCGAGTTGGACCAACCCTAGGGTGTAGAATGGACTGTTAGGTGGTTGATAGATGCTTATTCACGACTTGAGATAAAGTATGACCATCATGAAGGTATACTCATATGACGCTGGTATTATGACGAGTAGCTAACGTGATAATACTTACGTCATATGACGTACCCTCATTGTGATCATAGGATATTTCGAGGAGTGCCTTAGAAACCTTAGAAATTCTGATATCTGATTGAGACTTTAGGATTCGTTCTGCCTCTGCGCTTAAATCTGTTTTCATCGTTTTGCGATTTGATACGTTTGGATTCTCGACACGCGTTTGCTGACCTCTGTACTTCCGATAAGAATCTTAGGTCCTGTTGTAGGATTTTCTGCCGTTTGATGTAATCAAACAATCTGTTTTCCGTATGTATGGACTCTATCTGCTAATATGAACGAGTACACCTATGTTTTGCCATATATACGTCTAACATTCGATGAATCTGTTCATGATGATCTGTTGTGAATTATGATTTGTCTTTCTGAGGAAACCGAAGTTTTGACCCACGATAGAGAATCATGAGAAACTAGTCATTCACATTTCCGTTCATGGTCCGTTATGCTTTCCGTTTCGTTTCACTTCCATTTTCGAGGACGAAAATTTCTTTTTAAGAGGAGGAGAGTTGTAAAACCCGAAATCTTAACATAATATGAGATGACAAAAATACCCTCAAGTTTAAAATTTTGAGAACTTATGATAATTAAATAAGTAACATCATTTGAACTTAACTTAAGTTACATAATAAGTAAATTAATTCAAACAATACACTATGTAAATAATATGTACAAAATAAATTGCTAGTCAATCCATTTTTGCCCACATCAATAAAATTTTCGGCCCAACATAAGAAGAGATAAGCAAGCATTAGTCCATATTTATTTGGCCCATGATGATACTTGATCCATTCCCTAAATATACCAAACCATATATTCGGTTCCCCATAATCCCATATTACCGAAAATTATCAAAACCCTAACTCCCTTCCATACAAAAGTTCGGCCTCCATTTTGCTGCTGCTGTGTCGATCCAAACCCAACCAAAAAGGAGTGTTTTGGTCTTGTTCTTGTGTCATTCTCGTCATCAACAAGGTAACCATGTAATACTACTCAAATCTATACGAATTCATGATCAAAAACTAAGCAAACCATGTGTTTTGCTCTTGTTTTCTGCTGTACGCTTAAAGGAAGGAAGGATTCGTTCGTGCGATTTTGATCTTGTGTTATTCTTGTCATTCGTGTGATCTTCAAGGGTATTGTATCATATTACCTTGTTCAATTTTTGTCATGATCATGTGTTCTAGTCGAATTTATGTACATGAAATAATAAAAGATGATAAGGAATATATGTCACATAAAATCATGAATCAAAACCCTAAAAACCCTAATATGTAAAATCGGCCTAGTGTGTGTGTAATGAATTTAATGGTTTTGATTATGTTAAGATATGATATGAATTTACCTAAACATGTTATGAACTCACCTATAATCGTTGTGTGTCATGAATTAAAGAGTTAGAATGATAAAACCCTAAGTTTATGCATGAATCTGTAAAAACTGCTACTGATCCAGAAAAAGATTCAACTTAAATCGAATGTAACTAAATGATGTGAACGTTTTTTTGGGTGTTTTAAGAGTCTAAAACTAAGTTCAATGAAATATCTTTCTGGAGAAATTTATCTTGTAATTTTTAGAGGCCTGGAAATCCACTTTTTGATTTTTATAAAATTAAGTGTCAAATCGAATTCGTATGTCTGGAAAATCAGTCTGGGTTTTTTAATTTTAATTTACAAACCGTGTCGAATTAGAAATTTTCCTTTGAAATGGGTAATATTTGAGATGTCTATTAGTTACTGGAATTTTTATAGATTTTTATAAATTTTATAGATGGGGTAAAGAATTAATTTCTGTCCGGGTGTTTCAGCATATACGATTTTGGAATAGGTTAGGGAAATGGAATTTTCATTCATAACCATACTAGTTAATAAAATCTGGAAAAATTAGATAAAATACTAGGGACATTTAGGTATCTCTTTGAATTTTTGTAGATTTTATTTCGAAGTTCTACTATGATTTATGAATTATTTGAAACAGGTCCAGATCATACCTAAAACCTGATAAAGTGTAATATGACATTTAAAAGGTGTTAATTGTTTATGTTCTAATACTAAAGGGTCTAAATTGTTATTTTGCTAATACTAAAGGACTTAACTTGTAAGAACCTGTAACTTTACACTTTATACCCTAAATTTATGATAATTGCATAATTGGTCCTTAAACTTATCATAATTACTTAATAAACCCTCAAATGTATAAAACTACCATAATAACCTTAATCATGTGTAAATAACCTTATGAACCTTGAACTACTAAAATGGTCATTCTAAATACTTATAAGTTGATAACGAGAATGTTGATAACTAAAGTTACTGAATCTGGAAAGTTACTTAAAATGGAAAGATAACTAAAAATGGTAATTTGAACTTGAACCCCTTTGTAATTCTCTTCTACTCCTTTAGGTGTGAAGAAGGAGAGGTCTTGATCCGTTCAGTGCTTTCCATTCTTGTTTTGTTTTGCATTCGTAATAAGGTACAGATATTCTGCCCTTCTTGTAAGGTGCCTTCGTTCTCTTGAACTCTGATTTTGATTCGTTTAGGATTCCCCAAGCCATTGCTATGTTCCCCTTGTATTGTGAACCTTGACTTGAACCTTTGCTTTGAACTCTTATCTTGATCATTTGTTTCGAACCCTGCCTTGGACCCTGTTATGTTTCCTTGATACTTGACATGACCTGTTCATAACCTGGTAACCTGAATATTTAGGACCCTGGGATACTTAAAGGTTCATAGGATTTTATAACTACTTTTCTAAATTACATATGAAGAGGTTTTGAAAATTGCTTTTAAAGACTTTCATTATGAAAACTGATTTAAAGACCACTTTATTTTTAAAATCATTTTAAAAAGGATTACTTTTTAATAAATTGACATGAACCTTCTGGTATTTGACTTTTTTGATATTGACTTTCTAATAGTGAACCCCTGCATTGATCTCCTGTCTTGAATCCTGATATGAACCCTGATATGAAATCTGATATGAAACTTGATATAAAACCTGACTCTTGATACCTGATGCTTGATACCTGACCTTGACCCACAGTTTGAGACTACGAGCCACCCACTAGGCATGAGGGTTTCATGTCCATGTCATTGATGCACCAGTGGCATGACTCTAGGGCAGGAGAGTGATGACCTGTCCCGTCCCTGACCTGTTACTGATTTACTTGTTACGTAGAGGAAGACCCTGTGGCCTACTGGAGGCTTATGGATGCATTCTATGTAACGCCCCGTGACCACTTATACCAAAATTTTTTGAACTTTATACGCGGAAACGATTGACTAAAACGGACTCATACAAAATTTTCATCTAATGACCATAACCTATAACATTTAACCTTTTAAACATACTTGCAAGAACATCTACTCAAAGACCTTTCAAAACATTTCACACAAATTTTCTAACACAACCAAACAACCCTTCTGAGACTAAGATACGCCGTATCCTTTTTAGGGATACGCCGTATCAAGCTGAGATACAATACGCCGTATCAGTCTGAAGTGATACGCCATATTATCCTAAACTTCTGATACGCCGCATCTATTAAATTAGATACGCCGCATCGACCCACTGAGACAGAAAATTTCAAGAAAATAGCTATGATGCGCCATATCCCAAAAGGAGATGCACCGCATCACCTGATACGCCGTATCTCAAAGGAGATGCGCCGTATCTACCCTGCACCACAGAAATCCTGGACAGACCTACTGTCCCAATTATGCAATTTCAAAATCCTCGGCTGGAAACCCGACCTCCCGGACTCGAAAATTGACGAAACTTTCCAGAATCCTTTAGTATGTCCGTAAGATTAATTTTATGCAAAAACATCACCCGTTTGACCACCCGTAATAGTACCTCAAAATTGGACGGGTTATGCACTAATACTCAAAATGACCCATTTACACTACAAGACCATTTATACTGCTACCAATTCACAAATAACTTGACCATAACCACTAACTTAACATATCAAAAGCGTTCCATGCATACATGACCAGTTAACATCTCAAAATGGGTAGAAACATGCTTATACCAAACACTCCTTAGTGAGTACTACAACCATACAAGTTCTAACTTAGACACCATATTGATGAAGCGAAAAGTGTACCGCTTTTAAGGGGTCATTTAAGCCCTAAATCGTATTTATTTGATCAAATATTGCCCTAAATCGTTCCTTTTGTCATTTTAGGTACTTTTGAGGAGAAATCTGGAAAAGGAGGCATTTTGGACGTTTTTGGAGCATTAAAGTGAAGAAAATGGCAAAGTCTCCAAAGCTGTTGGAAAAGTACACGTGACGGCGTCAAGGATTGCTCCTGACGGTATCACGGCTTGGCAAAAGAGGTGGATATGACAAATACACGTGACGCGCCAGAAAGTTTTACAAAGGAAGTCTGACGGCATCACCCTTTAAGGTGATCAAGGCCGTCACGGTTTAAGTTAAAGAGAGACGGCGTCAAGCACAATTGTGACGGCATCAACCCTTGACGGGCCAGAGAGGATTTTGGAGGATTAAAAGAGGGACGGCGTCAGGAAGACCATCCGGGAACCCTAGCGGCGGCGAGGTGACGGCGTCACCTCCTACAACGTGACGCCGTCAGCCCCTAAATTCTATATATAGTTTTGCAATTTTTAGTCATTAGTGTGCAACTTTGTGAGGAGAAACCCTAAGACGAATTTTCTGCCATTTTTAAGGGTTTTATACCCTTGGATCTCCCATGTTTAATTGAAGATAAGTAATCAATTAATCATTCAATATTTCTATGTGTTGTTTGATTATATCTTGTTCTTGTCTTTTAATTAACATGCTAGGCTAGATTTATCTTGTGTTTTCTTAGATCTAATGAAACCTAACTATTGATTATTGGTTGTTGATGTGTTATTAATTGTATTGGATGATTGTTTATCGATGTTAGGCTTAAGAAAACTGGCTAACCTCCTATTTGGTAACTTGCTTGAACGTCTTAAGAAACATGAACCAATGCGTACTAAGGTTTTTATGGTTGTATTTAATGCATGAGCGAATTCTAGTGATCCCATGTTAGGAGCTTCTTAGCCGGCTCGACATAGGAGTGAAGTAGGAGCTTGTAGAGTTGGGGAAGTACGTACGCCACCCCACGATTGGTATTAAGGAATACACCCGTCATCCACGCAATTAATACACACTAATCAACCGGTAAAAGATAGTTAGGGAGTAAGGAAATCTAAGTAAACACATTTCTCTCCATATAAGTTTCACAACCTTTTCATTTCCAGTTATTTTATTTTATTTGCATTTGTAGTTATTTGGGTTAGTTGACTAGCAACTAATTCCGCCCACTCCTTCAAACCCGAGATTTTACTTGCTTTCATAAAAATATAAAAATACAAAAAGAATCTTCCCTCACCCTTAGACCTATTAGAGTAGTTTTTCAATCCTAACGACACTATTCCCCTAGAGAACGATCAATCCCCCGGTACTTGCCACTTCACTATACTACATCGGTCAGGTACACTGCCTGGTGGGGATTGCAAGCCTCTTGAGATCCCTCGAGAGGTAAAACCTGTTGTAAGGTCGCAAAACCACGCATCAACACCATATGAACATCATAACTTAACACAACTTGACCCTTGACCTAAACATGAACAAAGACCATATATGACCACAAGACCGTGAACTAACAAAATGACCATATAAAAAGAAGTGTACCCACGACACAAAAGAACACTTGGGGGCTTCCAACTTCAGTATGCTTGGTCCAAAAGAGAACGGTCTTCTAAGCTATCTTCTTCAAGTACGAAGCTACTACTACATAATCATATAACCTTATCTTTACCTTTGCTCGATCCTTCGGTACCTATCAAGAAAACATCACAACTAAACATGTAAGCGAAACGCTTAGTAAGTACATGGCATAACAAGCTAAACATCATACATAACCATAACTAGTCTAACCACTAGTTAAGCTAGCGATATAGGGGCACTTACCTCACATCGACATAGTCGACCTAAACACGATCAACCCGTAGGGTCGAACCTCATCCCATAGTTAGCCCGACGACTAACTAAGCTATACCTAGTGATGGATCCATACTAGCTAACGCACCCTATACCCTATCCTTCACCATTATCATGTAAACAAACATGATAAAGCTAACACATAAACCATTATCATACCAAGATATGATAAAGCTAACAAAGACATGTTATAACCAATGTACTTACCTTGATTCTTAAGTACAATCACACTAACAATAGCTTCCCCACTTCTTACTTGCTTCCTATAACACAATCATCTCAAATTAGAGACTAACTAACTAACTAATCATGAATTATAAATCTTTGATCATTATGCTCAATATCATACATGAACCCTAATTTCATAATTTTGGGGAAGAACACTTACTTGATGAAAGGATCACAATTGAGGGTTCTCAAGGCTTGATTAATCACTTAACAATGGAAGATTTAAGCTTAATTAAAATCTTTCTCTTCCCTCCTCTTTTCTCTTATAAGCCGATCTTCACCAAAAGGGACCAAGATAGAAAGGCCTGGACTTTTCTAAAATTATCTAGGCTAAGACATTTAATTAATGAACTTTGCCCATTTGGCAATCTTAACCCTTCTAGTTTCATTCTTTCTATAATGCCCTCACATTTATTTATTTATTTAGCTAACTCATATCACAAAACTTATAATATACAATACATATTATTTACATAACTAGTACCTTATCGGGATATGGGTGTAACATCCTAGACATGACCTGATTTGTTTGTATTACTTGTATTATCTGGTGACTGACGAGTGTGTGCGATACACGTCTTTCACAATCCTGGGAGCCCGCGACTCCAACCCCTGGAGGTATCCCCTCACCCTGTACCTGGTATGCTGAGGTCACCCCTCCATACACCCTGATATGTGATTTGATATGATATGTACTGTTTCTGGGCTCGTGGTGGATTACTGTTTATGTTACCCTATGACTTGATACTGGACTTGACCTGTTTCGACTTGGGCTGGTGGTGGGTTATGGTTTCCTTTACACTGAGCCATTGTAACCATTTCTTGATAACTTTTTCCATTGTCCTTTCTACTCTTGTTACACCTTGTGCCATTTCATTATTTCACCATCCCTTATTACTGCTTTGTATCGTTATATCTGTTCACTGAGCTTTCGTAGCTCAGCCGCGTTTCTTTTTCCCGCGGCAGGTTTTAGTTTGGAAGCTGGGTATGAGCGGAGAGTACCATGGATATAGAAGGCCCGACTAGCTATGGAAGAGTATTAGAAGAACTTATAGTTAGACTTAGAAACTTTTGTATTGTAACCTTGTAGTTTCATATTTCCTTTGTAACCATTGAATTCTATTGTATTATTAATGTCAAATGCTTGTGTTTGTTCTGATATGGAACCATCGTTGTGACATCTTTACCCTTGTCGGGTCGGGGTGTTACAAATCTAAGGCTGAGATTAACTTGAAGTGATCCAAAGGCGGGGGAATGAAGAGAGAAGCTCAGAGAAGCTTTTGGAATGATATAAAAGACCTCCTCTACACACAGAAGTTAGTTAGTTAGCTAGATTTTAGGTCGTAGTGTAAATTAGGAGTAGTGTAATTTAGCCGAATTTAGATAAGCTTATTGTTTAGCTCAATCTCAGATTATTGTAACTTAAAATTCAGTTTTTATTCAAGTTCCAAAACCTTGTACTGCTTTAGTTGTAATTCAAGTTAAATTTCAATTTAGTAATTTGAAGTAAATGTTGTGAAGGTTTAAAAGCCCTGTTTTCTGTTTCATAAGCTCATTTAAGCTTACTCATAGCTTGTTGTGAATTTATTCCTGCTAATTCAGTTTCAATTTCTAAAAGTTCAAAAAGTCAACATAAGTCAACAACTGCTTATATGCTTATTTAGTGCTTATTTCTGATTGTGCATTGTTCATTATTGCTTGGTAACCATATTTGATCATCTGTTTTTGGTTTCATAGCTTAATTTGGTCTAGTTCGTGTTTAAATACAAAAACAGTCTCCCTAAAGGACTGTTTGGCATTATGGGTAAAATGGGTCGAATTGAGGTTAGCACTGTTCCTTTGCACTAGGTTCAGTTTGATTCAGCTCATTTTAGTCTATATAATGTGATCTTAGGTACATTGGTTCTGTTTTGAAGGATTGGATAGGATTAAGTTGGTTAATATAGGATTAGGGTCAAATTTTGCTCAAAACTGCTTGTTATAGGATCCCACATATTTAGTGCTTGTTTTTGCTTTATTTCTGTTTCATATAGTTAGTCAAGTGAAAAGTCAAGAGCTGGATTGGTCTGAAGTAGATTTGAGGCTATTTAGCTTCATTTTGGTGAAACTGATGAATCAGAACACTATACCCATCTGTTCTGTTCATGCTATTTTCAAGACTGAATTTTGAGCTTATTTAAGGTATTAAATTCTTAAACTTTCTTGATTTTTAGAGTTTGCCAGTTGAAGTGTTAGATTTTGCAAAGTGAGTCCTAATTCTGAGCTTATTTGAGCTTAAAATTAAGCTCAAAGTTGCCCTATTGGGACTGACACCTGCTCTGCACATCAGCCAAGCCTGTCCCAATAGTTTCATTTGAAGCTTATTTTTATGCCCTTATTAAGCTCTTTAAGGTCTAGATTTTGTTCTGTTAGTTCATTGGTTTGTGAATTTCATAAGCCTTGAGTTCTAGTTAACGTGCTTATTGGCTTTTAGCTTTTTAGTTAGCTTAAAAATGCCTCAGCAGACATCAGTAGCCCCTTAGCTTATTTTTAGTGCTTATCTGCTTCATGTTAGCTTATTCTGAGTTTGTTAGATCATTTAGAAGAGACTTTGATTAAATTAGCTTAATTTAGTTCCCCTCTAGCTTATTAGTAGCTTATCAGTCCCTAAGTACATAGCTTTAGCTTATTCCTTTTAAAAGCTACTGATCAGCCCTTTTTAGCTTATTTCTGTGCTTAGCTTAGCTTTTCATTAATAGTTGTAGTAATAGAAAATGCTTATTGTCTTATGCTTAAAAGGTTTTTAAAAGAAAAATAAAAAAAAAAATAAGTTAAGCAAAAAGTTGAGGCCAGGATTCGAACCCTGGACCTCAGCCTACCCAAGCCTCAACGCACACACCCAACACCAACTGCCCTAGGGTCTTTTTCTGTTCTTCTTCCTTTCTTTAATTCTTTTAACCATTGTTTCACTTTTAAGCTTATTTCTAGTTTTAGCTTAATAACTGCTTATCTGAATAAGCTGTTGGCCCCATCTTATTTTTCCTAGAATCAGCTTATCAATTAGGACTTTCCTATAATTTTTCATAATTTTCCATTTCCATTTAGTATTTTTAATTCATTTTTCTTTTTAATTTAGTTTTTAATTCATATTTAATTAAATAAAATTCAGAAAAATATAATTCTTTTTTTCTAAAATTTTCTTTTATCATTTAGAACTTAGGAAAATTAGTTTGGCACCCGTAGAGTTAGTATTTCATCGTTTTGACGTTTTAGGCTCGGGATCTCCCGATTTAAACGCGTTTTTAGATTTCTTTTACGTTTTTAAATACGTATGCTTTAGATTATCGTTTCCCTAGCTTATTATTGTGTTTTTAGTTTATGTTCACATACTTTAGCATAGAAAACCAAAATCCCATTTTATTCATTATTCATCACACACAATCACGAACCGAATAACAAATTCCATTCAATCCTTCGTTGGGGATAACGACCCGGGTTTACATATTTCCTTTGTAATCCCTTGAGAAAATACGTGTTGATTTTCATGAATCAAGGTCGATAGAAAAAGGCTTGTCGAGTAAGGTTAAGGTGCATCCTTGAATTATCTTATTGGTTCCTATAAGGTTCCCGTTAGCTATTTCTATTTCGTAGGTGGTGTCTAGTTCTACTGAGGCAATGTTAAGCAATGAGGCAAACGAAGTAGAAACAAAACTCTTATCGGCTCCAGAATCAACTAATACTTTAGCACTATGTTGGTTTAATAAGAATGTATCCGTAACAACGCCGGGATCCGTTGGTGCATTCCCATCACAAAGCATATATGCTCTTCCACGTGCTACGTTGTTCTGGGTTGCGTTCTGCTTTGGGCATTGGTTCCTGTAATGTCCCTTTTCTCCACATCCGTGGCACACTATTGTTACTGGCTGCAAGTTTGCACCAGTGGCTCTACATTCACTTGTTCTATGGCCCACTTGGCGGCATTTCCCGCATTTGGACGAACAAGGCCCATTGTGATGAAATCTACACTTGCTACACTGAGGTAATTTTCCGGCATACCCTCTTCCTTCATTGGGTGTAGCTACATAAGCCCGGGCGGCTTCTTGCCTACGGTTCTGCTATTGGTGGTGATTGTTGCGGTTCTGATGGTAACTACGGTTGCGGTTGTTGTTGTTATAGCTGTTGTTCCTGTTGTTCTTGTAGTTGTGGGTTCCACGATCATCCAGCCTTCTCTTGTGATCGTTGTTCCCAGAGATAGCACTCCATTTAATTTCCCTTTCCAACAATTTCTGAGCTATAGAGATAGCTTCTTCCAAAGTTGCGGGTTTCGATGCTGTAACATTCCCTTCAATACTTTAAAGCAAACCTTCAACGTATCTCTCTAGTGCCTTTTCAACATCTGGTACCATTGCTGGACATAAAACCGACAGCTCCTGAAATCTCCTGTTGTAGGTTTTGATGTCATTCCCTTTCACAGTCAAACGATGAAATTCGTCTTCCAACTTCCTAATCTTCGTACGTGGACAGTATTTCTTGAGCATTTTCGTCTTCAGTTCTGCCCAAGAAATTTGGAATGCTTCCCCCATTCCCATAGTCTGGGCGGTTGAGTTCCACCAGGACAAAGCATCTTCCAGTAAAGTTCCTGTAGCAAATGCGACCTTGCTGTCTTCTGGACATTTGCTTCTCATGAACACTGTCTCCGTACGCTCAAACCATTGAGCTAACTCGGTCACTCCTTCTGTTCCTTTGAAATAAGTTGGCTTGCAACTTATGAAATCCTTAAAGGTACATTTGCGAGATGCAGATGCCTCGCTTTCCGCGGTGGACCGGTTGTTGTTGTTGCTCGAGCGGGCTATGGTAGCCGCTTGAGTCTCCAAGGCTGCTGCGATACCTTCAGCTATCATTCTCTGGACAGCTTCAGGGGTCAAAGTTGTTTCGGGAGTAGCAGTGTCGTTCCTTGTGCGAGCCATAAGTCTATTAATGACACAAGAAAACACAACTTAGAATCCATATAATGATTGAGAATCATAAAATCACGACATGTGGGGGAAAATATCGTAAATAAATAATTAACTCTTGGTATAGGATTGCTAAAGAACAAATTGATTTATCTACAAAAGCAACTTTCTCTACATTCATCAATTTCATCTTGAAATATTCTCTGTTATAATTTTTGTAATTACATCTCAAAATCATAACATTTCTACATTGTTCGATCACAATCCACATGGATATCCACAGTAGCATAGATCAATATCAATATATAGTAAATCATAACTAACAACATATATTAATAACTTGAATCGATTTTGTTACAAAACAGAATGATTACAAGGTCTTTTTATTAATACAATATGCGGTTAATATGTCTCAAAACCATATAGATGCATGCCATGTTTAACTGCTGGAGGTCTCATCCATAGGTCCTGTGATCCCTGAAATCTGGTTCAGAAGTATCTGTATCTCGGTTCGTTGCTAGATCCTCATATCTTCCACTCGTGTCATGAGTACACTGATCTGTTCCTCATGACGCTCCAAACGTATCATGATAGTAGATAGGGTAGGTGTGTGGTCAGCTGCTGCTCTGGAGTTTTCTCCAGTCTCAAAAATTCGGGTTGGAGGAGGTGATGATGGGGGCGTTATCCTACTTATGTCTAGTGGTGACGTAGGGGATAAAGGTATATAATTGGAATTATGGGTAGTCGAACTCTCTTGCGAGGTGTATTGATCTGGATACAACTGTTGGGGTATCTCCTAAATGGTTTCCCGAATGGTTCAGGCTCGTAGGGTGCTAAGATTTTGACTCTTCTGCGCCGGGCTACCGGGGCAGGTGGGGGTATAGGTAACGAGGTTTCTGAATCTTCTGCGGGTAGGAATTGCCGAGTCTCCATATACTGATCATTTGGGATTGGGGTATATGTGGGAAGATTTTCCGGACGAGCTGATGAAAGATATGCCTGTCTAGCTACTACATACGGGTCTTCGGATATGGGTGAGTCCAGGTTACCTAACACAACTGGTGACATGGGTGGTGTTGCGACAACTTCTACTTCTTCAAAAGGTTCTGTAGGATCAGTCCTAGATAGATCTTTGAGCCTTATGGAACCGGTAGAATGCTTATGTAATCACAAACAAACTACAAGAGAATCTCTGACAATAAACTTATGTTTACGCGGAATATAAACACAAGAGTTAAAGAAGAAATAACTAATAAACACTTGATCCTCTATGGATCTATATTAACTATTAAAATTGTTTTCGAGGTGATACATTGTTCATAGCCGTGTGTTTCTTTTATACTCCAAGAAACCCTAATTCGGCATTCACTACAAAACGTGTAGAGGAGATATGCATTATCACTTCCTAATATAACTCATGCATATCTCTTTCTCTAACAAACTTCTAAATATATGGGTTTGACTATTTCTATAACCCGCAGAAACAATACTAGCAACAGTAACCATAATGTGCTATCAGCAGAAACAATAAAACTACTATACCAGCAGGAACTATATACCTGCCAGCAGAAACCAATACTACACTAATAGCAGCATTGTATTATTACATATTTATTAAATCCTAACAATCCTCCCCTAAACTTGAATTTGACCCGGTTAACTTCAAGTTTCTAGATAGATCTTTGACTTCCAAAGCATGAGGATTGAACTTTAGCAGCAACATTAGGTAACCAGCAGCAACATGGTTAGAACCAGCAGCAACAAGTAACCATCATTAAGACCAAGGATCCAGCAACAACTCCGAAGTATCAGCAGCAACAGGAACTAGCAGCAACATGAGTAGATTTGATGAGCCTTTACCAAGTAGCAACTCACTCTTGGGCTAGCTAGTCCTTTGGTGGAATCATGGCATCACCCTGGTGAACTAGTAACCAGTCCAACACTTAGAACATGAATCAATGGTGTGTTGGAATACCCTAATGATTTTTGGCAAACCATCATAGCCATAAACGGATTTGAGATGTCTTTACCTGTAGCCGTTTGCTCAGGACTAGCCAATTCTTTGGTTGAATATAACACCTTGGTGAATTGATTACCAGTTATGGATTTCCACAGCCTTTACCACAAGCCATACTCTTGTGGGCTAGCCAATTCTTTGGAACCCGAAAGGGTAACATCCATGGTGAATTGAGGACCATTTCAACTCTCAGTAATGAAACATGGGTGAGTTGAATACCCTATAGTTTTGAGCAAACTATTACAGCTGTCAACGGATTTGAGAATCACACCAGAGCCGTACCCTCATGGTGAGTCAACTCTTTCTTGTCTGTGAGACATGGTGAGTTGATTACCATTTGTTGTGTGGTAATAAACCAACACTCAAACCTTGTAAACAGTTTACTCAAACATACAAGTTAGTAGACAAGTTTTATATATATATATATATATATATATATATATATATATATATATATATATATATAAACACTAAAAGAAAGAAAAATATACAACAATACCATCAAGCAGCAGCAGCCCAAGCAGCACAAAGTTGAGACCAAATGAATCTAACCAACTGCTCAGCAGTGGTCAAGTCATTTCCAACTACATCCTTTGCAATCTCCAACTTATGTGTGAGCATCCTCTCCATCAGGTGAGCTGAGAGAGGATATTTTACATCCATAAACATATACATAGTTTCCCCAGACATTGTCTCCAATACATGAGCATTGGAGTGAGGATATACTCTCCAACTCAACACTTGCCAATTATTTTGATGTGCCCAAACAGAAAAACCATCACCCCCTGAATCCAGCAACACTTTCAAATCTCCCCAGAGTATAAGACCAAGTCCAGTAGCAGGATTAGAATCATAATGTTTAACCACCATGCCATGGAGCCTTACCAGATCTTGCCTAGTCACCATATGTAAAATCTCTTTAAGAAAGGTAAAATACTTGGTGACACCATCAATTCGGTACATGGCATTTATTTCTCCTAGAGGTAAAGGAAGAACCTCCCAACCAGCAATTTGAGCCCACTCAAGAGGTGGATCATCATCAGGTTCACTTTCAGAGTCAACCTTGATAAGCTCTTGGTCATCAGAGTCTGTAATAGGCTTAGATCCACGCTTTTTCCTAGCCACAGACTTTCTCCTTTTACCTGAAGTGGAATGGGGAACTTCAGGAGAAATGATGTTGGCAGCATCATTGGATTGGTCAGCAGGAATAGGTGATGGTACACCAGCAGAAACCACTGGTGTGTCAGCAGAAACAGTTGATTCTTTTGGTTTGTCCTCAGAAGGATCGGATGTATCATTGACATCATCTTGGGCAGAAGAAACCATCTCTGGATCAGCAGAATCAGAAAGCTTAGACCTTTTAGCAGAGGGTTCCTCTAGAGCAGGTTTAGGCCTTTCCAAAGACTTCTTAAACGCCTGTATCCCAGCCTGCTCAAGTGACCCCTTAACCTTCTCAAATTGCGCAATTAATTGGACATCTGTCAATCTTTTGACTTGAGCTATAGACCACCCAGTATTATAGACAGCAGAGCTCATATTCTTGACAAAGGTTCGCATGCAGTCTCTTTGTTGTGCCTGAGTCATAGGTCTTTCCCTCTTCTCCTTTGCACGCCTGTCAGCATCAGCTTTCCTCCTCTTTCTTACCAACTCAGCCATTCTTGCAGGAAAATTTTCATCATCCACATCATCTCCCAAGAGCTCCTTGGTAAGAGAACTATGAGTAGCAACCCGAGCCATGATATGATTCCAGTCATCATCAGTATAAAACACAGAAGTAACATCCAATTCAGCTTTCCTCTGACTGGATAATTTACTCGCAAGTTGGGCATGATCCTCATTGTGCACTTTCCATGCCACTTCCTCATTTAATCTCTCATCTTCTAACTACTTAAACCTCCTCTCTTGGTCAGCTCTTGCTTTTTCAGAAGAAAGATCTTCCACCATTGGTTCTTTTCCTTTGTTGATAGGAGCAGAAGAAACCTTGGTAGTTACAGCAGGAACAGGAATAGCAGAAACAGGTGTATCATCAGTGGTAACACCTGAAGTTGGAGCAGGAACACTAGCAGAGGCAATGGTATCACTACCAGTAGCAATGGAGGAGCTACCAGCAGTAACACCAGGAGGCTTAGGAGCAGCAGAAACACCATCACTTCCAGCAGAATCAAATATACTATCAGCAGGAACATCTTCAACAGCAGTATTATCCTTAGGAATGACATCAGCAGAAATAACACCACTACCAGCAGCAACAGATGTACTACCAGTAACCACATTGGATTTGAACTTCTCAAAGGCTGACATTCTAGAGACCTTCCTTAGTTGAGTCAGATACCTTCTTCTGTGATAGGACCTTGAAGCAGGTACCTGAGGGACCGAACCACCATTTCCCTCTGTGTTGGCACTAGCTAATGAGGCATTGGCCAACACATGAAGTGCATCCAAGTTGAAAGTATCCTTCTGCCCAGCCTCTTCTTCCTCGGAATCAGATAGTACAACCCTCCTTCTCTTGTTCTAAAGTTTGGCTTCCAAATAATTTACCCTGTCTATGAGGGAAAGAATTGCACCACCAAGGGTCTTCTTGGTATCCTTTAGGTCAGTCTCCAAAGCATCAACTTTCTGCATATACCTGTCAAGAAGAGAAGACATAGAAGTGAGAGCATCAGGAGCCTCAGCTCCACCAGCAGGTTGACCTGTGGTTTTTGGAGCCTCATAGGATCTGGGTGGAGAATCATAAAAACCTTCACCTATATTGATATCATCATCAAAAGGCTGCCTAGTTGGACTGGGAGTTGATAGCCTTTTAAATGTGGTTGTCTCAATATTAGGCTCAACTGTAGTGGTGGCTGGCTCAACACTTGGGTCAACAGGAGAAATAGCTGGCTCAACAGGGGTATTAGACCTAGGGGATGATGGTGGGTTAGGACCAGCAGCATCAGATGTACTGACACCAGCAGGATTAGATGGTGGTGGTGGTGTAGCAACACCAGCAGCAACAGTTGGACCACCACCTTCAGCCCCACCAGGCAACATAGCAGCCAATAGTGGCTTATGTTCCCCTTCAAAATTGGTCTTCATGGTGGCAAATAATTTGGCAGTGAGCCTTACCATGGGTCTAGGTGTATGGTCAGAGGTCTCAAAACCCAATATCATCTGTAAAAACCTAGGGTACATAAGAAATTTATATTTGGCATCCTCTATATTCTTAATCATCTCCTCAAAGATGTACCTAGAAAAGTTATAAACTCTTCCATCAGAGAGACAAATGAGACCAGAGGCAAGAGAGCTGGAAAATTGATCCCAACCTCCTGACTTGGGACTGATGCACTGAAGGAGGGTGTGTATAAGAAATCTCCATTTAGGACAAAATCTCTTTTTCCAAAAGGTAAAAGTGCCGTCAGTAGGATAGCCAAGTTTGCCCATACCCTCAAGAATTTCTTTTTCTGAAAACACAAACAACCCACCCTCATCATTTAGTTGAAGCTGAGTCCGTACAAAGGACTCAGTGAGCACATATTCTCTACCATCAATAGTGGCCACAATCTCTTTGGGTGTACCCTCAAGAGATCTTACAGAAGCCGTGGCCCAGAATTGCCTGACTAAAGAGTCATAAACAATGGGAGGGCAATGTGTCAAAGCGTACCGCAGTTTAGAACGATTCAAAAAATCAATCATTTGATGATACACGTCACTTCCTTTTGTTTTCTCCAGAAAAGCTACTTTGTTGTGATCTCCCTTGAATTGTAATGCCGCCATTGGATGAATGAAGAGAGAAGAAATGGGTTTGATCGAAATCGAGAAGAAACAGCTATGTTGGGCGGATGAGAATGCAATTAGGTAAATTTGAAATGTTACCCAATTAGCAACTTAAATGGCAAATATCTCGCGGAGAATCTTTGACCAAGTAAAATACGATTTTTACCCAAAATAAGCCATGCTACCAGCAGAAACAATGGTTAACCAGCAGAAACAATGGTCAACCAGCATAAACCCACCTCTTGTTTGACCGAGTAACTCCTCTATAGCATAATATCTGGTATGGTCAACTCTTCGTAAGTAGAAATATCTCCGATAATTACTCCTTTAACCAACCAATAAACAAAGTCATTAACTTCTGTGGTGTTAATCTTGAAGATTGAAAAAGACCTATAAAAGAGGCTCTTAATCACACTAAACACACCACACAAACTACAAACCCTTAATAACCCTCAGTCATCAAAACAATGAGCGCTAAACCTGACATTGTTGAAATTTCATCCGATTCATCTTCTAAGTCATCATCAAGTGATGAATGGAAGAAGTATTTTCCACCAAACTACTATAATCTGACCATTATGAACCCAAAACCAAAGACAAAGGCTGAAGAAGCATCTTCTGATGGACTTCCAACTCCCCCACCCTATGTGGATGACACAAGCTCAGATTATGAGCTCAAATCAATGCCAAGCTATGTGTCCTTCTATGAAGATTCTTCTGATGAACAAGCAGCAGTGACTTCAAAGTCTGTGGTTGTGGCAAGCTCTGCTCAAGTGCCAACGCATTCCCACCCAAAACCAGGGAAAAGAGAACAGGTGCTTGGCCTTGCAAGCGGTCATGTGTGGGAGGACATTGGGAAAAGAGGGAAGCAGAGCATGCCTGACTACAAGGGAAAGGGGAAGAGGCCCATAGGATAGTTGTTTTAGGTGTTGGATTGTAGTCTTTTGATCCTTTATTGTAATGGAACTCTGCTTATGAATGTTACATCTATGAATGCACCACTTTATAATGAATAGACATTGATTTTCCTTGTTTACATGAGGTTGTTTACTGATTATGTGTGCTTGAATTCAATACCTGCAAAAGAGTTAGTAGACACAATATACAAAGTATACACAATTATACAAAATATACAACATTAAGCCTCCCCTCAATCACAGCAATCAGGGATTGATCATCCCAATATGAACCACCAAATAATTAAATCTAGGTCCATCAAAAGCTTTTGTCAACAAATCAGCCACATTTTCATCTGTGTGTATTTTAAGCACTTGAATGAGATGTTTTTCATTAGCATCTCTTATAAAATGGTGCCTAATCTCAATGTGCTTTGTTCTTTGGTGAAAAACTGGGTTTTTAACAATGCAAATTGTGCTTTGGTTATCAATAAAGATTTTGGTGTTCATAAAATTGAACCCATAGTCTAACAACTGATTTTGTATCCAAAGTACCTGACCACAACAATTAGCAGCAACAACATACTCTGCTTCAGTAGATGAGGTAGCCATAATGGTCTGCTTCTTGCATTGCCAAGAGATCAATCTTCTTCCCAGAAACTGACAACCCCCAGTGGTAGACTTCCTATCAAATTTAGCACCAGCATAATCACTATCACTATAGGCTTCCAACACAATGGAGAATCTCTAGGATACCAGAGGCCCAACTTAGGTTGGCCTTTAAGATACTTAAAGATTTTCTTGACTGCATTCAGGTTGGAAATCAAAGGTGTAACTTGATGTCTTGAACAAGCACTGACTGCAAACATTATATCAGGTCTAGAAGCTGTCAAATACATAAGTGAACCTATCATTGATCTGTAGAGGTGAACATTAACAACATCATCAGGTTCATTGTTGGATTTTGGCTTTGGAGCTTCATAAGGAGTTGTTGCAGTCCTCACAGATTCCAAATCAAACTTCTTAAGTATGTCTTGCACATACTTTTCTTGGCTGATAAAAATCCCATCGGCTTTTGTTTGACCTGTAAGCCCAAGAAAAATGTAAGCTCACCCATAGCACTCATCTCAAATTCACCCTTCATCAATTCTTCAAATTCCCTACACCAAGCCTCCTTTGTAGAACCAAAGATGATGTCATCCACATAGACCTGGACTAGGATAATATCTCTAGAGTTCTTCTTAGTGAAAAGTGTCTTGTCAATGGTACCTCTTCGGTATCCATGCTTCAACAGAAAAGTAGACAATCTTGCATACCATGCCCTTGGTGCTTGATGAAGTCCATAGAGTGCTTTCACCACCTTGTAGACCCATTTTGGATTCTGAGGGTCCTCAAATACTTTGGGTTGAGTTACATAAACCTCTTCTTCAATCTTTCCATAGAGAAAAGCACTTTTTACATCCATCTGGTATACCATAAATCCCATATATGAAGCAAAGGCTAAAAATAGCCTAATGGCCTCAACTCTTGCCACTGGAGCAAACACCTCATCATAATTAATACCCTCCTCTTGCCTATGACCTTGAGCTACTAATCTTGCTTTATTCCTTATCACAATACCTCTAGCATCTCTCTTGTTCTTGAGAATCCATTTTGTCCCAATTACATTCTTTCCATCAGGTAAAGGCACAAGCTTCCATACATTTTGATTAATAAATTGTTGCATTTCTTCTTGCATAGCCTCCACCCAAGCTGGATCTTCAAAAGCTTGTGATACACTACTTGGTTCAACTTGTGAAAGAAAACAAGCAAAGAGACAATGTAGAAAGTCTGTGTGATTGTTCCTTTGCTGATTATTGATGCGTGGTTTTGCAACCTTACAACAAGTTTTACCTCTCGAGGGATCTCAAGACGCTTACAACCCCACCAGGCAGTGTACCTGACCGATGTAGTATAGTGTAGTGGCAAGTACGGGGGATTGATCGTTCTCCACAGGGAATAGTGTTCGTTAGGTATGAAAAACTACTCTAATAGGTCTAAGGGTGAGGGAAGATTCTTTTTATGTTTTTATAATTTTTTATGAAAGCAAGTAAAATCTCGGGTTTGAAAGAGTGGGCGGAATTAGTTGCTAGTCAACTAACCCAAGTAACTACGAATGCAAATAAAATAAAATAACTGAAAATGAAAAGGTGGTAAAACTTATGTGGAGAGAAATGTGTTTACTTAGATTTCCTTACTCCCTAACTATCTTTTACCGATTGATTAGTGTGTATTAGTTGCGTGGATGACGGGTGTTTTCCTTAATACCAATCGTGGGGTGGCGTACGTACTTCCCCAACTCTATGAACTCCTACTTCACTCCTATGTCGAGCCGGCTAAGAAGCTCCTAACATGAGATCACTAGAATTCGCTCATGCATTAAATACAACCATAAAAACCTTTAGTACGCATTGGTTCATGTTTCTTAAGACGTTCAAGCAAGTTACCGTATAGGAAGTTAGCCAGTTTTCTTAAGCCTAACATCGATTAACATTCATCCAATACAATTAATAACACACTAATAACCAACAATCAATAGCTAGGTTTCATTTGATCTAAGCAAACACAAAGAAAACCTAGCCTAGCATGTTAAACAAAAGACAAGAACAAGATAGAATCAAACAACACATAGACATATTGAATGATTAATTGATAACTTATCTTCAATGTAACATGGAAGATCTCAAGGCAAAAAGCCTTGAAAAAGCTGCTAAAATCGTCTTAGGGTTTTTCACACACAAAGTTTCACACTAATGAAAAAAAATTGCAAAACTATATATAGAGATTAAGGGCTGACGGCGTCACGTTGTAGATTCTGACGCCGTCACCTCGCCGCTTTTAGGGTTCCCGGATGGCCTTCCTGATGCCGTCCCTCTTTAGACCTCCAAAATCCGTTCTGGCTTATCAAGGCTTGACGCCGTCAGATTATTGCTTGACGCCGTCCCTCTTTAAATTAAGCCGTGACGACCTTGATCACTTCAAAGGGTGACGCCGTCAGATTTTTCATGCAAAATTCTCTGGCTTATCATGAGTAATTTTCATATCCACCTTTTTCTTGCCAAGCCATGACGCCGTCTGGGGAAATTCCTGACGCCGTCAAAGGTTCTTTTTAGCCGATTTTGAGACTTTGTCGTTTTCTTCACTTTTATGCTCCAAAAACGTCAAAAATGCTTCCTTTTCCAGATTTCTTCTCAAAAGTACCTAAAATGACAAAAGGAACGATTTAGGGCAATATTTGATCAAATAAATACGATTTAGGGCTTAAATGACCCCTTAAAAGCGGTACACTTTTCGCTTCATCAAATACCCTTACACTTGAGATTTGCTTGTCCTCAAGCAAATTGTTAGACCCGTTCCCCGGGTAGTGGGACCCCACCCTAGATGAAAGTTGACCCTAGCCTAAGTATGGTTGACTAAGGATATATGGTTTTCTGATGAGGCCTAGATGCGGCGCATCTAGGAAGTGACATGCGGCGTATGGTAAGAAGGGAAAGTAGAACCGACCTATTATTGTCCATGCGCCGTATTGGGGGAAAGAGATACGGCGTATCAAGGATGCGGCGCATCGACCTTAAATAAGCAGAATGGAAAAATTGCCCTTGTAGCTAGAAACTTCCCTATTATTCTATAAGATACCACACTCTCCTGTAAAAGAGAGTGTGTTTCTGTGGGTGTCGAACCAAAGGAGAAAGAATGGAGAAGATGATGAGATGATGATGGTTTAATGGTGATAATTCAAGAATGAAGTCTATAGCTTGTCCTAGCATAGTTATCAAGTAAGTATTGATGTTTAATTAGTGTTTATTTGATGATTAAGAATCTAGGGTTTTGTAAACCCTAGCTTGGGATTAAAGGGTAAATGATGTTTTAAGATAATTAAGAAGTAATGATGATTAAGTGATGGGTTTTTAATGGGTTTAAGTTGGTAAATGATGGGATTAGCTATCATATAATCAATATACGATTATATGATAATTAGAAGTGTTTAGAGGTTAGTTATGGTGGTGTTAACCATGAGTATAGCTAATGATTATGTGTTATATGCTATGATGATAATGGTTTAGGATGTAAGGATGATGGTGATAAAGATGAAGATGATGAAGATGATGTTAGTGATAGTCTTGGCTTGGACTCAAGGTAAGTAAACCGGCTATAAAATGATGTTATGATGACTTCTATGCATTATATGTCTAGATGATCTTATATGTTAAGATTAATGAATGTTTGTGTGATGTTGTTATGTGTTAGTAAGTGTAAGATAGTGATGGATTAGGCAAGGTTGGATTAAGGTATGTGTTTATGTTCGATGTATTGAAGGATTATAAGTGATGATGTGTAATGTGAGAATGAATTATAATGTTATGTTATACCGCTTTACTTACTAAGCATTTGTGCTTACGGTTTAAGTGTTTAATGTTTTGTAGGCGGAAGTATTAAGGCGAAGGCTTGGATAAGGACTAAGGTTGGATATGCGGTTGGTAGAAGAATGGGTAAGAAGTAGAGCTAGGTAGAATACCGAGCTCAATGTCAAGTTTGTACCCCGTTGGTCTTTTAATGATTTGTAATATGTTTTTAAGTGTCAAAGTGTATGTCAAGTATTGTGCAACGAATTGGAAGTCATTTGATGAGTTTAAGTATGTTTTATGTGAAATCGAGTGAAGTTAAGGGGTGTTTGGATTAGTGTCCATTTGTACCCATTTGGAGTCAAACGGGTCAATTGCCGTGTTTTGTAGTTGGATATGGTTTTTAATGCTATATGAGTGTTTTGGCACAAGTTATAGAGTTGTATAAAAGTGTCAAAGTGTATTTGTGGTGTGTTGAGTTTATGCAGGTTCTCCTGCTGATGTTCTGTGTCAAATGGGTAGATGCGGCGCATCTAATATGGTAGATGCGGCGTATCAGAAGTTTAATGCGGTGCGGCGTATCTAATATAGTAGATGCGGCGTATCGGAAGTTTTAGGTGATGCGGCGTATCACTTAGGTGGATACGGCGCATGGTCTGATACGGCGTATCCCTCGAAGGGATGCGGCGTATCGTTGGTCAGAAGGATTGTCAGGTTGCGTTATAAAGTTGAATGTGAAATGTTTTGAAAGGTGTTCGAGTATAGGTCCTTGCAAAGTACTTTAAAGGGATAAATGTGATAAGTTATGGTTATTTAAATGAAGAATTGTATGTGTCCGGTAAAGTCAAGCGTTTCCGCGTCAAAAGTTCAAAGTTTTTGGTCAAAGCGGGCACGGGGTGTTACAAATTGGTATCAGAGCTTCGGTTTAAGTGAATTAGGTTTCCTTTAGGTTGCCTAGACTTAAACCACTCATAGAAATGTTGGACGTAGGTGTAAGAAATGCGTAAGGTAAGCGTTTAAGTTATAAGAAGGAATGTGTGATAGGTTAAGTGGATCAAAGTTGATGAATAATAAATGTGCCTTAGGTGCTAATGTGTATGCGATGTAAGTCCAAGGAGGACTTGAAATGTTAAAGTGATTAGTTAGCCGTGCACCTTGGTCGGTGCCGATGATTGGTTGTGATTTCATACGTGTATGTTTGCCTAGCGATAATGGAATGAGGATAGGAATGGTATTCGGTATTAGAGACGGGCTAATAAGTAAATCTAAATGTTGATGTTTAAAGTATGGAATATTATGAATGTACTAATCTATAACGTGAAAAGCTAAGACGAGTTAAGGAACAAATGAAGCAGGGTTGGATGGTACGAAAGGTAAAGAATGAAATTAATAAATGGCAGCATGTAATGATTTTGACCCGTAAGATGTTAACAGCCAATATATGGTCTGGTTATACATATACACGCCTAATGAATGACGTTAAGGTAGTATAGAGATGGGCTAAGGGTACGTAAGATAACGAGGATGAATGATAAGATAGAACGTAATTGACGAAATCAAATGATATTACTTAAATGCATAAATAACTAAGATAATATAAGTCAAGGTATAAGAGCAAGAACGAGATGGGTATGCATAAGGTTAATGTGTTGACTTAAAATCAATATATCACGGCTAAGGCAATTAGCATTAATTCTTAATAATAAAAGCATGCATTGCAGAAAGCGATATGTGTAAAGACTTGTGAATATACTAACGTGTGATGTAAAAAGGATGGAAATGGCTAGCACGGGGTAAAGAATGTAAGCTAGAGTGAGAAATGTAACGATGTAGAAAATGTGTGAGTAACTAAAACGCGAAAGAAGAACGAATGATGCTAACGAACGAATGTAAGTTAACCTATGCAAGGTTTAAAAGTGAAAAGAGTCAGGTGGACTAAAGGGTAAAGTAAGAGGATGAGAATGACTAAAGCGAATTTAGAATGTAAGACGATAAACACATAGAAGTGTGTAATTATAATAAGTAAGTTCATATGCACTATGAGTTTGCGTTCACAAAATAAAATGAATGGAATAGTACGTGTGTGTTAAATAATTAATAGCTTGGATCCAATGGGATAATGTGAAAGTGATAAAGTTTGAATGATAATGATCCTTCGGGATAGATGTTAAAGGTGGTATCTTTCGGGATGACCAGGTCAAAGAATGTAAAGAAATCCTTCGGGATGTATTAAAGATCCTCTGGGATAAGACGTATTGCCTTCACCGGCAAAGATTGCCTACATCCTTGGCATGTGTAATATTCCCTCCGAGGAAAATGTTAAAGTAAAATGGATCCAAGCTAGGAAGTGAAAAGTTAAAATAATAAATGGAATGAAAATGAAAATGAAGGATTAAAACGTGAAATAATAATATGCGAGTGTTGTGTCGGAGGTGTATAAGTAGGATGGTTTATAGTTTCTTTATTTAAATGGATCGGGACGCCTTTTCATTTGAATAAAGAAGTCGTAAATCACCGAACCATGAGTTTGTATTTCTTGATTTACATCGTTTGGGACGCCTCTCCATGTAAATGAGGAAGTACGAATGAGTGGGCTTATGTGTTCCCGACATGGCATGAGTAGAGTGGGAAGAGTAGAAGAAGGAGTCTAGGATGATTAGAAGTCATAGGGAGCTAAGATAGGTGGATAGACAATAAGTTGAATGACGACCCTAGGTGGGAAACGTCTAGTGAAGTATAAGACTTAGGTGCTTAAGAGTGAGTTGAAACGATTAAAGTTTGAAACGATATGTTTGTGGCAATATGAACTAAAGGAAAATGTGGGATAATGAATGCTAATAAACGCTAATAGGGACTAAAAGCTCTATAAACTTCGAGAAGAAAGGTAAAGGCGAATGTAATGTATATTAAAATGTCAATGAGTTAGTAGTAAGGTTGCGATAAAAGTAGAAAGTTAACGAATATTAGGCTTATAAGAAGTGAAAAAGGGTATATAATGTTCAAGTGACACATAGTCCTTGACGAGGAAGTTAAATGGAACTAGTTAGAAAGGTATGTGATAGACGTAGGAATGTTAAATGGCATGCATTCGAGACTAGAATTATGTGGCGAACGACATAATGATTGAAAAAGAAATGAAAGAATTGAGAAGTTAAGCTAGAAACGAGTTGAGCTAAGAGTATGAAGTGCGAACAGTGGACTTAGAATTGTAAGATCACTTAGATCGAGCAATAAAAAGGGGAATGAAAAATGGAAAATGCTAAGAATGGAGATAAGGTGAATTAGTTTTGGACAGAAATGGACGAGAGATTTCGGGGACGAAATCTAAATAAGGGGGTAGAATTGTTAGACCCGTTCCCCGGGTAGTGGGACCCCACCCTAGATGAAAGTTGACCCGAGCCTAAGTATGGTTGACTAAGGATATATGGTTTTCTGATGAGGCCTAGATGCGGCGCATCTAGGAAGTGACATGCGGCGTATGGTAAGAAGGGAAAGTAGAACCGACCTATTATTGTCCATACGCCGTATTGGGGGAAAGAGATACGGCGTATCAAGGATGCGGCGCATCTATGAAGATAGATGCGGCGCATCGACCTTAAATAAGCAGAATGGACAAAATTGCCCTTGTAGCTAGAAACTTCCCTATTATTCTATAAGATACCACACTCTCCTGTAAAAGAGAGTGTGTTTCTGTGGGTGTCGAACCAAAGGAGAAAGAATGGAGAAGATGATGAGATGATGATGGTTTAATGGTGATAATTCAAGAATGAAGTCTATAGCTTGTCCTAGCATAGTTATCAAGTAAGTATTAATGTTTAATTAGTGTTTATTTGATGATTAAGAATCTAGGGTTTTGTAAACCCTAGCTTGGGATTAAAGGGTAAATGATGTTTTAAGATAATTAAGAAGTAATGATGATTAAGTGATGGGTTTTTAATGGGTTTAAGTTGGTAAATGATGGGATTGACTATCATATAATCAATATACGATTATATGATAATTAGAAGTGTTTAGAGGTTAGTTATGGTGGTGTTAACCATGAGTATAGCTAATGATTATGTGTTATATGCTATGATGATAATGGTTTAGGATGTAAGGATGATGGTGATAAAGATGAAGATGATGAAGATGATGTTAGTGATAGTCTTGGCTTGGACTCAAGGTAAGTAAACCGGCTATAAAATGATGTTATGATGACTTCTATGCATTATATGTCTAGATGATCTTATATGTTAAGATTAATGAATGTTCGTGTGATGTTGTTATGTGTTAGTAAGTGTAAGATAGTGATGGATTAGGCAAGGTTGGATTAAGGTATGTGTTTATGTTCGATGTATTGAAGGATTATAGGTGATGATGTGTAATGTGAGAATGAATTATAATGTTATGTTATACCGCTTTACTTACTAAGCATTTGTGCTTACGGTTTAAGTGTTTAATGTTTTGTAGGCGGAAGTATTAAGGCGAAGGCTTGGATAAGGACTAAGGTTGGATATGCGGTTGGTAGAAGAATGGGTAAGAAGTAGAGCTAGGTAGAATACCGAGCTCAATGTCAAGTTTGTACCCCCGTTGGTCTTTTAATGATTTGTAATATGTTTTTAAGTGTCAAAGTGTATGTCAAGTATTGTGCAACGAATTGGAAGTCATTTGATGAGTTTAAGTATGTTTTATGTGAAATCGAGTGAAGTTAAGGGGTGTTTGGATTAGTGTCCATTTGTACCCATTTTGGAGTCAAACGGGTCAATTGCCGTGTTTTGTAGTTGGATATGGTTTTTAATGCTATATGAGTGTTTTGGCACAAGTTATAGAGTTGTATAAAAGTGTCAAAGTGTATTTGTGGTGTGTTGAGTTTATGCAGGTTCTCCTGCTGATGTTCTGTGTCAAATGGGTAGATGCGGCGCATCTAATATGGTAGATGCGGCGTATCAGAAGTTTAATGCGGTGCGGCGTATCTAATATAGTAGATGCGGCGTATCGGAAGTTTTAGGTGATGCGGCGTATCACTTAGGTGGATACGGCACATGGTCTGATACAGCGTATCCCTCGAAGGGATGCGGCGTATCGTTGGTCAGAAGGATTGTCAGGTTGCGTTATAAAGTTGAATGTGAAATGTTTTGAAAGGTGTTCGAGTATAGGTCCTTGCAAAGTACTTTAAAGGGATAAATGTGATAAGTTATGGTTATTTAAATGAAGAATTGTATGTGTCCGGTAAAGTCAAGCGTTTCCGCGTCAAAAGTTCAAAGTTTTTGGTCAAAGCGGGCATGGGGTGTTACACAAATGCGCTTTTATTCTAATCAAAATACAAGTTAGGGGTCATTTAATGCTAACATAAAAGTAATTACAATAAATAATCGTTCCACTTTAATCATAATAAGCACGGAGATTACAAACTAGCACCTCACAAGTAGTGTTTAGATACTCACATCTCTCAAGTGTCATCAAAATAAATCTCATAAATGAAAACGGATAATATCTCTCACTACCTGTCATAGCAAATAGATTACCATAGGCTTGGGAAAGGATCGAAAACCTCCTCCACTAGGCGTAAGCACCTAAGATAAACTATCAAAGAGGGCTTTTAAATGGGTTATAACGTTAGGTGTTGGGATATGATAAACACGGTTTTGTTGGATAAAGGATATTTTACTGGTGGCGAGTTAAAGATCTTGATTAATTACATGTACTATACAATGTTGCTAAGCCAAGACTCGACTCAATCTTAAGCTAAAAACAAAATAACAAAAACATAAAATGAAACGGGATGGTAGTCCGTATGTTTTTTTCTATTTTTCTTTTTCTCATTTTTTTTTTTGTATTTTTCTTGATTTTTTCGATTTTTTTTTTTTTTTTTTTTTTTGACATACACTCTTGCCCTACCATCCAAAATAATACATCATAGGGGCGTTGCATTCCCCTTACACTTGAACTTTTACATAACTTTACAAATAACTATTCTAATGACTCGAATTAAGATAATCGAAAAACTTGGAGTACTTTTAAAATATTTAGCACAAATGGGGGTAATAAATGATGTTCTTCCCCATTACTCCATTACACTAGTACTTTGCCCATGAGTCCCAATCGTTCCAAAACAATATGTACAAGGATATGACTCGACTTAGCAACCATGTAATCAATTAGATAATTAACTTGGGTTTAAACAAATGTTGTCACAATAATGCACTAAAAATGAGTGCATACAAGGTAGGCTAAGGCGATTTGAGTGTACATTTAAGTGGGGTGTAACAAATTCTTCCTTTAAGTAAAATGCTTAAAGTTAGAAACGAAAAGACAGGCTCTGAGGGGTGTACTAGGGGTATCGTGTACTAAAAATGAGTACAACGCAAAGGGTGTGGGAGAATTACTTGACCAATGTAGCCAACGTAATTATAACAAAAACACAGGTGTAAAACAATGGGTTAATCCTAATGCCTCTTATCATGTAGTAAATCTAACTACACGAATGTAGTCTCACTTGTGGCCTCAGAATGGTCCTAACGCAAGTTCTAGAATCTAAGTGCTACCGGTACACACATCATAGCATAAATGCTTTTCCTACCAATTCTACGGGCGAACCTCACATATTTGGGGGTGGAAAATTTTTTAGTGGTACGGTTTTTGTGCTAGTCATATAACCCCTATCCGTGAGACGCTCATTAAGATCAAAGTTTCACTCCTAAATGTTGTAAAAAAAAAATTTAAATTTGGCACTAAAATTACCCTAACAGGTATTTATCTCAGTTTTATTACACATCTACTATTAAACAAACAAAAATCAAGCGTAATAGCATTCTCTAAAGTATCGTACTTTTACCCCCCTTACACTTAAGATGAACATTGTCCCCAATGTTCAAATAACAAGTTGTAAAAGTAATAAGGTAAAAGAATGAAATCAAATACTCCCCTGATTCGCTCGGTGGATAATGAAGTAACATGGTTAGATCTTCTTCCAAAGTAATGTTGAAGCTCCATGACTAATGCATCGCCAAAAGCTTGATCCAACAAACATTTCCTTGTCACAAATAACCTGTTAAACCTGAGAAAACAAACACGAAAACCTGCATAACATCGGCGGGATAAACTCTATATAAGGATATAATGCTTGTGGAATGATAATTTTGCAGATTCCTGGAGATTATAAGTTAGAGATTTAATAAAAACTTTTTTTATGAAAACAAAACTTTCAAAAATTTTCAGAAAATTAAGCCTGACGCCGTCAGGTTGTAAATCCTGACGCCGTCAGAAATGATCTGACAGAATTCTCATGTTAAGTTTCCTGAAAAATTTTGGAAAAAAACTATACCTTACTTCCTGGAAATCCTGCAAAACATCATTATGACTCGATACAAGCATTTGACTCAAACAAATACTAATATGTATGTTAATTTATTATTATTACGATTCATGTTCATTTGTGTTCTAATAAACCGATTTAGATTTCCCTTACACTTAACTTTTGCAAAATACCTTTATATGTAGTTAAGACGAAGTTAAAAACAAGATAAAGCTTTTTCACAAATTAGTTTTTGAACATGAATCAATAATAATAAAATTTAAACATACATACGGAAACAAATAAAATCAAACAAACAAATAAACACACAAAGCAAATAAAACTTGGGTTGCCTCCCAAGAAGCGCTTTTCTTTATTAACGAGTCTTGTAGCTAGACTCAAAGTCCTTCTACCCTATGTAAGTGAGCTCGTCATCGAGGACGTCTTTAGGGTTAAGCTTGGATTGAAGTTTCCTATTGGTCCGCTTAGTACAATATATCTTTTCAAACTTCTCTCCATCCGGGTCATACAATGTCATCTTAATATGCCATGACCCATCTCCATCTTTGGGTGGTTTGTCCCAATCCCACTTATGATCATCGTCCTCACAATTCCACTTATTCATCCCTAGGTTAATTGGCAAAACTCCTAGGAAATCAATCATCTTCCTAAAAACTAGAGGGTCTTCAAACGGATCCAATTCGGTGTCCCTAGCCAAGAGTTGCTCTACCGTATGTGTTCGGTTCACAAAGTCCTCTTCTAGGTAAAATGGGCGTTGGGGTCCTATGAAGTCTCTATCGATCCAAGGTCCATATCTAGATGGTCTCCTATTTGATTCTAACCAATGTGGTGTTGGTTCATCACTAGTATCATAGGTATGTTTCTTAACATCATAGACTGACCAAGTATCACCTTCTCCTACCGCTATCTTAGATTCCTTGCAATCAATCATAGCACTAGCGGTCGGCAAAAATCCTCTACCTATCAACAAGGGGCATGTAGGGTCGCTAACCATATCAAGGACGTGGAAATCGGCTAAAATGGTTAGTTTTCCAATGTGTACTAACACGTCCTTAACTACTCCAACCGGGTAAGCAACACTTCCATCCGCTAAGCCTATTATCACCTCGGTTTCTTCAAGTTTCCCTGGTTTTAAAGAGGTGTAGAGAGGTAACGGAAGTAGGTTAAGGCTTGATCCAAGATCGGCTAATGTGTCATAAGCCTCCTGGGTCAAATGTTTTGTTACTGTCACGGGATGTAGTAAAATGTTGAAAAGGGCCGGTTGACGTCTCATTCAGGTTCCAATTTCCATCACGGCAGGTATTCAGGGAGTGGAGAGGAACTTTTCCAGGGGGTGTTCAAATTGAGGGTGTGCTTTAATTTAGTTCTTCTCACACTTGGCTTAAAGCCAAAAGATCGTTTCCTAGCTTTATGAAAGTTAGGGAGTGTGACAACCATGCTTCCCACGAAAATGCTATGATCATGAGAATTCTCTTTCTCGCGAGGGGATCCAAATGGACAAGAGGGTTTTAAAGGTGAAGGCTTGGGGAGAGGGGTTTCATCATCCCATTCGTTGTATGGTTCATTAGGGACCGGGAGTTCAAAGATCTTCTCGATCTTTTTGTGTGAAGCTTCTTCCCTAATTTTCTCTTTTATTCTTGCGATAAATTTTTCTGCTAGTTCCATGAACATATCTTGGGTGTTTTTCAATTGAGTCACTAATTCCAGGATCCGTTTCTCTTGGTTGTTCACGAAAGTTAGCATTATCCCTTCAAATTCATCTTGTCGTGAGAATTGATGAAACGTATGTTTACCAATTGTGTTCACACACTTATCGGGATTTTCATCAGCCGTAGGTGTCTTGGCTTTCATTAATTTCTCAACCTGCCTTTTTATGTTTTCGAACAGCTGTTCTTGGGTTGCACTCATGCAATTTAAAATCCCTTCTTCCGAGAATGTTGAGTCATTCCATTCTTCTTCTTCGTACTGTGCTAAGTCCTCAATGACTTCCCAGCACTTATCGACATTGAGCCTGCTCAGCCTTCCATTGGCAGCGTAATCTATGGCTCTTCTAGTTTGATGGTTGACGCCATCATAAAATTGTTGGATTTGTAGCCAAGGATCCATGCCATGGTGAGGGACTTTTTGGAGTAAGTCCTTGAATCGAGTCCATGCCTCGTAGAGGGTTTCGCCTTGACGTTGTTGGAACATCAAGATATCATTCCTTAGCTTGGTAGTTCTTCCCGGTGGGAAAAACTGAGCAAGGAAACGAGTAGTGAGATCATCCCAAGAGGTGATGGATCCTGCGGGTTGACGTTCTAGCCACTGACTAGCTTGGTCCCGCAAAGAGAATTGAAAGAGACGTATTCGGGTCGTCTCTCGAGTGGCAACATCAAGGTCTATAGAATCAACGATTTTGAGAAAGTCCTTGAGATGTTGATTAGGATCTTCAGAACGAAGTCCATGGAATGCGCATCCGCTTTGCACCAACCGGATGGTGTCGGATCGCAGGGGTGTGACATTGGCTCCTTGAGTGAGCTCAATGGTGTTTCGATAGCCATGGTGGCTAGGACGGGAATACTCTCCTAAAGTACGGGCTCTAGGAGGTGGTGGTTGTTGTGGTGGGTTGTTGGGATCGAGGATATTACCACCTTCCATGATGTCGGATGGTAATGGTTACGAACAAAGAAACGAAGAAAAAAAGATAGACTAAAGAAAACCTAGAAAAATAAAATAAAAATCTCACTAGAAAGGAATCTAGTGAGTAGACCTATAAAATAAAAATTCAACCTAAACAATAACTATTCCCCGGCAGCGGCGCCAAAAACTTGATGCGTGGTTTTGCAACCTTACAACAGGTTTTACCTCTCGAGGGATCTCAAGAGGCTTACAACCCCACCAGGCAGTGTACCTGACCGATGTAGTATAGTGTAGTGGTAAGTACGGGGGATTGATCGTTCTCCACAGGGAATAGTGTTCGTTAGGTATGAAAAACTACTCTAATAGGTCTAAGGGTGAGGGAAGATTCTTTTTATGTTTTTATAATTTTTTATGAAAGCAAGTAAAATCTCGGGTTTGAAAGAGTGGGCGGAATTAGTTGCTAGTCAACTAACCCAAGTAACTACGAATGCAAATAAAATAAAATAACTAAAAATGAAAAGGTGGTAAAACTTATGTGGAGAGAAATGTGTTTACTTAGATTTCCTTACTCCCTAACTATCTTTTACCGATTGATTAGTGTGTATTAGTTGCGTGGATGACGGGTGTATTCCTTAATACCAATCGTGGGGTGGCGTACGTACTTCCCCAACTCTATGAACTCCTACTTCACTCCTATGTCGAGCCGGCTAAGAAGCTCCTAACATGGGATCACTAGAATTCGCTCATGCATTAAATACAACCATAAAAACCTTTAGTACGCATTGGTTCATGTTTCTTAAGACGTTCAAGCAAGTTACCGTATAGGAAGTTAGCCAGTTTTCTTAAGCCTAACATCGATTAACATTCATCCAATACAATTAATAACACACTAATAACCAACAATCAATAGCTAGGTTTCATTAGATCTAAGCAAACACAAAGAAAACCTAGCCTAGCATGTTAAACAAAAGACAAGAACAAGATAGAATCAAACAACACATAGACATATTGAATGATTAATTGATAACTTATCTTCAATGTAACATGGAAGATCTCAAGGCAAAAAGCCTTGAAAAAGCTGCTAAAATCGTCTTAGGGTTTTTCACACACAAAGTTTCACACTAATGACAAAAAATTGCAAAACTATATATAGAGATTAAGGGCTGACGGCGTCACGTTGTAGATTCTGACGCCGTCACCTCGCCGCTTTTAGGGTTCCCGGATGGCCTTCCTGACGCCGTCCCTCTTTAGACCTCCAAAATCCGTTCTGGCTTATCAAGGCTTGACGCCGTCAGATTATTGCTTGACGCCGTCCCTCTTTAAATTAAGCCGTGACGACCTTGATCACTTCAAAGGGTGACGCCGTCAGATTTTTCATGCAAAATTCTCTGGCTTATCATGAGTAATTTTCATATCCACCTTTTTCTTGCCAAGCCATGACGCCGTCTGGGGAAATTCCTGACGCCGTCAAAGGTTCTTTTTAGCCGATTTTGAGACTTTGTCATTTTCTTCACTTTTATGCTCCAAAAACGTCCAAAATGCTTCCTTTTCCAGATTTCTTCTCAAAAGTACCTAAAATGACAAAAGGAACGATTTAGGGCAATATTTGATCAAATAAATACGATTTAGGGCTTAAATGACCCCTTAAAAGCGGTACACTTTTCGCTTCATCAATTATGAACATAACTGACAAAGGCACTTTCACCGAACGTTGTTTGTTTCACCTTATTTCTGGTCTGAACAGCTGAGGTAGGATCACCAAGAATCAAGGATTGAGGATGAATGGTATTGATCCTCTTAGTAGCAACAGGATTGACTTCTACTGTGGGTGCTAGATTATTGACATCAGGACTAATGTCATCATCATATGAGGAGGAGGTAAAAATGCCAGTACTTGGATGATGATGAATATCTTCCAAGTCAGTTCCTGAAGATAGTGAGTTACCAAGATCTGTAGGTCTTGGATATCTTGTGAGAGGTTCAGGAAAGCCCAATGAATGATCAGAAGGAGTGGACAAAGGAGCAGCAGGAGTGGAGACACCAGCAGGAACATTAGAGCTACCAGCAAAATTGATAGTACCAGCAGCAGTAACAGGAACACTACAAGTAGGAATCGAAGAACTATCAGCAGAATCCATATTCCTGTGGGCTTCAACTGCGGCTTGTCTTAAGAGCTCCTCTGTTTCTTGTGTGAATTCAAAACCAAACTTTTCAGCTGCTTCCTTGGCATCATGTTCTTGTCTTTGTAGCCTTACAAGGTCTTCTGCAAAACTTGAATCACCAACACCCATGCCAGAATTATCTTTAACTTTAGAACCTGCAAAGTGGTTAGAAGGAAAAGAAGGAACAACAATGGTTTGTTCATCACACTCAGAGTCTGAATCATCATCTGGGGTACCTGCATTGTTAGTTGGAGACTCCTGTGTACCTGGAGATTGATTAGATTTGAAACGAGTATATCCTAAAGTATCAGTTAGATAGTCCAGGTCAAAATACCACTCATGACCTGCACCCTGAATGTTAGGTTTATCCTCAAGATATCTCAGGTTTAGTGTCTCTTCTATCTTTTTGGCAGATAAGTTATAAACTCTATAAGCCTTGCTAAATGCAGAGTACCCAACTATAAATCCCTCATCAACTTTCTCTTCAAATTTACCCAAATGGTCACTGGTGTTTAGAATAGTCACATGACATCCAAAAGGTTTAAAATGACTGATGGTGGGAACTTTCCCACACAAAAGTTCATAAGGTGTTTTGTTGTGAGGATTAGTGATCAATACCCTGTTCAAAACATAACAAGCAGTGCTAACTGCTTCTGTCCAAAACATGGTAGGTAGCTTAGAGTCAGCAAGCATAGATCTTGCAGCTTCTATAAGGGTTCTATTCTTTCTTTCAGCAACCCCATTTTGTTGTGGGGTTCTAGCATTACTATAGACCCTTTTAATCCCCTTTTTCCCACAGAGTTCAATTAAGTTAGAATTTTTAAACTCTGTCCCATTGTCACACCTTATAGTCTTAACCTTTTTATTTAGCTGATTTTCAATTAAGGCAAGAAAGTCCCTAATCACATGAAAGGTTTCATCCTTAGTACCTAAGAAGAAAGTCCAACAAAACCTGCTAAAGTCATCTGTAATCACTAGGCAATAGTACCTATAGTCAATACTTCTGATGGAAGTAGGACCAAAAAGATCCATATGAAGTAACTGAAGAGGCTCAGTGATGGTGCTCACAGCTGTGATGGCCTTGTAAGTGGCTTTGTGTTGCTTTCCTTTGTTGTAGGCAACACAATTATGTTCATTTGTGAAGATCTTGGGAGGAAGCCCTTTTACCAATCCATTCTTTGCTAGCTTGTTGATGGTTTTGAAGTTAACATGAGCCATCCATCTATGCCATTTTGTGGATTCATCCAAAGATGCTTTTGCCACCAAGCAAGCTGATGAGGCGAAAAGTGTACCGCTTTTAAGGGGTCATTTAAGCCCGAAATCGTATTTATTTGATCAAATATTGCCCTAAATCGTTCCTTTTGTCATTTTAGGTACTTTTGAGGAGAAATCTGGAAAAGGAGGCATTTTGGACGTTTTTGGAGCATTAAAGTGAAGAATACGACAAAGTCTCAAAATCGGCTGAAATTTACCTTTGACGGCGTCAGAATCATCTATTGACGGCGTCATGCCTTGGCAAGAAAAGTTGGATGTGAAATTTACTCATGACGGGCCAGTGAGTTAGCATGTGAATTCTGACGGCGTCACGCTTTAACTAAATCAAGGGCGTCACGGCTTAAATCACAAGGGGACGGCGTCACGTTCATGATCCGACGGCGTCAAGCCTTGATAGGCCAGAATGGATTTTTGAAGAGCTAAAGAGGGACGGCGTCAAGAAGGTCACCCGGGAACCCTAAAAGCGGCGAGGTGACGGCGTCACAATGCATAAGGTGACGCCGTCAGATCCAAAAATCTATATATAGTTTTCTAATCTTTTGTCATTAAGGGAGAGCTTAGTGTGTGGAATTTTGGGATAAAACCCTAAGACGATTTTAGCTACTTTTTCAGGGCTTTTTGCCTTGAGATCTTCCATGTTTCATTGAAAGATAAGTTATCAATTAATCATTCAATATGTCTATGTGTTGTTTGATTCTATCTTATGCTTGTCTTTTGTTTAACATGTTAGGCTAATTTTATCTTGTGTTTGCTTAGATCTAATGAAACTTAGCTATTGATTATTGGTTGTTAGTGTGTTGTTAGTTGTATTGGATGATTGTTTATCTATGTTAGGCTTAAGAAAACTGGCTAACTTCCTATTCGGTAACTTGCTTGAACGTCTTAAGAAACATGAACCAAACGCGTACTAAAGGTTTTTATGGTTGTATTTAATGCACAAGTGAATTCTAGTGATCCCATGTTAGGAGCTTCCTAGCCGGCTCGACATAGGAGTGAAGTAGGAGCTTGTAGAGTTGGGGAAGTAAGTACGCCACCCCACGAATGGTATTAAGGAATACACCCGTCATCCACGCGACTAATACACACTAATTAACCGGTAAAAGATAGTTAGGGAGTAAGGAAATCTAAGTAAACACATTTCTCTACACATAAGTTTCTCACCACTTTTCATTTTTGTTATTTTATTTTATTTGCATTCGTAGTCATTTGGGTTAGTTGACTAGCAACTAATTCCGCCCACTCCTTCAAACCCGAGATTTTACTTGCTTTCATAAAATTATAAAAACATAAAAAGAATCTTCCTCAACCCTTAGACCTAATTAGAGTAGCCTTTCATACCTAACGAACACTATTCCCTGTGGAGAACGATCAATCCCCCGTACTTACCACTACACTATACTACATCGGTCAGGTACACTGCCTGGTGGGGTTGTAAGCCTCTTGAGATCCCTCGAGAGGTAAAACCTGTTGTAAGGTTACAAAACCACGCATCACAAGCTAAATCACCTTCAGGCTGGACATCATTTAAATTGAAGCTGTAAAGGTTGTGTCTTCTTGGAACTTTAAGTACAACTTGACTCTCATCAGGCAACTTGAAGTCTTTAGACAGCACAAGATAGTCAGTCTCAGTGAAGAGAACACTGTTCTTCTTGTCACAAATTTGTGAGATAGAGAACAAATTAAAGTTCTGCAACTCTTCCACATAATAGACATTTTCAAAATCCAACTTGGAAGTTCTGATGGTTCCTTTGCCTGTTATTTTACCATCTCCACCTCTAAAAGTCACAGTGCCTCCTCTTATAGTCACAAAGTCCACCAACCTGTCTCTATTTCCGGTCATGCTTCTAGAACACCCACTATCAACAATACCTAAGTCTTTACTTCTATGAGGATTTTCCTACAACAAAAGAAAATACAACAACATTAGATCAATGGGAGACCCAAGTCATGACTGACTTGGGCCTGCCTTGTGGATCAGAAAGATTTAAACCATGTAGATTGATGAGATCCACCATTGTTCTTGGATCCCTTCTTCAAATATGGTCTGTATTGTTTCCAAGAACAACCTGCTGAGGACTTAACAGCAGTTTCCCATCTTCCCCCCCCCCTTTTTGCATTGGGTCATAATAAACAGGCCTATAATCATTCTGAAAGTAAGAGCTTGTAGGTCTGATGAATGGTCTAGCAGCATTTCTTTTCCAACCAGCAGGAACTGGTTTACCAGCAGAAACTGGTTTACCAGCAGGAAATGTAGCTCTGCCAGAGCTCATTTGTGCTGCTTGAGGAACAAATGGGGGTATATTTTCAACATTATTCCACAATGGTCTAGATTGCTGTTGCCCAGCACACACACCCATTCTATTCTCATAAAAATCACAATCTTTAATAAGATGAGAATAACTACCACAAACAAAGCATGATTTATTTCTAAAAGATTTGTTCTTAACATGACTTCTCTTATTACACACAAACTTATCACAACCAAAACTAGAAATAGAATTGTTTTTAACAAAAGGAAAAGAAATGTCTTCAAAAGAAGCTGTCTTTGAATTGGATTCATCATCAGCTACTCTTGAGGAGAAGTCATCAGACTTGGGTGTGGGAGACTTGTCACTTGAATCACATGAGGCAAAGTCATTGGTCTTGGGTTCTGAGGACTTGTCACTGTTAGAACAAGAGACAAAGTCATTAGATTTACAATCAAGTTCAGGCAAGTCATTGGACTTTTTGCCATAGGTCATATGTGATTCATCAAAGTCTATGTGGGTAGAAGTAGGCTTAAATACTCCTGTTATAGGTGGAGAAACAACATTCATTCCTCCTTCTTTAACATATTTAACAGGAATTTGATAATTCTCAGGTTTAGGGGTAGGGTCAAAAATGCTTGGCTCATTAGGGTCATACACTTCATCTGGCCCAATATGATCTCATACCCCAACCCTCTCTTAGACCTTACAGAGTGAGAGCTATTATTCAACTTAGCTAGGTGTTTAGATGATTCTTACCATGCATTACACCTGGCCACTTCACTATCTAACTTAGCCTGCAAGTCCTGTTTCTCTAAATTCACCTTAGCATTTTCACTTTCAGAATATTTTAACAAATTAGTAGTGTTTTCCAAATCTCTTTCTAAAACCCTAATCTTTTCTTCATATGCCAACTGATTAGTTTGGTACCAAGCCTTTTGTTTTTCTAAAGTTTTAAGTGTACTTTTATAAGCTTGAACCTGAACATAATAATCTTTATATTGAGTTTCTATATCATCAAACTCCTTTTTAAGTTTAGCATAGTTATCATCACATCCAAAAGGACAAGTTTGTACCTGAGATGAGATACCCATCAAAGCAAATTCCTCAGCCACATCTGCCTCATCTTCTGTCTCACATCCAGCAAGCATTCCATAAATTTGAGCAGCACCTCTTTCCTCATCATCTACCTCATGTTGTGACCAATCCACCATGGAATCAGCAGATAGCAAGGCTTTAGGCTCCTCTGAGTCTAATTCTTTGAGCTTGAATGCAGAGTATCTGGTCTTATCATCTGCCTTCTTTTCTTTGCATTCTCTTGCAAAGTGACCCAGTTCTGAGCAGTTGTAACATCTAGCCTTCCTTTTATCAAACCTTGCTCCATCCTTCCTATTGAATTGGATCTTCCTGCCAGCCTTCTTTTCAAATATGTTCACCTTCACTGAAAGCATAGCCATCTGCCACTTGATATCCAATTCTTCCAAGTCCATCTTATCAATCTGGTCAAAGTCTTCATATGCAAGGTGCTGTTGTGGTTCACTTTCAGCAAAAAAAGAATGAAGCACATCTTCAATTACATTGCCAGAATTTGAATGTGTTCTTGGTGTAGCAGGGGTATATGAGGTTGATGAAGATGATGAGGTTGGGCTATCAGCATATGACATCTTGTTATTAGTACTGGTAGTACTAACAAATGCTGAGTGAGTTGGAGTATGTGAATAGCTTGAGCCTCCTTTAATATCAATCTCAAGAGTCTTGAGTTTGTTATAGAGGTCATCAAAACTCAAGTAATCAAGCCCACCTCTTGCTTTGAGAGTGATGGATACCTGTGACCAGGAAGGAGGCAATGCTCTCAAGAACTTGGTATTGCAATCTTCATTATCTGGCCTTGCCTGCAGCTGATTGAGTTGGCTCAAAATCTTCTGGAACCTATCATAGCCTTTATGCAATCCTTCTGCTTCAGAGATCTTGAATTCTTGGAACTCCTGCTTCAGCATGGACTTCCTCATCTTCTTAGATTCATCATTACCTCCAAATCTGGCTTTAACAGCTACCCAGATGTCCCTTGCATCATCTAGGTGATGAAAATCACCCATGTGGTCTTCTGGGAGAGACTGAAGCAGCAAAGTTCTTGCTTTTGTCTCCCTCTGAACAACAATATGTTCTTCTGCAGATACAGGGGGAAGAATAATGATGTTCCCTTTTGGATCTCTTCCTGTTTTCTTCTTACTGTTTCCATTCAGGATGATGTTCCAGAGGTTATGATCACTATTTGAAATCCAGTACTCCATCTTCATGGCCCATATCTCATATTCATCCTTCTTGAGGTAAGGAAATTTTGCATTGCTGTTTGAGACAGTGGTTGTGAGAATTTGTTGTTGGACATTCTGTGTTTCAGGTTTTTCATTGTTGACACCAGAATCATCTGTTTCGGATGAAGTCATTGTATGAGGGTTTAAGAGATTTGTTTGAAAAGGTTTCTTCTTTGATAGAGACTCTTACCAGGCTCTGATACCACTTGTAGGATCAGTCCTAGATAGATCTTTGAGCCTTATGGAATCGGTAGAATGCTTATGTAATCACAAACAAACTACAAGAGAATCTCTGACAATAAACTTATGTTTACGCGGAATATAAACACAAGAGTTAAAGAAGAAATAACTAATAAACACTTGATCCTCTATGGATCTATATTAACTATTAAAATTGTTTTCAAGGTGATACATTGTTCATAGCCGTGTGTTTCTTTTATACTCCAAGAAACCCTAATTCGGCATTCACTACAAAACGTGTAGAGGAGATATGCATTATCACTTCCTAATATAACTCATGCATATCTCTTTCTCTCACAAACTTCTAAATATATGGGTTTGACTATTTCTATAACCGCAGAAACAATACTAGCAACAGTAACCATAATGTGCTATCAGCAGAAACAATAAAACTACTATACCAGCAGGAACTATATACCTGCCAGCAGAAACCAATACTACACTAACAGCAGCATTGTATTATTACATATTTATTAAATCCTAACAGGTTCCGTTACATCTGAGGCAATGCTTGTCACTGCAGCAGGCGGTGCATTGGGAACTATGGGTGAGAAAATGGATGAATAGGAATCCTCAGATTCCAAGTCCGATGATGAGGTATTAGTGTGTGATATTGTAGACATAATACTGTAACAATCCCGTCATTGTATGAAATTAATGACATCAAGTATATGAAATGAACATGTAGCAGAATAATACTGTAAACACGATGTTATGAATCTGTAGGCACGGAGGGCGTAACGTGATATGGTGTAAAGTTGGTCCATTTTGAAAATGTGGTTATAGTCCAAGGTTTCAAAAATATTTGGTTCTCTATAACTATAGCGCTGATACCAATCTGTAACACCACCGATTTTAAAGAGTTTAACAGCGGAAGACTTAACGGGGTATTACTCGTAGGATCATAATCATAATCATAGAAAACGACTCGAAAGAGACGTTTTGTAAATCATTTTCATTTATTCAGAAATTCAAATACAGAAAGGAAATTTCAAAGTTTTAATATTCCCCAAAAGATGATATAAGTTTGATGTAAATGACAGAAATTTATTAAACACCAAATCCATCCGTTACATGCCCGCTCCAATGCCTTCAATACTTCTGTTAATTACCTGAGATACATGCTTAAAAGTCAACAAAATTGTTAAGTGAAACCATAGCGTTTAATATCATAATCAGTTTTGAACACAAGTTTATAATTGCACATAGATACAATTATCATAAGAAAAAGAGTTACTGCGATCAATATAGGTATATGTATTGCACTAAGCCTCATGACACTCAAACCTTAACAGTACCGTACAGACGATCAACACAAACCAAATTAATGGCTTGAGATATGCCCTCTATAGGATATTGCCAATTTCCTATTGGATTCAAATAAAGTGAATCTGAACCTATCTAGCTAGCAACAAAGGCCATCTTCTAGACATTTCAGACAGGGGCCAACCTTAACAGATCTGCTCACTATATTCGCGTTAACTCGCAAGTGATTAATGGCTCATGATGGGAGGGACTTTAAATAATGGCAATGTTCGGTAACTTAGGCAAATTTAGTCATGTAAAGCATACAGAAAAATACTTGTGTTCTGTTTTATAACATGTATCTCCCCACGTAGTTGAAAACATTAAAAAGGTAGAAAGGTGGGACTATGACTCACCTGAATGTAACTGGCAAAGGTGAGATATGAAACCAAATGAAATTAAGGAAAATTTTTAGGAACACATTTCGCAATTCATTCAAGTCTTTGTCATTTGCGAAGAATGTTGCGTATAGGGCTTTATGTTTAGTGTAATGGTGCGGTCCATTAGAAGCCCATGGACCGCCCATCTCTATGTAATTACTTCTAGAAGCACCTAAGCACATGGTTGCCCTAATGTGTTGCCTATAAATAGAAGGCTTAGGTGCTCATTCTCATTGTTGGTTTTCATGTATGTAGCGTAAGCTTTGTCACTCAATCGTATGAAATGAATTCCTTCCACTTCTCTTCTCTTCTTGTCTTATTCTCTTATTCTCTTATTGCTTATTAGCTTATCTCTTGTCGTAGCTTATTATATAAGTAGTAGTACGTGTTTAACTTTGTTATACGTGTGTGTGTGTGTTCGAGTTAAAGAGGACCTACAAAAATGCTCCAACAGAGGACCGGGATATTATAAGGAAGTCTGAGATTTTGACGGTTTTGGCCTAATACGAATAATGGATGAAATGGTATCGGATGACGAAGTGGTTTGTGATGAGAATGAATGATATGCTTAAAATGCTTGAAGTTCAAAAATAATATTATATATAATATTATCTTATTTTTATGTTTATTTAAATCATAATTATCGTTTCCTCAAAAATAGTTTAATTAAATCGTTAAGAATCGTTAAATATAAACATATACGTTATATAATAAATGTTGAACGAATTGAAATGAAATGCACGTGCAATGAATGAAATATGTCAAATATAAAATGAGAAATGAAAATAAAGTAAAGTTTATTATTAGTCCTTGTATTTATACAAAATTTACAATTTAGACCCTAACGGTGTATATTTGCACCGTTAGTCCTTAATTTATATTTTAATCCAAAAAGTTCTCAAAATGTCATTTTATATCACAAAGTTACTATTTTATCAATAACTATCCCAAAGTTACTGAAATTACACTTTATATCCTGTTTTTCCAAAAATGACAACTTTAGTCCTTGAGTTTGGAATCTTTAGCAAAAATGGTCCTTTTTATAGAAAATGAAATGGAAAAGTTTTCCGAGACTATCTTAAGGTTATTTAAGCTTATTAAACTGCTTATTAAGTGCTTATTCTATGTTTGGATTATTTTTGTATTAAATGAGCTTTAACGAATTAAACTTGGCCTGTTAAGAGTTTAAAAATTGGTGGGCTTTAAAAGACTATTGGGCTTTTAATTGGGCTTCATTTTGGATTAGAAAATCATGGAAAAAGGGTCCGTTTTATTTGCTTATTGTAATAAGCTGAAAACAGCTTATTGGGCTTTAGGCCCATACGTTAAGTATCAAAGGGTTTAAAAGTGTTGCGACTAGCGTTTAAAAAAGGGCAAATTCGAATAGGTTCAAGACCGAATGAGGGGGAACATTATACTAGGTTTTGGTTGTCTATAGTATGAAGAATTAGTAGGACAAATAAAATTAGCATGTCGTGTTTTAATATATGGTTTAACGAGACTGTTTCTATGCGAGTTTATACATAAACAATTTATAAAAATTAACCTGTATTATAAATAACGATTTACAAAGAAATTAAAAAGAACTCGAATGGACATGGATTAAACGTGTAAATGAAATTACGAATGCATGAGAATGATAGAATTAGCCTTCCATATAGGAGGCGTTCATACATACATATATATATATATATATATATATATATATATATATATATATATTATATATATATATATATATATATATATATATATATATATATATATATATGTATAACGTGATATAGAAAATGATATACGTACGTATAAACGAAATATATATATGTATATGATTGAAATGAAACAAAAACAATGCATGATCATGGGATAACGAATAGAACTGAGTTAAAAAGGGTGTGAGAGACTTACAAATACCAAAGAATGAGTTAGGACGTTTGGTGTGATCAAGAGGGGCTCGTATTTGGGTTATACGTGAGGATATGAACTCGAACAACTATCAAATGACCTTAACTTGCTTCGAAGGAATTCCCAGAGGTTCTAGGATAGTTTGAGAGTGTTTGTGAGTGAGTGAAAACCAGGAAATGCTATGTGTTTGAGTCGAATGAGGTTCGTGCATGAAAACTGAAATTATAAATACACAACTTGCACAACTTGGTTATATTCCTTCATGGCAGGTTAGAGACAAGATAAGGGGATATATTCCCTGCATTTATGAGCTAGGAGTCATGGGGAAGCATAGGGAAGAAGTAGAAAACGTTTATGGATTAATACATATCGTACGACATGATCAAGGGTTCAAATGACTTGTTTAACGTGTGATATTGAGTGGTGTTGTGAGAAAATGAGTTTACATAAGTAAAATATGATTTAGAGGTCAAATGATATAGTAGAAAACGTTTAAAATGTAAAATGGGTCAAGTTGGAAATATATGTATACAGTTTGAAATGTTGCGAGGTAGATTTACTTTGGCCTTAGGTTAGGGATCAAAGGTTCGAATCATGACATGAAACTTGGCTACCTATTAGATTGAAGTATGAAGAAATAGGAGGGGCAAAAATATATATTACTTATGTGTCAAAATCAAAAATGGCGAGGGCAAAACTAAAGGATTTAGGTCGACAGAAATTGAGGAGGAAAAATATTCTAAGTATAGAAATGGGTTAAATGAATATTAACGGATTATAGTTTTGGGCTTATGAATAGTATTAGGGTCCGTTGGATTTATTTTGAGTGTGTTGGGTTATCCGTGGTCCGTGTGTGAGCTCGTTCTAATGTTTTGAGAATTAACGTAACATAATAAACAAAATTTCAAATTTTGCTCGTAAAAATGGTTACTGAACTGTAACTGATAATTAATACTTGATTAATGTTTACAAATCACTGGTTAATTTTACAGGTTGCTACACTCGAACTCGAGTTTGTTCGCCCAAAAATCAACTCCCTAACTACTGGACTAAGCGTCAAATGTTGTTATTATACCAAAATAAATTTTATTTAACATTTTTTTGATTGAATTTATAGTATATTAACCGATTTATAAGTTTTCATCCGTTTTTATACATTTTCGTTCGTTTTCATATGTTTTCATCCGTTTTTATACGTTTTCGTCTGTTGTTATACGCTTTCATCCGTTTTTATACGTTTTCGTATGTTTTCATTCATGTTTATCCGTTTTCGTCCGTTTTTATACGTTTTTGTCCGTTTTCATACGTTTTAATCCGTTTTATTTCGTTTTTATACGGTTTCGTCTGGTTTTATACGTTTCATACATTTTCTTACGTTTTCATCCATTTTAATATGTTTTGGTCAATTTTTGTACAATTTCATCTGTTTTCTTACGTTTTTATCCGTTTTTGGACGTTCTTATACGTTTTTGTACGCTTTTGTATGTTTTTGTACGATTTTGTATATTCTTATGCGTTTTTATACGTTTCAGTACCTTTTTATACGTTTTGTACAATTTCTTGCGTTTTCAAACGTTTTTATCCGTTATTAACCATTTTCATTAGTTTTTCTTATGTTTTCATATGTTTTATCTGTTTTTATCCGTTGTTGTATTTTATTAATTGTTTTCGTCCGCGTTTTTATACATTTTTGTACGTCGTTGTTCGTTTTTATATGATCTTATACATATAAAAACGTATAAAATGTACAAAACTGTACAAAGACATACAAAACGGATAAAACGGATAAAAATGTAAGTAAAACGGATGAAAAAGGTTAATAACGGATAAAAATATAAGAAAACGTACAAAAGGTATAAAAACGTATAAAAATGTACTAAAATGTATGTGAACGAACAAAAATGGATGAAAACGTATAAAAACGGAAGAAAACGTATAAAAACGGAAGAAAACGTATAAAAACGGACGAAACGTATAAAACGTACGAAAACGTACGGAAACGTATAAAAACGTGTAAAAACGGACGAAAACGTATAAAAACGGATGAAAACGTATAAAACGGACGAAAACGTATAAAAACGGATGAAAAAGTATAAAAATGGACGAAAACGTATAAAAACAGATGAAAACGGACGAAAACGTATAAAAATGGATGAAACGTATAAAACGGATGAAAACGTATAAATTGATTAATATACTATAAATTCGAACAAAAAAGGGTTAAATAAATTTTATTTTGGTTTAATTACATCACTGGACGCTTAGTGGGCGTTGATTTTTGGGCGAACAGACCTGAGTTTGATCATACTGTGCCCCCTTTTAATGTATTTCCAAAAAAACAATTTGAACCTTTAGTCTGGAGGACTAACGATACAAATATTTTCTATTTCGTTAGGAGACAGTAGGGAATATATTTGCACCGTTAGTCCTCATTGACTGACTTTACTAATGGAAAGATGTATGGTGTCTAACTTTAGTAACGGATGGATGTTTGTGTGCCAAAAAAAAAAAAAAAAAAACCACGGGGATGTGTTGCGGGACAATGGGCAAACAACAGGGATGTATTTTGGACTTTACTCTTTAAAATATGTTACGAGTTTCTAAAAGTACCCCTACTTTGGATGACAAATTACAAAAAGATTTACTTTCATAAATGGTCCCTGTGGTCTGTCGAATTTAACGGCTTTAATCGCTAAACTTTTTTTCTAACGGATCCAGTCCTTGTGGTTGCGACCCATAACGGGTTTGGTCCCTGAGACTAATTGTCGTTAGTTTTTTCAGTTAGCTAACGACCGTTTGCAACAAAAATTTGCACCATTAGTCCTTTATACTAACGACCGTTTATACTTAACTCAAAATTTGTTTTTTTTTTTCCTAAAAAAATGGTTTTCTTATTTTTTTTTCTCTAAATATCTTTAAAATTTATACACTTTTTTATATATATTTTTATACACGTTTTTATACACACATTTTTATACCACACATTTTTTATACACACGTTTTTATATACATCTTTTTATACACGCTTTTATACACACGTTTTTATACACGTTTTTATACACACGTTTTTATACACATTTTTATACACACATTTATACACATATTTTTATACACGTTTTTATACACATGTTTTTTATACACATCACATTCTTTTATACACACGTTTTTATACACACATTTATACACATATTTTTATACACGTTTTTATACACACGTGTGTGTATAAAAACATGTGTAAAAATATGTGTATAAATGTGTGTATAAAAATGTGTGTATAAATGTGCATATAAATGTGTGTATAAAAACGTGTGTATAAAAGCATATGTATAAAAACATGTGTATAAAAAACATGTGTATAAAAACGTGTATAAAAATATGTGTATAAAAATGTGTATAAAAACGTGTATAAAAACATGTGTATAAAAACGTATATAAAAATATGTGTATAAATGTGTGTATAAAAACGTGTGTATAAAAACATGTATATAAAAACGTATTTATAAAAAATGTGTATGAAAACGTGTATAAAATAGTGTATAAATTTAAAATATAAGAAAACCAAATTTTTTTAATTCTTTTAATTTTTTAGAAAAAAAAAAAAAAAAAACCCCAAAATTTTGAGTTAAGTATAAACGGTCGTTAGTATAAAGGACTAACGATGCAAATGTTTGTTGAAAACGGTCGTTAGCTAACGGAAAAAACTAACGACAGCTAGTCTCAGGGACCAAACCCGTTATGGGTCACAACCACAGGGACTGGATCCATTAAAAAAAAGTTTAGGGACTAAACTCATTAAACCCGACAGACCATAGGGACCATTTATTAAATTAACTCCTAAAAAAAAGCATTTCTCCTCCTTGATTATTTGTCTTGACCCAAATCATAAAACCTAGACCCCCATTTATACAGGTACTCGTGTTCTCTCATATAAAGTTACTGTATTATATTTTTATTTATGCTAATTTTATATACTTTATAGCTCAATTAATTATAACCCTGACAAACTGGCCATCTTTTGTACGCTGATGCACATAACATGTTCGATGAAATGATTATACATTATTGAAAACGTGTTTCTAGAAAAGGCCTTTTTTTATGATGCACATAAGGTGTTTGATGTTATGCCAGAGAAAATTAGTATTGCTGTCATTTTTGGAGCATTATGATTCGATGGAAGAGATTAATTCCGCTGTTACATAAAGCTAAGAAATTATTTTTAAGTGTCAAATATGTTGTTTTAAATTTACTTCAGTCTTTACTAAAGAAGATGTTGTAAGGTGAAAATAACAAGGCTTCCGAACTTACTTTAATTTTTCGTTAATGGAGTAGGCATCAATTTAGTGATCTTATGTGCGGGTTCAAATTAAACTGAATTTTAATAGTTTTTATTTTCTTAAAACAAGTTTAGTTTTTTTCTTAATCTTATCTGCGCCACTCTCTTTTATTGGGTGGTAAAGAATAGCTGTAATAATGGGGATTTCTGCTATGATGTTTGCAGGTAGGAAAAGGAACGTGTGAGTAGCTCAAGATGGCAACGAATTCTGTTTCTAATTGCTTTCGTGGTATGTTCTTTTAGGTTCATTTGCTTGAGTAATTTCAACTTGTTTTCCAGTAGCATGCTAGTAAGTTGCAACTGCTACACTTTTACAAGGTCAATGCTCGAATATCGTACTTCTTTTGTATCTGCCTTTCTGGCTATTAAAAGTCAGAAATATAGGGTTTACTTGTAAGAAAGCTAATTGTTTGTAACCAATGATCACGCGTCTATATCAAGCTACACTGTTAATTCTTTGACTGTTCTCATTGCTGGCATGTAGGTGTTATTCTGTAAGTTTATGAAATAATCAAGGGCTGTCTCATTGTACATTGACTTTTATTTGTGGCACTATGTAAATTTCTTAATTTAATAATGCATATTGATTGGTCACAAAATTCGTCATATTTTCACTTAAATAGATCAAAGTTATTGGCTCCGTTAAGCCAAATAATACATATGAGCACAGATCAAATGCACCGACCAAACATTATAGTGAGAAGTCTAAACACGCTCATATCTAGTTATTTATATGAAGGATACTAATAAAAAACTTATGCTTACATGAATCATAAATATAAGATATAGCATGTGTTGACTTGTCTCCGTAGTAATGATCATCCCTTATATAGATGGTTCGAAAGTATGCGTACTTCATTTCGATATCCACGTGTTTTTTTGTCATACAAGGATCTAGGAAATCTCATTGTTCCAATATTAAATATGCTATATATCCCAAAAGTTGTGTCTTCTGTTTTTGTGGTTGTTTCTGTCACTTGCGAGTTCGAGCACTGTTTCCATGTTACTTGATGTTCATCATACATCCCCTTCAAGTCTCTGATTAATTATGGTGCCAACTTTGGAATTCGTACCTAAACAAACTCTCAGTCTTTGTAACTAGTGGTTGCTTGTATAACTTAAGATTTGCTATTCTATCAATAATAAATCTCTATTTGGCAAGCATAGTCTCTTTTTATTCTTTGATTTCTGTTATCAGTTTTTCGTGTTCTGAGTTTTATTCTATTATATGCATGAAACAAAATCAAACTAGCTGGATGTACATGACGTACACTGTTGCGAGGCCTCAGCAATGTGTCGTCAGGAATGCTAAGATCACAACAGGAGACTCCCTGCAATAGTTTGTTGGCTCAGGTCTGCTCTTTTATAATCTATTTGAGGAAGTGTTGACCCATTTGTTCATATGGACCATTTATTCATGAATGGGACAAATGGGTATGTTAAAAGAATCAACTTGAAAAGAAACAGGTCAAATGGGTAGAAAGTCACCAAATGTGTAACCTTATGCATTAAACATCCAAAATTATTCTATTTAAAAAATATAATTTTGTTACTATTAATTATGTTTTATAATCATATTGCCACTTATACATTTGCGTTGCGTTAGCCAACTTAATTGGTTTACTTCACTGAATAACATTTCTTCATTTTGTTTCTGTTACAGCAAATAAGGACTTTCATACAAATGAGATCCAATCTGAAAGTGGTCGACAACTCAGGGGCAAAGCGAGTTATGTGCATACAAGCTTTGAAGGGGAAGAAAGGAGCCAGATTAGGGGATACGATAGTAGCATCAGTGAAGGAAGCCCAACCAGGCGGAAAGGTAAAGAAAGGACAGGTCGTGTATGGTGTGGTTGTACGAGCTGCCATGCAGAAGGGTCGGTGTGATGGGAGTGAGGTTAAGTTTGATGATAATGCTGTTGTACTTGTCAACAAGCAAGGTGAACCAATTGGGACCAGAGTTTTCGGCCCAGTTCCACATGAGCTAAGGAAGAAAAAGCATGTCAAGATACTCAGTCTTGCTCAGCATATTACATGAGGTATGGATCCTTCTAAGCTTGTTGTTTTCGCCATTTTTCCTCCAAGTTTACTATTCAAGACACAAGTAACATTAGAATTTAGAGGTGGCAATTTTAACCTCTTGACCATTTTACTTATGAATTGTTGATCTCTAGTAGGTTTAAGTGTCTGAGAGCTAACTGATAAAGACAGCTTAATGGAAAACAGGGCAACGGGTCAAACAGCTCGAAAGTTTCCTAAATGTAAAATAAATGCATAAACCTTCTCATTCATTTAATTCAAAAACTTAGATCATTACGGAAGTAGTCTAATTATTATAATCTCGCAAGACACTATTTTTTTATTGAAAGCTGAACAATCTTTGCTAACTTGATTATTTTAACCGTTATGGTTTTACCGAAAAAGGAGTCTGTTTGACCAGTTGCACAACAAGACCATTCTTTCACTTCAATTAAAACTAGATTGAAAATGGCCAAAACAATTCAGTTTATGACAAACTAGCAAAGAATCCTGCAAGATTCCTTGCGGATTGGTCTGCTAGAAAATCTTCAAACCATGCGTGTTTGGTTTAATTTGCAGCGGATGTGGGATTCACAACTTTGATAACAAGAGTTCACAAAGAAAAGTATATCCATATTAAATAGTTTTAGTACATTGTTCACGAAACACAACTTAATGTGTGCTTTTTTTGTGACCTTTGTGACCTTTGCTTTGGACGTTTTCTTGACTGCAAAATTGTTCTCCTTTCAGGTTTGAGTTGGCAGCAGTGACCAGAGTAGCTCAAGTTTGATGCAGAATTTAAGTTTTCTAGAGTTGTCATTTGGACCTCTCAAGTAAAGATTTTGAGTTCATGATCTTATGATTCTCTGAATGGTGTTTTTATATTGTAGAAAGATTCTTTCGGTTTAGTATGTCATTGCACATTTATAAGTGATAACCTTTTGGCAATGCTGGAAGGGAGATAATGTGTAATCTTTGAATGTGTTGTGGTTAGTGACTTCATGTTTGCCTGTTGGGATATCAATCTTCAGAAGTATACCTTGTGCTCAGAGACCCGGATGTTATTTCATCTGAGATGTTTAGTTATCGCTTCTATTGAATATATAAATGTGAAATCGTGTTGCAGGCGAGGTTGTTTGCAGCAACTATTGAATAATAGTTTGCCGGTATAATAATAAATGATTTCTAATCATATCATCAAACACGTGGTGGGTGTCTACTACAGAAAAAGTAAAGCATTTTCGTTATAAACAAAAAACTAAAACTTAATATTTACGATTAATAAATCAAACTTGTAATTGGACTACCAGTAACTAACAAATAAAAATTACAATCTATTAGGAAAATATAGTTTGGCATATAAACAAATGCCTTTGTTATTGGACTAGCACGACCATTCAATTTCTCCAAAAGGCCCATAATAGCTGATGGCCCCACCATGTTGTGATAGATTTGGGAGGTCTTGTAACATACTACTCGAGTTTGTGAAGTATTCTTCTCTTCATCACAAATTAGTCTTACACCACACTCCTTCACCTCAATATCTTCATTATTCTCTTCAAAACAAAATGTTACAAAATTCTTTGCTTCCTTCCATCCCCATATATCCCTCGTATAATGCAACCATATCATATATGAATCTTGGATTCCTATCACCTCTTTCTCAAAATAATCCCTAATTAGAAATGGAATGTAACCAAATGGATTCAGAGAAGCTCCATCGAAGTTCTTTAGAGAGTACCCTTCAACTCTGCACTTGAAAGGCTTTTTTCTCTTAAAAACAACACAAGTTCCAAATCCCCAAAACTTATCATAACACCAATCTGATGGTAATTCAACCTTTACATGATTTTCCGTACTTCTATTTGTAAACCACTCTGGAATGCTATTCCCATGATATACTATATTTAAAGGATAATAAAATACAGTGTCTTGCAAGAAGAATTGACATCTGTTTGTCGGGAAACCCACATACCCAAGGATAGCAGAAAGCTGGTGAATAAAGCCTTGGGAAGTTATAGATGAGTCAAGACACTGAGTCTTCGATATTGACCCCTCGCTATCAACGGTAACATTCTTAAACAGATTTGGACAATTTCTGAAATTATTTCTCCTATGCCTGAATGGGTCTTTAGATGATTCCGCCACTTCTCTTAAGGAGGTGCAATCAGATGCATTAATAACACGTAGGCTAAGTTCGGGCAACACTTCCAGCTTCTTGCAACCATGAACAGAAAGACATCCATGATGAGAAAGTTGACTCAAACTTCCAGGCAAGCTTGTAAAATTGTTCCCTTGTAAGTATAGACCTTCTAGACATGATAAGCCTCCAATGCTCTCAGGCACTTCTAATAAATTGTTCCCATTTAAGTATAGCTCTTTTAGACATGATAAGCCTCCAATGCTCTCAGGCAGTTCTAATAAATTGTTCCCATTTAAGTTTAGACTATATAGACATGATAAGCCTCCAATGCTCTCAGGCACTTGTTCTAAATTGCAGTAGCTTAAATTCAGTTCCTTTAACATATGTAAACCTGCCAATGAAACTGGTCTTTGGGGATGTTGTTATTTACTTAGTAAACCAAAAGGAGCAGTGATTGAAGCCCACCATCTAGGTTGAATCCTCCCTTGGCCACCGAATGACAATGATTCAAGGTTTACTAGAGATGATACAAAAGAAGGAAGTTCTGTAATGGCAGTTTTGTCAACATGAAGCTCCGTTAAGCTTTTGATCCGACCCAATGCTTCAGGTAGTTGGTCGACTTTTAGGCACCAGCCCGTTAGATTCAAAACTTGAAGAGCATCCATTTCCACATTACTTGGAAAATTCCGAAGCCGTTTGCAGTCTCTTAGATTTAACACAACAAGTCGCTTGAGCATTCCAATTGAGGGATGAACGCTAACCAAATTCACACAACTTTTAAGACTTAGCTCTTCGAGATTTGTAATCTCTGAGAAGTCAGGGGTGGTTATTAGGTTATAACAGTACCTCAGCTTCATTATTTTTAACCTTCTTAAACACTGATATCAATAGAAAAAAGATTAGTTCTTATATCTCTAGGTGTCAACACGAACACATGTATGGACAAGTAAATACCTTTGGTGTTGTCCAAAGTTGTGTTAAGTGGCTGTAAGAGAGATCGAGGGAAACAATGTTTTCTGGATAGAAATCTGAAGGTAAGTACTTGAAAGGGCATCCATGCCAATAAAACAAGCTTAGCTCATTGGACAAAAAATCCAAACTTCCCGAGTACTTCACATTGTAGCCCTTCAATTCCACTTTCTGATCAAATTCTTACTCAGCATAAATTTTCAGTATCCGCAAATTTTTCATAAGTGCAAAAGAATTAGCGTCTATGTGAACAGTGGCGGAGCCAGGAAATCTTGTCGAAGGGGGCAACGAGCGATAAGAACGATTCGATAATGTGTTGAAATTTTTTATAGTAAAATTAAATATGGGTCCGGTCGGGTCGCTATTAATTAAACACACAATTGATAAGATCAGGGACGATAAGTGTACCTACTTTGCGAGAAAGTTGAAATATGTGATTGTTTATTAACCATAAGAACGAAATTTGAAATTCACTCTCAACTATTAATAAAATTCCATTAAGTTCGTCTTAAATAAGATCAACTGAGCTTCTCATTTATAAAATATAAACACATAACTAAAAATGAAACAAGCTAAGAGTGGTTAAACTTGTATCAAAGTGATTGGAACTTTATAAATTGCTTATATATACTTACAAATATAGTATGGATGTTTCATTTACATTATGTTTTTGAGATTTTTAGTAAAAAAAAGTAAAGTAATAAAAATTAAACACTTTCAGCTCTTTTTTTTTTTTTGAGGAAACACTTTACTTTTAAAATCAATCAAATCACATTATTTTTCACTCATTTTTATTTTTTTTCCTCTTTAAGTGCTACTCAAGAACACAACTTTTTATGTTTCTTTTCATATTCTTCTTTAAGTGATACTTAAAAACACAACGTTAATATTTCTAACATCAATCTTTTTTTAGAATATAACTTAAACTTAAAATACATAATTTTGAACTAAAACAACATCTTTTAATAACTAGTAAGGCTATGCAACAACAAACATAAATATTTGAAAAAAGAAACTACACTTATTCAAAATATAAAAAGGATTAAAAATATATTGCATATCAAAATAAGATAACAAATTGAAGTTACATGATTGTGTGGTTTTAAAAGAAAAAGTTGCATTAAAAGAATACTCATGTCACATGTTAACATATTTTCCATTGGTTAATTTCTTTATACACATCTGTACTCACAAAATTTATACAATAGAATAATCTATATGTCCATTGACTTACCCCATTTTCCCACTTCCCAATTAAAACTCATCTTCTTCATTATGTTTTCTCACCCACAAAACCAGAGGAAAGAAACAAGTGCCATGGATAAGTCAGCTTATGCAACGAAATATCAATTATTTGTCACTTGCGCTTTTTCGTCAGCAACATCGAGGGCACTCAGATTTCGGAGCTGAGGGCACTATACTTTTTTTCTCCTAATTTGACAATTTTTCTTAAGGATTTAGTGTTTCCCCAAGAACTTGGTTGGGGGCATGTCCCCCACTAATCTCTACATAGCTCCGCCCCTGTATGTGAACCTTTTGACTAGATTTCCTTAACAAAAGGACTAGAACTTCAGTTGCTTCAGGAAAAGCAAGAACATGTAACTTAAATTATAAAGAGTAACATATGCAATTGTGTATACTTTTATATTAATATGAAGGTAAAGAAGAATATGCCACTTCTTACTTTCTTTCCACTCGATGCAGATGATATGCACAATCTTCTCTGTTTCCCAGTCATGATAAATTCTTCACGAACAATTTCCCTTGCCATGCTTTGAATCAATTCATGCATTTGAAGACAATCTTTAGATACTGTTATTAGGAACTTATCAGCTAGAACTTCAATAATAGCATTTGCAGAACTATGACTGCCGTCTAGTACACTTGCAGCAAAATCTTTATTTTCCCCAATGAAGGCACATGCAATGTCAAGAAACATTCTTTTCTGATCAGATGCCAAGCTATCAAAACTTGGTCGAAGTTTTTGTACTATCTCTGAATTAGGATATGTTTGGAGTCTATCCAACTCGCTTTTCCAAACATACACAGACTTCGCATACAATAGTCGACCAAAAACTTTGAGAGCCAAAGGGTGACCATGCAAATATTTCACAATCTGGGAAGCAAATTCTTCAAAATCTTCTGTAGGGTGCCTTTTACCAAATGCATATAAACTAAAGAGCTCAAGAGCTTCCAACTTATCTAAATTCCCCATTTCATGGATTTCATCCACTCTATGTGATCTTAGCAACTGTTTATCTTTACCAGTGAAAATAATCAAACTTCCTGGGCAAAACCATGTAGGTGAACCTGCTAGTGCTTCTAACTGCTCATGATCATCCACATCATCCAAAACAAGCAGGGTCGACCTTGATGACATCATCTTCTTTACTACCATAATTCCTTTACCAACACTTGGTATCTTCAAATCTTCTATTTTCATGATCTCTCCAATCATATGCAGTTGGACTTGAATCAGGCCTTGTCGTTTTGTGACTTCTTTGACATCTTCACAAAAGCAACTTCCTTCAAAGTGGACATACATCAAGTTATAAATAGCTTTGGCAAGGGTCGTCTTTCCTATTCCGCTTATACCACATATTCCAATCATGTTAACCTCATCCGACCCAATGAAGCGTAGCATGTTTAACCCGTTTAAATGGAAATCTAGGCCAACAAGGTTCTCACCAATATGTAAGGGTCCGTCACATAATGTTTTGAGGATTTCTCTGGAAATGGAATCGATGAACTTGGACTCAAACCTGTTTGCCACAAAGACACAATAAGTAAGAGAAACTACATAGTGTTAAGATTTAGTAGAGCTACAAGATAATTACACAAAAACAAGAAATTTACCCATTTGTCATGTCCTGGAGATCCCATCCAGATAAGTTGGCCGCCATGGATAAAGCTTCCTTCCAGTTGTCGACCTCTGGTCTATTTGAAACTTGATGTTTGGCAAACGCTTCTGCATAACTTCTTTTCTGTTTCCTCACCACATCAGGCTTGGCATCATAAAAGATAATCCGGACCTCATGTTTGTGATCTTCAATCTTCTTGCACTCAAGTATTTTGACAAGTTCCCTTAGACACCATGTTGAAGAAGCGTAATTTTTGGAGAAGATAACTATCAAAAACCTCGATTCTTCAATGGCCTTGTAGAGTTGAGGAGATATCTCTTCTCCTTTTGGCAATTCGTTATCGTCTCTAAAAGCATGGATTCCTTTTTGCTTGAAATCCTTGAAAAGATGATCCATGAAGTTTTTGCGGATATCTTCACCTCTGAAACTTACAAAAACATCATATTTCCACCGACGAGGAATGGACCTATTAGCCATTATCAATAATGAGATCGAGCTGCGATCACAAGAAAAGATCATCAGAATTCATAAAGAGTAGCCAATTGTGAATAATTTATAGCAACAAAGATAGTGAAAACAGCATCCCATGATACGCTGATGAGTCAAATTAGATTATTTTCTATCATTCATAGTTTCATAGTAAATTACTAATAAGTTATTAAAACGTGGTCATTTGGGCCATTGGATCAAATAATCAATTTTAATGTGTTAAAATGATAGCTATTTGGACGTCAACAACATCTAAAGTCTAGACAATATTCCTAAATTATAAAATATTTTGTATAGGTAAAGGATGCGTTTAGTTGGAAAGAAACACAACAATTGTTTTCCACCAAATGTTTTGTGCAAGAAAAGGAAAATTGAGATTTATGAAATATTTTCCATCAAATTCTCCACTATACATAAAATCTACACTATAAACTTTTTTTTTTTTTTGCTGCTTCCCTTGGAACTCAAAAGCCCTCCTTTTTCTTCAAAATTGGAAAACAATATTATACGAACACAATTTCCATTTTTGTGGAAAATTAAATCCCCTTCTCTTTAAAAAAAAAAAAAAAAAAAACGTAAAATAGAGGATTAAAAGAAAAAAAAAAATCTCCAACTAAATGCACCAAAATGTTTCCTCCGACGAAACGCACCCAAAATGTGTGATTGTGTAATTTAGTCTTATTCAGATTATTTGGTATTCTTTATAAGTAAATATATCTGGACGAAGTTAGAAGTATACATACGAGCGATACTTTATTCTATATTTAAAAATGTTTGTCTAATGGTTGCCCATAATATATTGGTTTAGAAGCATAACAAAAGAAAACATTGAATTCATTAAACTAAAAATCATATATAATTAAGGTAATTTATATGTTCAATTAATGTGTATTAAATGCACTTTCCGGTGTATAAAAGGAAGTTCGAGTTAATTTAATAACGTATAACGAGTGTCATGTGAGCACCCGTAAACAATTACCGAAAGCAGGAACAATTTAACATTAAGACCTGTTATAAGTTGTTTTGTTATTTAAATCTGGTCATTTGGCCCATTGAATCTAATAATCACTTTTAATGCATTAGAATAATAACCACACAAGATATAAAAAAATGATTTGTATTTGATATAAAAATCGGGCACTATGTTACCCGAGATCTTTAAACCAAGTCGTAACATACAATAATTTGTGGCGCTGATTTTCAAAATTGATTCTCGAGAAATTGTAGATAGATTATTTTGGGATTGTGTTTCGAGATTTAAAGAAAAGAAAGAAGGACATTGAAATATAGTAGCAAATCTCAAACTGAAATTTTGTTTGTGTTTTGTGTTGTTTAGAAAGAAACAAAGCATGCAATGAAGGGATATGTAAAGTTGAGAAATGTGATAGGGTTGTGGCATGTGTGGTAGAGAAAGTAGTATTATATCACTAGGGATAGTCATTAGTGACATTTGTTAATACTTTTCTAATAGATATCTTCACCAAAAATAATAAATAGTACTTGTTTTTCAAGGACCATACTTTTTTAAGCGACAAATTTTTTATTTTATTATTATTTTTTTATCATTATTAAAATTTTAACACAAATTCTACAAATATGTGAATGTCGGCTTGGTTAAATTGTACTAATCCAATTCGTTCTGGTAAAGACATTGAAATAAAGCAAAACCTTTTGTTATAGAGCCGAGTTATTTTGTATCCACTTTTATTTTCTTACATTTCGACGGACTCATTTTCAACCATTCAAAACATTTGATCCAAGTGACTAGATCAAACATCGACTTTCACCCCTTCCATCACCATCTCTTTTAATTAAAACTCACTTTCACCCATCTTTTTTAAAAATTACATATCTCAAGAACCGTAAACCGTTAACCCACAAAAATTGCACCATCATGACGAGCATTTTTTTTTTTTTTTTTTTTTTTTTTTTTGAAAGGCAATTGATTATAATTATACAAATAACAAACTAGCAAGACTAGATTAGAACTCATGTTTAACGCAGGTAGTCAAAGTTTATAATTAAATTGAAGGGAAATTTGTATTTCTATGCCCCAAGGTTTTGTCAATTCAAATTTTTAAGGAATAGGTTTAGCAATATGCCACAAATGTGTATCATATTAGAAATAAATGACATCCTAGGTCATAGAAATGCAAATTTCCCAAATTAAATGTGCAACTCGAAACAACTTTTATATTCTGTTTTTAAAATATTAGAAATAAAGAATAAATGTGCATATAAAAGAAATTAGTTGTAAACATGCAACAAAAACTCCAAACAATTCATTTATTTTGTTTTAAGTGAAAAAAAAAAAAAAAAAAAAAAAAAAAAAAAAAAGGCTAATCTTACTTAAAAGCACAAAGTTTCGTTATCGCAAAAAGATACTCTTTACTTCCTTAGACTATCACGCCAAGACCATGACGGCTCTCCACCTTGGCGAGCGGAGTCCACTTATTTGTGTTGGTTGGGTGGTTGAGACCACCTAACGATTTATTTATTTATTTATTTTTTTTTTTTTAATAAGATATTTTTATGTGATTGGTTAAAAAAGTGATGTGTTAAAAAGGTGATGTAGCGTTGTGGGTGCATGTGATGGTCGGGTGACCATTACACGAGCCTTACAACACATAAGACACACCTTAGTCACTTTGATATAAAGAAGCCTACAATATTAAATTTAAAAACTAGTAAATTTGGGAAATGGATAAATTGGGTTATCAAATCAGAATTTTCAGTTTTTTTTATCTTTATTCCTAGGCTAGGAATACGACATAACTTCAGTCAAATGACAACAATAATTCGGGCCACACAAATCTAAATCTACAACGATTCTAACATCAATGGTCCTAGAAATTACAAATATGACAATCGAGCGATCAAAAGACCCAAACCTAACAAACATGCTCATAACCACTAAAGGGAAATCACTCGTTATAAAAAATAACCCTTTTACTAATAAGTTGTTTAGTTATGGGTCATTATTAGATCAAATAATAACTTTTCATATTTTGAAATGAAGAAAATAGTTAGCATACAGACATAGAACAATGAGTTATAAGATGAGCAAACAATAAGAAAAGAAAGAATGACTTACAATTTAACGATGGATTTATGGTACGTGAATGAATGCAATTAATAAAAATGAAAGATCAAATCAAGTTAAAAAGAGTAAAGACAAGTGGGTTGACTCCATGTCAACTTAGATTCACTTTCAGTCCCTCGGTTTCTGATAAGTTGCCAAAGTTGTATGTAACTAGTATTTTCCAGGTATTGTTGAGGATATTTCCTCATATTTGTTTTTTTAATTACTCGGTTACCTCTTTTAACAAGACCTCAACTCTTGTCATATTTGTTTTTTATAACTTTATCTTTCATGAAGTATTCGGCTTTTTATAACACAACAACAAAAATATAAAAATAAATATTTTAATTTCTTAAGTGAAAAAATCAAAAAAGTGAAAAAAGCAATGAGAGAATGACACGTGTCTCCCTACCTTCTTTTCATTAAGGGCAGTTTCGTACTTGTCAATAAATTTCCATTGCTACTCGACCATCCAAAACCATCAAAAAAAAACACTGACTAAAATCACCATAAAAAAACACACACTCACCACCACATCTGCACCGCCGTTACAACCACCACCACCGATCAACGACGCCACCACATTCAAATACACCGGAAACTGTCGTTACACACCAACCACCGGTGAGATCTCCTACAACGTCGGTGCGCCATCATTACCACCAGTGGATCAGTCATAAACATCAATCTACCAACACCATCACCGTAATTATCAAAACCACCACCATCATTTCGTTATACAAAGGCAAATAATGGATCGTTATTAGCAGATCTACTTCTTCTAGATCTGCTGCTAGTAAGTCTTTATTTGATTGATTTTATTTCATTATACAGAGGCAAGTTATGTTTAATTTATTTGATTTTATGTTTAGGTGTAAAATAAAGGGTTGATTATTAATGTGAAGCTGTTTAAATAAAGAATAAGGCAAATAATGGATCGTTATTAGCAGATCTTCACTTTCCTCCAAGGTCAGCCGTTTTGGAAATTGAAAATCAAGAATAAGGCGCGATGACAATAACTATAGGGATGCACCTTGTTTAAATAAAGAAACATTGGTTAAAAATTGAACTCTTTGCATTTGGAAAATCAGTTAACTTATGTTTTGAGAGTTTGTACAAAAATCAATTATCTTTGGAAAAATTGAGTAAAAAAGGTACCTGTGAATCCTGTGATTGAGGAAGGAGACATTACTTACTCTTGTAATGGACGAAGGGGAAAAATGACATTGACATTACATACAAGAAAATGATAGTATAAGTTTCCATTCTCTGACAAGTGAGTAAAGTTTGGTTTTATCTGTTGGGTTTGTACATATATAGCTCGTTATAGTTTGCTAATTAAACCATAAAGTTTTCTTATCTACTCATCTAAACTAAGGGCATTTGTTAAACAATAACTTGTTGGATTTGAGAGGTGGATGCTCGTTCAAGTTAGTATTGTTCATCAGTTCATCAATTTTCTAATAAAAACACAATGTTTATCAGTTCATCAGTTATTTTTTATATTGTTCATCAGTTATTTTTGATAACGTTCATCAATTTTGGTTCATCAATTATTGTCATATGTTATGTTATTTTTTTGGTTCATCAATTATTGGTTCATCAGTTATTGTGCTGTTATTTTTTTGGTTCATCAATTATTGACCCTTGTTATGTGTTTTTGGTTCATCAATTATTGTCATGTGTTATGTTATTTTTTTGGTTCATCAATTATTGGTTCATCAGTTATTGTTTTGTGTTATGTGTTTTGGTTCATCAGTTATTATGCTGTTATTTTTTAGGTTCATCAATTATTATCCTGGTGTTATGTGTTTTTTGTTCATCAATTATTGTCATGTGTTATGTTATTTTTTTGGTTCATCAATTATTGGTTCATCAGTTATAGGTTCATCAGTTATTGTGTTGTGTTATTTTTTTGGTTCATCAGTTATTGTGCTGTTATTTTTTTGGTTCATTAATTATTATCCTGGTGTTATGTGTTTTTGGTTCATCAATTATTGACCCTTGTTATGTGTTTTTGGTTCATCAATTATTGTCATGTGTTATGTTATTTTTTTGGTTCATCAATTATTGGTTCATCAATTATTGGTTCATCAGTTATAGGTTCATCAGTTATTTTGTTGTGTTATTTTTTTGGTTCATCAGTTATTGTGCTGTTATTTTTTTTGGTTCATCAGTTATTATCCTGGTGTTATGTGTTTTTGGTTCATCAATTATTGACCCTTGTTATGTATTTTTGGTTCATCAATTATTGTCATGTGTTATGTTATTTTTTTGGTTCATCAATTATTGGTTCATCAATTATTGGTTCATCAGTTATAGGTTCATCAGTTATTGTGTTGTGTTATTTTTTTTGGTTCATCAGTTATTGTGCTGTTATTGGTTCATCAGTTATAGGTTCAATTGTTAGCGTCGGTTGTTTTTCAAAGTGTTTTGGTTCATCAGTTAGCGTCGGTTGTGTTTCAAAGTGTTTAGGTTCATCAGTTAGCGTCGGTTGTTTTTCAAAGTGTTTTGGTTCATCAGTTAGCGTCGGTTGTTTTTCAAAGTATTTTATTTCATCAGTTAGCGTCGGTTGTGTTTCAAAGTGTTTAGATTCATCAGTTAGTGTCGGTTGTTTTTTAAAGTGTTTTGGTTCATCAGTTAGCGTCGGTTGTTTTTCAAAGTGTTTTGGTTCATCAGTTAGCGTCGGTTGTGTTTCAAAGTGTTTAGGTTCATCGGTTAGCGTCGGTTGTTTATCAAAGTGTTTAGGTTCATCAGTTAGCGTCGGGTGTTTTTCAAAGTGTTTTGGTTCATCAGTTATTTTTGATAACGTTCATTAGTTATTGTTCATCTTTAACGTGCAATATCTCACTCATATTATATCGGATTTGAGTGATTCAAATTTATGGGTAAAGAATGGCCAAAAAGCTACAACTTTCGTGTTTTAAGTTTTGCAAAATTCGGCCTTTAAACTAGGCAAAATTAGAGCTGAAAATGCCGAAAATTTCAAGAAAATCAACACTTACTTAAAAAGTTGAAAAAAGAAGTTGCGATTTATATATCATAATGCATACCAAATTAAAGAGAATTAAATTTTTAAAAATTATGGTGAAATCGGTTTTTCATAAAAGTTTATCGTTTGAAAGTTATTTACGTTTAAAGTTTTGGAGTGGAATAAAAAAATGGGTTAAAAGGACCAAAATGCCCCCTAACTAAATTTAATAAAAAAAAAAGGAAGAAGTGGTTGGTGAACACTTGTCACATTGTGAGTGGCTTTCTAGCCTTTTTAATTTTTTTCACTTTTTAAAGGATCGCATCTCATCATTTAAATGGGTAGGGCACTAGGAGTCATGATTCCGAAACTATCATACCTCTGAAATTCAACCAATAAGCTTCAGCCAACTCATTCCCATAAATTCTCATACCTCCCAACCTAATTCACTGGCGCCCGATAAATTCTCATACCTCCCAATTTTTTTTTTCCTTTTTTCTTTTTAATATTTAAACTAAACAATTTTTAATAGCAACATACCATTTCATTAATAGAAAAATAAAAGTCCATTACATGATAAAAAATAAAAATACGACATAAAAAAGTCCATTACATGATAATCGAAATTAAAACTAGAACTAACAAATATCTAGAAATTACATGGCCAACCATATTTTGCTGCGAGTTGGCGTTTTTTGTTCTTTACCCACTCCAACATAATCGGATCTTCGATGTGGTCATGCGGCTCCATGTAGTACTTGAAGTCTTGCCTCTCCTTTTTGTCAGTAGCTTGTTGAATTTGGATGTCCAAAAGTTGTTGTGTCTTCTCCGTGATATCCGCCATCATTTTTTTCTTCGCTTCCGCATATGAGTTGACGGTCTCAACAACACTATCCGCCTTTGACGACATTTCATCAACTTTTTTTTCCCTTTTCTTGAACGCGTGGGGGTTGAGTCCTCATTCAAATCCGGGATGACATTATTGGGATCGTTGCTATCTGTCTCATAGTTCCCCCCTCGGATGACTTTCTTCGCTTGTCGGAATGTGTGGAAGATGTCCCGGTAACACATTTTTGTTCTACCCATTTAGCTTCGTCTTTGACCACCAACCATGCCGCTTGGTGAGTAAACGGTTTTCGCGTTTTCGTGCTATAATCAGTCATAGCGTTTCTCATAACATCCATATCATTGCATCCGCTCTCCCGTAGACGAGCCTACAAAATATATATATATATATATATATATATATATATATATATATATATATATATATATATATATATATATATATATATATATATATATATATATATATATTATATATATATATATATATATCTACATATTATATATAACAGTATGCGCATGACGTCATCAAATGCAGGATTGATGAATAAGCGCTGGATTGATGACTAATCATGCTCTTAATCCACCTAAGCATGCCACATCATCAAGAATTGACCATATAATTCGAAAGTTGACTTTTAATTATGAAATTTTAAAAAATACACTAAAGATTCGAACTTGGGTTGTTTATATAGCTTAAGTATATGTCAATCTTACCATTAGACCAAATTATTTTTTGTGATATAACTTCCACAAAAAATAACTATAATCTTCTTCTTTAATGTGTATATCGAATTTTTGCAATTATATATATATATTTTGTAAACATGTATTCCGGATTTTTTTTAAAAATATGTTTAATTTTAATTTGTAGAAGATATAGTTTAAAAGATAAGTTTGGAATGTATTTGTATCAATCTTTTGTTCCTATATTTAACATCATAGTTCTACCTTAACACTTATTTTGTATAAATCTTTTGTTCCTATATTTAAGATCAAAGTTTCACCTTAGCACTATATATACATCATATTATAACGTTTTTTATAAACTCAAAAAAACAATAAGCTCTATTGATAAAAATATAGCCATTATGAACGGCCAAAGACACTCTGCAAGGCTTGCAAAAGGATCTGACAAGAAGAACACCAGTGCTTCTTTGGGAGGTACGTTTTTTACATGTAATTTAATCATTAGAATGTAATTTAACGTTTTTTACATGTAATTTAATCATTAGAATGTAATTTAATCATTAATTTGTTGTATTGTTATTGTTGTTGTTGTGTATTATGTTGTTGTTGAAGCAATCTAATGTTTTATATAAACAACGGAGTATTAATTTTAAAAAGCAGTACCTTCTATAGTTGCTTATATAAACTTACATGGTAATATAGTGGCCTACATGTGGTTAGCACTACCATGATCTATTAGTAGGTACTCCTTTTGTGTGTTTATTCTACATTAATTTTAATACTGTTAATTCATATTAATAGTTTTTAAAACTGATTATCTTTGTTGTGCAACACATATATCCCATGAACACGTAATTCTTTGTTTTCAGAAGGTATGATAAGGATGTTGTAATTTTTATGTTGTTGTTGTATAATTAACATAAGCAGTACCAAGTATATTGAGCAGTACTACTAATAGAGTAGTGAAGATAACATATGTCTAATGTTTTACTGCATGAATGTTTGCCTCAACAACAACATTATTAATAATGTGGTTTCCTACTGATTATAGTTGCTGATGCAAACACAAGTAATACCATGCGGAAAAAACATACTAAAGTCTCTTCACAAGGTATTCTATTCTTATATATGTTTTCATGAATCCTACATTAATTTGTTTTATTTTACCATATAAGTTTATGATTTGTATCCACATCATGATTCAGATACAACAGGCAAAGGTTCTGGCAGTCATGTTCATTCTAAAACCCCTTCACAAGGTATTTTGTTGTGGTATATGTTTTGATTTGTTTTATTTTACCATGAAAGTTTTTGATTTTGTATTTGGTAATCATCCACATTATAATTCTGATACAACATGCACAAGATCAACCAACCATGTTTCAGATGTTGTTACACGATCAACAGGTATTAGCTTACTTAATGTTTTATTTTCATGCGGTATACATAATGATTGTGATTAACGTGTAGTAACTTTGTTGATATTTTATTTATGTACATTTTACATGGTGTTTATATTATGTTACTCAATTTATAATTGCTAAATCAGTAGGAAATATAGGTTTGGTTCAGACATCTTCTTCGTCTGAATTGGAAAATCCCATATTTGAAAGCGATACACCCGGTAGTATTTCTGGAGCAGTTGTTAATGATGTCGTTGCTAAAGTTAGAGGTAGTACATTGAACATTATTTTTTTTATTTAAGACAATAATACATTGTATTTATACACTGTTAATTGTTCGAGCATCTAAACCACCTGCAAAGGGCATATTTGGCCATGTCTCATCATCTTTTGAGTCACAACCATCTCATGAAGGTAACATGTTTCTAAACTAATTGTGTTCATATTATAAATTGTGGTTATAGTATATACATTAAGTATGTTTGTATATTCTAAATTGCGGTAAATCTATATCCAAGGCCCGCCCCGATGGGGCGTCTAGCTTTAAGAAATTCATTGTACAATAAAACTAATAATAATATAAGTATGAACGTGTAGGAACATAAATGAAAAAAAATTACTTAGTGTTAAAATAAATAATTAAAGTTATTTTGTTTTACATAGATATGCTTTATTTTAGTAATCATGTACGATATTTTCGCTTCTACTATTTTGAATAACCAGGAGTATTTGCATAAAATGGCCACCAAAGACAAAGCCTTTACTACGAAACACATTATCATAAAGAGGAGGAATAACTATGTAGCATATTCATTGTATTTTCCAAGGTTCATAGATGGAACCTTTTAACATATATGTATAACACATATAACAAAAAAAAAAAATACTTAAAATTGGAAAACCAAAATGATAAACAACATTTATACATTTGGTGATCATGTTGTTTATATTATTATTTTTATTTTTTTAATTTAAACTTATAAAAAGATAAAATAAAATTTGATTTTAGCTTTTTGAATAAACGTGAAAATTTGATGAAAATATCGACAATATACAACAACTTTACTAAGAAACACCTTATCATAAATAGGATGAATAAGTATTTGCATGGAATAAGTATGTGCGTTATGTTATGTAGTGTAATATATTTTTTGGATAATAGTATGTAAACATTTATTTTGTAAATGTTTTGTAGTGTATTATGTTTTTTGGATAATAGTATGTAAACATTTATTTTATAAATGCTATTATAATTGTTACCATTTATTTTTTTAACTTTGTACTCGGTAGCACATATCCTCACAATACATGCTAACAAAAATAAAAAACTTACAAAACATACATTAAATGCTTGTAATGAGTTTCTGCTATTAATTTTGCTTCTCGAGGTGTTTAGTAGTCTACGAACTACTCATTGTCACCATATATTCACCTACCTTCATGTATCTTCCAAACTAACTCTCTCCATTTTAAAGCAAATTTTCTTCAAAAAAAATTTCTTCCAAATAATGGCTTCTAGGTTTCCAATATATGATATGTTAGCAAAGGAAGCTCCTTCTCGCCGTTTTCATGATGTTCTTGCTGTTCTTTTTGAACGGGAGAGAAAGGCAAACATGAATGATGAGCAAGCATATGAAAATATTAAGGAGGAGATTGAAAGTCGTGTTAAGCATAGGTATGATGTTATCAATGAACTGGAAAAGTTTGGTAACCCATTGGTGCTTCAGGAACCGTTGGAACGTCTAAGGTTGGCACAGCAAGAGGATTTGGAGGAAGTTGGGTTGTTGAATGTGAGGCGCCAGGTAAGTGGTCGTCGTGCTAATGAGAAGTTTAAGATGATCAAAAAATAATTGAAAGTTGATTTAAGTTTGAAGGTCGGTTTGGTGTGTGGAAGTAGATGTCTTTTGTAAGTTTATGTTTTTAAGTATGCTAACATAATTATGAGTAAGTGGTGGAACTGTGTATGATGGATTATGTAAATAGTTTATGTTCCTAGTCATGATGTTTAAGGTTTAAGTAGTTCTTGTTTGTGGTGATAATGTTTCTGTAAGTGCTACTTTGATGTTCTAAAGGTAGCAGTTTTGCCAATGACTCATTAAGGTGTTGGATGTTTAAACAAAAAATAGTTGTAATATGGTTATAATATTAATCGGATGTCTATTAGTATGCACTTGTTTATGTTATGTTTATGGTTGGAATGAATGTTAGTAGTTGTTGTTGTTAAGTATTGCAGGAAAAAGGATTACAAATTCAAGCAAATGCTTTGTGATAGCTTTACAGTATTAATAGTGTGAATGTTGCTTTGAATTTCAGACTTGTACTCATCTTATGAGTGTTTTGAATATCATAGTTGTTTTGAGTATCAAGATTGTTTAGAAATACCAGTTTATCCAAAGTCAACTAAATATCAATGAATTATCAACTCAAGTATAAACCATCTAAGTCCAAGGCCAAGCAACAAATGAATAAATTTTGTAGAATGAACATTTATAATAAACTCTAAAGATGTATTACTTTAGTTAAAGTCAAAGTAGCTTAGTCAAAGTAGGAGTAGTATAAATAATCTGTACTCTTTCTTTGTAAATTTGTATTAGTTCATCATAAAATATATGTTTATTACGAAAAGAAACAATATTATTCATTAAGAAAGTTACATAAACATAAAAAGATAAATAAAAGATACACCTAAAAAATAAACTTAGGAGTTTTTTCTTGATCAAATGCTAAATGAAGTTTGTCGTAATCTATTGTTTCCATTGGCTCTTCGTCGGAGACATTTTCTTCTTCAGCAACCTCCATTTTTTTGTAACGTCTTCGGGCTGCCTCAAGATTATTCATTTAAATTTGTCTTTGTTTTTGTTCAGCCTTTCAACTTGTCCATTTCTTCTTTCTCACTTTGATAATATTTCAAAGTATCGAATGCAGATGCTTTTTGGCACTAATGCCTCATCTTGTACATCATCATGTACTCCTTCTACCAAAAAATAACAAAATTTAAATATTAGTAATAGACGTATTCGAGCATTACAAAATATTATAATGTAAGTCGTCATTGTTTTTCCAATTGTGTGTCATGATAACCATGTATAAAATAGTTGAATGTAACCTGTTGAAGCAACAGATTCTTTAATAGAGATTTCAGATGGTGAGTCTTGTTTCTTCCTGTTAAAAGAACATATTGGTTTAGGCGTTGCAAAAATAATTATACCAAGTACAACAATATGAATTAAAGATTGTTAAACTTACTTGCATGCTTCAGTTCATGTTCATCATTTGAGCATCAATCTTTTCTCTTCATTGAGGAATCCATGATACGCACAGTATTTAAGTAGTTTTTGTTTGTTGAATATGAAATGTTGATGTGGGATGTAAATTCGTTATATACCACAGTATACACAAATTTGGATTAGAAGAATTGACTTACAAACTTACGATATCGAATGCGAAGTGCATTTTCAGTGTATCAGTTTTGTTACTTTTTGGTTTAAATATTCATAAAATATAAGCATTTTAGTATTTAGAATACAAAATTTGTATCTCGTCCTGAGAAACGAAATTTTTTATACTTGTGGGAGAAGTTATATACACGATCAAAAGGGCATGAAGAGACTTCACTTGAATCAAGGAAGTGATAAGATTGGTGTTTCAAATTCTAAAATTAAATGTGTACAAATTATCATTCCAAATTATAGGAAGTTGTTACAATTTTAATAAAGTTGCTAATCATTTCCTTAACATGTTTATACTTATTTCAAGAATATTAATTATTTATTTATTTTTTTTATAAAATTGTATTACCATTCTTTTCAATTTCTACAAGTATGGTTTCAAAAAAAAAATACATTTGTTATAATAATATAGTAGCATTGTTTTATAATTTTATAGGTATGATAATGATATAGATAAACTCAAATTTTATCTCATTCCATATTTTCTTTAAAATAAAGTCGTGTCATTATGTACACATTGTGAATATCATGCCATCTGTATTTATATTGTGAATGTTGTTTGAATGATCTATAGTCTTGTATAGTTCGTAGATAGAAATATAGCTATAGAATGCTTGAGTAGAGTTAGCCTATGTATTGATATCCAATTTACAAAGTAATGGGAATTGTCCATGTAAATTAGTTTGATTTTTTTAACTTATTTGCGAAGTATATATAATTTGTCCTTTCACAAAAAAAATTTTAAAAACACAACTTATTCACATAGCTTATTCTTATTAGAAATATATGTTTATTAGCTTATAGTTTTTTCAACAATAATATATCATACAATGTTCAAATTAGATACAAATATGTTTACGTATAAAACATATGTGTGTAGTCTATAGATTATACAACAGATATGTTTTGTGTTTGGATTTTAGTTGTTTTGCATACATAAGAAACGTATGTAATAATGATTATTATTTTCTCTCGACGGATAAACTGTTATGTTGAAAGTATGCATATAACAAAAGCATGTAGAAAGCTTTTTAACATATACATGGTGAATTAAAATAAAAACCATTTACACATTATAAATATCAAAATCGTCCTAAGTATGTTCATCATAGGCTATATTTAAGAAGTGATTATAAAATAAAAATAAAAAGAATATAAGTATGAATGTGTAGCAAAAAAAATGAAAAGAATAAACATGCTACTATTAATAAGACAATGAAGTTAATAAAACCTAAGGTTGGAAATAACAAAGTAACATATAGTTTATAATCTATGAAGAACTTCTCTATAAACGACGTTGGTTGTAGAATTTGTGTAGTTGCCGTCTTTGTCACAACATAACACTTTTAGGCCTCTTTTGCTTTTGACTCTTGAGACTGCTACATAAAGTTGTCCGTGTGAAAAAACGGGCCGTTCCAAATATAACCCAACCTTAGACAATGTTTGACCCTGACTTTTGTTTATAGTCATGGCAAAACAAACGGAAATAGGGAATTGTCTCCTATTAAGCTGAAAAGGCATCTTCTTGTCGGATGGGCTTATAACCATTCTAGGTATAGATCGAACCTCACCAACTTTACCCCCTGATATAATTTTTGCCTCGATGTTATTGACTCCCATTCTAGTTACTTGTAATCTGGTTCCATTACACAATCCACCTCGTTGATCAATGTTGCGCAAACACATAACCGGAGTGCCAATCTTCAAAACTAATTTATGATGTGGAAGTCCAGACATTTTGATTGTATTCAAAAAATCTGTAGTGTACATATCCTCGCTATGATTAAAATCCACATCTAAATCTGACACTGTATCTGTACTATAATATACTTTCTCTCTGCCACTAAGTTGAGAAAGCATTCGGTCATTAACTTTATCAACTTCCTCATGTGTTGGTGCAAGAATGGCTCGATCTTGGAAATAAGATGGATCCCAAAGATTATCCTCCCAATTATCATAAGTTTCGTGTATTACAGCTTGCACATGATCATCAGAATCAGGTATTAGCATTTCTTCTGGGAATTCAATCTCAGCAGTACCATCTTTAGTGCCACCAATTAACCCATCACCAATACTCAATATCCAATCAGCAAAATCTTTAATTTGATCTGCATCTCCGGGGTTGCAACCAACGCGAAGCCTCATATTCTCGGTAAGTTTAAGGACGTTGCAATGATTCCATAGATAAGACTTATTTAAGGAAGCATGTACAACATCTTGCCTGCTACCGTTTGGAATAACCGGTAGTATTTGACGAAAATCGCCTCCAAAGACAACTACCTTACCTCCAAACACCTTATCTGAAACTTCCGTATAAGTACCTGTTAAAAAGACAATTTAAACGTAAATATATACAGTTTTGAAATATTATGTGTTTATATTACGTATAAACAAAAATAAAACATTATACTCAGTAATGAATTTTGTTTTCTGCATTCATTATTTCATGTCAATTCACTATGCTTAACTTGGTAACAATAATAAGCGAGTATGAATCCAATATGATTTTGTACATGGTTAGAAAATAATGTTTATAATGAGGATTAAAATGAATAAATTGAATGGGTTAATTAGAAAGGATGGATACGTTTTAAAAGTTAATGAATCTGGAAAGTAAGAAACAACATGCTGCTACATTTCAAATTTACATTATTATATGTCTTCTTAACAGCTATTATTTAAAGAAAGATTGTATTATATGTTATGTATAAATAATTTCAATGTAATAGTAATACTAAGTAGATATAAAACAAAGTTGGTAAAATTTAAAGTAAAATGCACCTGTTGATATATCTCGTAGAGTTCTGTCAAAAGCTTCAAAACAAAGTCTGTTAACCATTGGTGCTTCGTCCCATATAATTAATTTTGTCTGGCGAATCAATTCAGCAAGATCACCATCAGCACTAATACTACACATTGAATCCTCAACGACATTTATAGGGATTGCAAACCGAGAATGGGCTGTTCTACCACCATCTAGCAAAAGCGCGGCTATACCACTGGATGCTACGTTTAGAACTATTTGACTCTTGGACCTTAAAGCAGCAGTCAATGTCTTGTACAGGAAAGTCTTCCCTGTACCTCCGTAACCATATACAAAAAACATACCTCCTTTGTCATTATCACACGCATCCATTATGGTATCATAAATTCTTTTTTGCTCATTTGTCAAACTTCCGCATAGCTGTTGATGTTGGAGTATCAATTCTGGCACGTTATAACTTAGTTCATCATAAATCAACCTATTGTATTCATCCATTGTGAAATCTGAATCCGGATACGGCATATTCACAATATCTTTGAGGCTCTTCGAATTGCTGAGTAACTTGTCCTCAATATACGTTAAACATATATTGTACTTTTGTTTATCTGTTAGACGCAATTCTGCACAAAAAGAGTGAATATTAGTTCAACAACATTGACAACTACAGGTCCAATTGAAAGTTGCGTTTAAAAGTGTACTATTATATATGATTTATAATAAAATGTTATGATACCTGGATGATTTCTTTTTTTCCGTTCTATATTTTCAACGTCTTCTGCTAAAATAGTCCACGTTTTCTCCCAAACGACTTCTGGTCTAGACATACTATCTGATAGTATTAACATAACAAAATGATTACGAAGGTATTCACCAGTTCCCCACGCACTTACTTCCATAATTCCTTCGATGTATTCCTTGTCATCCTGTAACAATCCACGTGCGTCGCAAGCCTCCTTATACGTACGGTATACAACATCATCAAATGTCTTAAAATCGTCCCATTCTGTTGCTCCTTTAACTTTGTTTAAAAGCATACGCAAATAAAATAGTTCGCCCCAAGAGGGAGGAACGTGATGGATCCTACCTAGGCTTCTGCCTTGCTTTCGTCGAGTCCATATTTTGTCTTGACTGTTCCAAACAAAATGTTTTGGGATCTCAACATACAACAACGATCGTGCTAATTCATCTTCTTTATTGAGATCCATATAAGCCAAAAACTTGGTAGTATTAGCTGAGGCCTGATCGAGTTGAAAATCGATACTTTCAGTGGGATCAAATACAACAGAATGCTCGTTTGGAAGATGAAATGGCAAACGCTCTACTGGAGGGAACCGGTGGTGTATATCAAACTTAAATATCCTCCACGCAGCCTCACAAGCTGATAAATAACGGCAATCGTAAAAGTCTTTAATCTCATCCGTCTCTTCATCTTCGACAGCAGCAGTAACTCTATCCGGTCCCTTGTTTATGTATTTAAATAAATACTTGATGGATCCAAACTGATTGCACCATTCAACATTGATATGAGCTTGATACCTTTTCAATAACGTTGGATTGTATGGAACGACAAAACCACAGTGAAGATCAGCACCTTGTTTCTTAACAGTCCTGCCATCATCTGTCCTTTTATAAATAGCATAGCCACTTTCGTCGATGAAAGTAGACTCATTAAATGGCTTTGGAAAATTCTTGGAACACTTATCTGCAACCATGCAAGGGCAGCTCCTATGATCAGGACCACAAGGACCGTGCATCATAAATTCCGTAACCAATTGGTGTAGTTCGGGGTCTTCATTTATATCTGGTATTTCAGCAGATATACATCTATCTATATCGACAGGGAGTCTCAGCTTGTCATTTGATTCCAGCCATACACACAAATGACAGTGAGGCAGTCCACGTTTTGGAATTCTATTGTGTAAACCTCTGTAAAAAAAAAAAAAAAAAAAAAAAAAAAAAACATCGGTATTAATAAAAAGCAAGTTGTATAAAGATTTGTGTTGGAGACAAAAGTTAAGTAAAGTTTGTAATGTACCTGCACGAACGCGACCGAAAATACGTTTCTCCTTAATGTCCTTTATCAAGTTATCCAATTTTATCTTAAACACTCTAGTGGTAATGTCGGGACGATCCTCTGATTTAAGACCCTTGCTACGTAAAAACCTTGTAATTTCAGGCCATTTTGGATTACATGTAAAGGTTATAAATAGATCAGGGTATCCATAAAACTTGCACATCGCCATAGCATCCAAGTAGTTCTGCATCATATATCTTGGGCTACCTGTGAAGGTCGACGGCAAAATCACCTTTTTTCCACGTTTCTTGTTTTGTTGGTTTGATGATTCAGCAGCTTTAGCTAAACGGGAATACGTTTCACATCTTAATTCACTGTTCTTATTCTTTATATATAACAACCTCTCGGCTTCAACCATAGTGTAACCATCGACCAAAAATTGCTGGAATAAGCGCTTACTGTTTAAAACAGTTGAAAAAACATTTGGTCTATCTTGTATACGGTAAGCAAAACCATTCTCTCATTGTGACATACTTTTTATCCTTGTCTGGTGTTTCATCAGTAATACCTTGATGGTATATGTCAGTTCTATAACCATCTTCTGCGTAAGGGAACAATAACGGGTACTGTAATGGAAGGTATGAAACATGTAACTCACTTATCTTTTTCTTTTTGCCACTGTTTTTGTGCACCATAATGTCCCTTTCGGTATGATTGTTGTCAAAGTCGCCAACAATAAGTGCAGCCACTTCATTTGCTGTAGGAAGGTTATATTGCCTCCCATCTTTTTCACGCCTTCCAATCAGCCTGATCTTAACATTTTCTACTCCATTAGCAATTTGCAGAACCAGCCATTCGATACTTCAATACCAGAGGGTTATTAGCATCAAGCATTCTTTTAAGGTCTTTAGTTAGTTGACGATCTAATTTTCGGTTAGAAGAAGAAGATCCAGGCTCATTGGAACTGTAATGAATTTTAAAAATAAGGTATAGTCGGTGTATTTTAGTTATAAATTTTAACCTTAAAATCAAACGGAAGAAATAATAATAATAATAACACCAAACAGTGTACATTAAAGTTACCTGACAGAATCAATGCGGTTCTGAATTTCGTTCTGTGGATCGTAAATATAAAGTTGAGAAAACTTTGGTGGATCACCATCTTTTGGTAACAAATCTCCGATTAAATGGTAGTTTTGGCCTTGTATTCTATAACAATATGGTGCACGTCCATTGTTAACGGTATGGTCAACTTTACCACCCATGGATGTAAAAGCAAACATCGAGTTATAGCGCCGTATATTCTCAAGAAAAGATTTGCTTTTTCTGTGTTCCCCATTCATTAGTTTCTTTAACAATTGAGGAGGTTCCTTCAATGAAACAGGTAACACAACTTTTCCTTTGCCACAACACAAAGAAAATGAGTCATCATTACCAGAGTTATATGCTCCTCTTTTAACCTCAGCATGCCACAACATTGCTCCACATTTTATGCATTGAATATTCTTGATCACCATGGTCGAGGTAATCTAAAAAAATATATAAAATGTATTGTTTTATTATAATACAAAAAGATAAAAAATAACTCGAACATATAAATAGAAAAAAAAAAGTTAACGTTAATAATCTTCCTTCTAAAATAATTATACCTTTAGATATGCCTGAAATACGTTCAATATATCCATGTTCATCCTCAGAAAATTCATCTGACAAATCAACCGACGTTGTATCTGCTATTGATTTGCCTTTTTCTTTGTTTGTAGGTGGTGTCGAGACAATAGTCGGAATACCTTTATAACATATACAGTTATACGCAAAAATATTTTAGTGTATGCATTATTAATATAACACGAATAGGACTTTATTGTCAATAATTATGCTCACCAATGTCAAAATGAACTGGACTGTTGTTGCCTAATCTTGATCTGCGAGTTCTCTTTGACATGTTACCTACAAATAATGTTTAATGATTCATTAACTTATAATGTGGTATGATGCAAAATTAATTTATGTAGAAAATATGACATAACTTACTGGTGGAATCGATATTTTGGAATGGTATGTTTTCACGTATCACAGGTGTGAACATATTAGGACTTAGAGATCCACTAACATTGATGGAAGATACGTTCTGGAAATGTTGCGTTATAGTACTACTGGTACAAACATCTATTTTTTAAATTTTAACAAAAAAAAATAGTTAAATTTAGAAGTATTATATATATATTATTATATATATATTATATATATATATATATATATATTATATATATATATACACACATCTTATAAAGGGTTTGTGATTAAATAGTATACCTGTTTCGGGAAGGATTCCTTGTCGTTGAGATAAATTTCCTGTAGTAAACTCTGCCGAAGCACCTTGTGATGTGTTTGGCGAAACACATATACTGGTGGAGTTATCTATTTTGTTAAATTTAAAAAAAGATATATAAATATTTTGTTTACTCTATAATGATTAACTAATTACAATTTATATATCATGTACTGAACAATTTACCTGTAGTTGTCTTGCGTGGACGTCCACGTCCTCTCTTAATTGGTGTCGGATTTGTTAAAGACGATAAAATATTCTCTGATTGTGAGGTTTCCAAACTTCGGTTCATGTTGGAACTCGTACCTAGTATATAAACAAATATTGTCAAATAAGGTTTAAAAAAAATAAAAATATACATTGCATTATTATTGAATACAACAATAATCGTAGGTATGCTATGTAGAACAAAATATTGCATTCACAACCTGTTTGTATGCCCATAGTTGATTCTTCTTCAGAAAGGTTTTGTGATACTTGAGCAACTAAATGTTTCTTACGGGGACGTCCTCTCTTGTTTGTATTTCCTATCGAATTTGTAACATCATTAAGAACAGGATTACTTGCTTCTGGTATAGCAAAGCGTGTACATTGTCCAGAAGCAACTTGTGGTGAATTGAAGTTTACTACATCTGGCATGCGTGGATGTCCACGTCCTCTCTTAATTGGTGTGGTATTTGTTAAAGCCGATAAAATATTCTCTGATTGTGAGGTTTGCAAACTTCGGTTCATGTTGGAACTCGTACCTAGTGCATAAACAAATATTGTCAAATAAGGTTTACAAAAAATAAAAATATACATTGCATTATTATTGAATAAAAAAATAATCGTATGTATGGTATGTAGAACAAAATATTGCATTCACAACCTGTTTGTATGGCCATAGTTGATCCTCCTTCAGAAAGGTTTTGTGATACTTGAGTAACTAAATGTTTATTACGGGGACGTCCTACATTGTTTGTATTTCCTATCGAATTTGTAACATCATTAAGAACAGGATTACTTGCTTCTGGTATAGCAAAGCGTGTAGATTGTCCAGAACCAAGATGTGGTGAATTCAAGTTTACTACATCTGCCATGCGTGGACGTCCACGTCCTTTCTTAACTGGTGAAGGATTTTTTCCTAGTACATAAACAAATATGGTGAAATAAGGTGTGAAGAACATATAAATTAATATTGAGCTATGAATTTGCATATAACATTATTATTACTAAGTTCATGTAGAAATAAATAGTGCATTAGAAAACATGGTTATATAGGCACCGTTGATGCTCTTTCATAAATGTTTGGTGATAACAGAGTAACTAAAATATTCTTACGGGGACGTCCACGTCCTCTCTTAATTGGAGTAGGATTTGTGAAATCCGATACAATACTCCCAGATTCTGAGGGTTGCAAATTTTGGTTCATGTTTGCATTTGTACCTATTACATAAACAAATATTGTAAAATAATGTTTCACTAACATAAAAGTAAAATGTTGCATTATGAACATGGATATAAAATTACTCGTAGTTATGTCATGTAGAGGACGTCGTTGAGATTGCGTATTAGCATATATGTCACCAATACTTGAATCTTTTGAACGTTGAACGGTAGTTACAGACATGTCTACATTCTCATCATTCTCGTAATCTTGATTAAAAGTAGCCAATATCTCTTTATCTCGATAAACTGCTTTAGAGTGATAACTATTTTTGTTACAAAGAAATTTACGTTTCTGCCATTGATAATGATGCGAAGAACCTAAAAAAAAAATAAAGATAAACCATGTCAATCATAAAAATTTATTTGAGAGTATAATTTCGCAAAAAAAAAAAATATAAACTACAATAGTATATACGATCATTCTCATAACATACCAATGGGTGTAACAGTTGTTGACGTATTTGGGTGATAGCTAAGAACATTATTATATGGCAAATCATTGAAACGTAAAACTTCATCAGTTAGAGTTTTGTCCACCGTAGCAGATTTTCGCTTGTTACGGATATCTTGATGATCTTCTAATGGATATACTGAGTATAGATTAACAATAAATGGCGTAAATAATATAAGTTCAAACAAATAATAAGTAATTTTTGAATAATGAATAACATACCATTATGTGATGAAGTTTCATCATCAACTTGTGTATAGAAAGTGGTTTGATTTAAAACAATGTTGGAGCATATATTGGTCGACTGATTATGATGTTGTTCATCAAAAGATCCATTAAGTTGTCGAGGCATGTTTTTGGGACATTCCTGAACAACATTTTGATTGTGATTCGGTTGAAGATGAAGGTGATTCATATTCATCTGATAACAACTAAAAAACAATGATGTTAAAATTTAAATAAGTTGGTTTTTGATTACTATAAATTCGCTTAATAGTAACAAATCAGATATTCTATTTACCATGTTTTTAGCATTTTCCAAAAATAATATACGTTTTGGTTTAGCAAAGAATACGACTTGAGATTTTGGGCCAAATAAATGATATTAATAGTCTTGTATACATGCCAAGAAAACAACTTTCGGGTACATTAGATCAATATGTTGGAGACATATTAGCTCGGGATATAGAATGCGTATTCAGTCGTATAAAATATTTGCTTGCGAACAATTACATCCTAAATTCTCTTTTCAATTGAATGCAAAAGATAATCCAGCTCCGAGCATAGTCAAGGTTTAGTTTATTAACAATTTGTAAGTTTAGCAATAGGAAAATAAAAATCAAAGTTAGTAGTAGTTGTTTATAAATAAAATATACATGTTAACATCTATAGTAGGAAGTGGAATTTGATACCATATATGGCAACCTAGTATTAACCGATATAAGATGGGTCAATACTACGAAGTTTCAAACATAAGCTAAAATTTTTAATGGATATTGTGATGTAAAACATCATCATCCATCGACCAATACATGCTCCAACATTGTTTTAAATCAAAGCACTTTCTATACACTATTTGATGATCAAATTTCATCATTTGATATGATGATGACGGGTGGATATTGAATCCAAAAATTAGTTGGTGATATTTTATTAACTCCTTGCTGCTTAGAAACAAATAAACAAACTTTATAAGTTTGCAATTACCTTAAACAGACATATTCTCATAAGAATGCTTACAATTGAATATATTACTCACCTTTGACAAATTCTTGTGTTGATAATCCATCTAATATTGTTGAATAAAGGTTTAGAAAATAGTATAGGCAACTGTATTTTCTTTATAGTTGATAGTATATATATAGGGTAGATACAAATACTTTAAAGGAAATGATATGGATAAGTACAAATTTTAAAACAATATAGAAGCATAATCTTTAAAATTGAAATTTGTTATAGACAAAAAAATCTTAATTGTTGATAATTATGAAAATTCTTTTTTAAAACAATAACAAATAAATTAGGCCCAATGTATAACAAAAAAAGGTATTGGTTTGTAAAAGCCCAACACCTAATTCACATGTGATACAATTTAATATTTAATATATATTATATACATTGTGATAAAAAAAAAATTGAAAAATAAAAATATTAAACGAAGTTTTTTTTCATGCAGTATAATGATTACCGGATTTTAAGTAGCCTCACACCTACAATATAGAGAAGCTTCGAATGATATCTAATCTAATCTAAATATATATTAATAGATATATTGATGATATTTTCATTAAGTACTAAAATTGGAGATCAGAAAAATACCCATCTACTTCATCTTCTCCACCAAATCGGAACAGCTCGCCTTCATAAACAACGAACGGGTACTTATTTGTTACAATCCTTTAAAAAAAACGAATCATCATCTCGTTAATCTTGTACATAGGATCCGACCATTTGTTAAAAATTTTCTTTTATAAGATTTTGAGTATGCGATGCATGTGGTTGTTGATCAACATTATATTCTATATGTTTTTTCAAGTAATTGTTGAATATGTTTGGTAAATATGTTATGCATGTCGTTCCTTATACTAAACATAAAGGTGGAAGTTTGTGATTTAGAGTATACTGTGCCGAAGCTTTTAGATGTTATGAAGTATAGATCCAAGAAATATATGTGCAATGGTTGTTTTGCGTTTAGGTATATTTAATAAATTATTGATTTTGGTATGATGTATAAAGAACAATTAGCTGATTTTTATTATATTGATTCACAAAAAAATGGAATAAAGGGAAAAAAGGGAATATGATGTTATTAGATAAGTCGGAGGTATAGTCGGTGTATTAAGGTTTATTGAGTTTATGAATGTGTAAGCTTTTTGGATTCATGATTAGTACCAAAATGCATATACAAAGATGACATTGAACGTTGTTTACTTTATAAGGCAATAATTTCTCTTAGTAAAGGAAATAAGAATTGATGACATGAAACAGGACGGTGAAATCAAGTTATAAGATAACATATATGGTAGCTAAAAAGTGTTGTAATGTTTAAGGTTTGCTTACTTTGTAGGAAAATGCCGATTGAATTTGTTGTCCAACTGATACACAATAACGAATATCGTGAACACCTCGAACTACCTGAGGTATTCTATGATGATGCCTACACTGGGAATAGGCATTTGTATTTGGCAGGAATAAGAAGAATGAGAAAAAAAGTTACAGTAGTAAAGAAAAAAGAAGGAGTTCTGGAGATTAGAGGTCAAAAATGGAATGAGTTTCTTGTGGAGAACATGGATGATGATGTCAGTTTATTGCACTTTATACAGGAAGGGGAAGATTCATTTTACGTAACAGGATATGACAAAGAGGGAATAGAAACCGGAGGATATGAAGGTGTTCATGCTTTTCGATATTCTCGATTTCAGTCACGTGCAATAGCTTTCACATATGAAAATCAGGTAATAACAAATTTTGTTTTTTTTTTCTTTTTTTTTTTTTTTTTTTTACAGTTATTATAAACTGAATACAAATAATGTACTAAGGGCGATGCTTGGTCGATAGTTATAGAGGGTAAACAAAGGTATTTGTTGTTTCGACCAAGTGTACCCTAGATGTCTTACGTAATGTAGGATGTAGTTGAGTTGACACAAATTATTTTTACAGACTATTGCTGCTGATTTCTTAGCTGGTTTGGGAAATGAGGCTGACATAACGATTAGGTGTGAAGGGCAAGAGTTTAACGTCAGTATTAGCCGTATTTCTCCAAATGGCAATGGTGTTCTTCCAGAATATGTCTTGAATCAAAACAATTGGAACGGTTTATGTGAGGAAAAGGATATTGATTTGGGTGATGTGGTGGTCTTAACGAAAATCAGGAATGATCTGCTGAATTTAATGGCGTTCAATGTGGATGGCAGTGGTAACACAGAGGTGCAATTTCTTGGTGCTACTCGGCTGAATGCAATGCAACCAGAAATACCATATGAAGATAAGAGTAAGTTTTTAAATACGGATTAATTTTAGATATATTAACACACGTTAATTAATTGAATATACCATTTATATTACCAAAAAGGTTTGTTAAGAGTGTTTAAAAAAATTCATTATGTTGATTTTCAGAGGATGATAGAATGTACCATTTATGCAAGTGGGCGGGGCATCGCGAACATTTTGGTGAACAAACTCATGTGTTTTATAAGCGATTCTCTGAAATATTGGCATTCAATCGTCTTGTAAGTTATAATCTAAAGTATCTTTTTTGTAATCAATTTTAGTTGGTATAGTGAGGGAGTGCGAGTTATAACATTTAATGTATACTGGCAGGCAATACCGGCAAAATTTCAAGAAGCTCATCCTATGCACCTGTACACAAAGGCCATACTGAAACACAAGGAAATTGAATTGCCTTTCAACGTAAAGATGGACCGTCACTATGAGAATCCTGGAAGGACGAATCATGTGATAATGAGAGGTGAATGGGCATGGTTGGGTCAACAATGCCGTTTTGAGTACGGCTCGATGCTAAGGTTCAAGTTGATATATGTTGTTACTGACTTGGAGGGTGCAAGACCAAAACTTTATCCAGTGTTTCATGTGTGTTAAGAGTACTTTGACAGTATGTGCTGTGCAGCAATTTATCTAGATGCTTTTGTTGGAACAAAATAACTGTTTGGAACCTGGTTTATGTTAGGGTAACATATGTTTATCTGCTAATTTCGTTTTGCTTTATTAGAATTATGCTAAGACAATTATGAAGTAAAATATGTTTTACATATTAAGTTATAATATGTGATGCATGGTTGATCGTTTTAAAACTATTCTCAATACTTATCAAAATATTCTTACTGTTGGTATAATTTAGTTTCAGTATGTAGAATCTTAAGTGTTGTTCTAGTATTGTAAATACACATTATTTATCATAAAAATGTAATTAACATTGAATAAGATTAAATTTAGATAATAAATCACACGATAAAGTCAAACTAAAATACTTTGACGATCGGATACGTGTAAGCTATTTAAATAAAGACTGATAATTTTATTATGATGATTGAAAACATGTGGAAAGAAATACTTATTATTCAGATTATTCAGGAAATGTGAATAATCTATGAAACTTTATTTTTTGTTGTCGATATCAGAACCTTTGTCGCTACTTACATCCTCGACATGTTCATCATCAATGAAACTGTCAAACTCATCAGTAGCTTCATCGCCTGAAACTTCATCATCAATAGAGTCTTCCAAATTAATTTGATCACCAGTTTCATCATTCATGTTAACTTCATAATCAATAGAATCTGCCAAATTAATTTGATCACCAGTTTCATCATTAATGTTTTCCTCAATGTCTTGGAAATTGTCTGTTGCCTCATCGTCAATTAAATTCACAAAACCTTGTGTCAAATTTATGCCTTCATCATCTTCATCATCAGTTGGTTCATCAATAAGACGGCAAGTTAATTTTTTTGAAGAGCAAGTTGACTTTGGGCTCTTTGAACGCTTAAAACGAATTGGCATGTCATCTTCAGAATCCTAATTTATATTATTGATCAAAAACATAAATGAGTTAGTAATAAGTAAATATATAGTAACGATTTGTTATGTGGATTAGGAAAGTGAAAAATAAATATAATTGATTTGGTTTGTTTATACCAAAGTTTCCTTATTTTTTGTTTGCTCCTGACATTCCTTGTTATTTGATAACAAATACTCATTCTCATCATCAGAAGAAAGAATGTTAATAACACTGCTCTTCATTTTACCATAGTCTTTGGTTTGTCTTGCACGTTTTTTGGTTATTTGAAATTCCTGCATGTTATTTAAATCAGTTAGAAGAAATAACATATCTCATAAAAGTAGTATAATATGTGACACATACCAAATCATCATCAGACACAATAATGACATTGTGATTAGTGTTTCTGCTTTGTGGTTGTTCTGGACGTTCTTCAACCTTCAAAACCTAATAACGCAGAAAATGCTTATAATACATCATGTAACCAATTGAGGTATTAGGAAATAATAAAAAAAAAAAAAAAAAAAAAAAAAAAAAAAAAAACGGTATACATAAACAAAGCATTTTGACCTTAGGTGATTTAGGATGATCCATTGGTATTGTTAAATGGCTTTGTGAAATTGATGAAATGTTGACGGTATTTATAGAGACCATTATTAATCTATTTTAGGATATGATAGCATATTTAAAATATTTAAAAAGTGGATTAGCACATATCATTCAAAAATTGAATGTTTGTTATTTTTATTTTAGTAGGAGATTATATAAATATTAAGATAAAAATCGTTTTTTAAAAAGATATGATTCGTAATATAAAATAATTGTAGTATAATTTTAAAATTTTATACATATTCGCAAAAAAAAATATATATTTAGATTATAAATAAAGAAAGTATACATGTTCGATTTATTTTTTAAATAACTTGCAAAAATAAGTTTTTGAAATTGATTATCATGTTGATGATATCATAAATAATCTATAGTTATATATTTTAAGGTATAATATGATATTTAAGACATTTAATAACTTGATTGGAACATACAGTTAAAATGTTGATTGTTTGTTATACTTATTTTAAGTTGTGTAATTTAAGTTAATAATTATTTCCAAAATAGGCAGAGAACGATATTAACACATTAGATGAACACATCAACATTTTGTGAAATGCAAAGATTTTAAATTGGACATATGATAACAATTGGCCTTCAATTGATCATATTGCAATTAATCAAGTAACAAAACATCCCTTTATAATATGATAATGATAATCATGGCTTGGTAAAATGGCAAAAGCCAAATTATTAATGAGAAATACAAAATCAGCACACATGTACTAAAATTATTATTCGTCGTCACTAACGTTGTGATCAACCATAGTGTTATCCGTTATCCTGCATCCTGCAGCACGTAGTCGTTTGATAACTTCATCAGCATGTTTGACTCTATTCATCATGCTTTTCCAATCGGCATCAGCAACATGCTTCTTCTTAATCTTATGCCAAATACCATTGTAGCACACATACCTGTCTGTTAAAGTTATGAGTAAACAAAATTTACATTGTAACATGAATGATGTAACAAAATAATATATGATAATTTTGTCTTATATATCATTTACATATAAAATACCTTCAGAATTGTGTCCAGTTTCCACATTCTTATTGTTCTTGTCGTTACCATGGTCTTGATTCTGTGTAGCAATTTCTTTTGGTGGATCTTGAAAGCGAAAATTTCCCAAATCGTTCGTGTTAGTTTCCGAGTTCAAAGAAGTTGAAGAGTGAGTTTTCAAAATCTTTCTTGGAGGAGAAGACATTTTTGAAAAAAAGAAGTTCTTACTTTTTATTTGTTTTGATGTGTGTTTAATGATATATATAATGGGGTGATCAACTCTATTTTAGGAGTTGATATGGGTTATAATTTAAATTGATATCACTATCAATAAAGATATGATTTTTTAAAATTTAAAAACATGTTATGTTTGTTATCTTGTTAAAAATGGTTTGATATGAGAAGATTGATGAATAAAAGTTGGAAATAATACATGTTGAATGAAACATATAATTATCATGTTAGTGTTTGTTAAGTGTGATTGTCGTATTCATTTAAAAAAAACTTAACATAACATACTTTGTTAAGTGTATTCAAATTGAGTCAGTTTGTAAGATCTAAAAAAATTATATATTATGATAGAACCTTCAGAATTTGGTTGCTATTTGAATGATTGGTTGTGAAAAATTGCATTGGATTTAATAATGAGATACTTATTTCATAGTATTAACAAAATGGTAATACAATGTGACCATGTAATAATAAAAAATAAAAAATAAAAATTCATGTAGTATACCAATAAGACATAACACATAGGATTATTATCAACTTCAAATTTTATTAAACATTATCATGAAACTGCAATGTTTGTGATACAATCACAAAACAAAACAAAGTGAATGAGAATCAAAGAAAACAGAACAAAAAAGTGAAACAGTAGTCCTTAAAGAAGCATAAACTAAAGGAAATAACACAAAATCAATAGATCACACATATGTTGATATGTTTATTAGAATGATCATCAGTCATCCTTGTCATTGAGGACTTCCACATAATCGTCATTCTTCAATTTCTTGCCACCTTTATCTTCCTGCATCCCAGGATCCAACTCGATTGCATCACGCTTTGATTTTCCAGAACCGCTACCTGAACCACCATCCTTATGAACTACCTTTGTAAATTCTGGAGTGGCCTCAATGTTGAAAGGAATGTTCTCAATATCATTGAACTTGGATGTGGCTACAGCAGGGGTGACTGGTGTCTGAATTTCTCCTTCATTACCCTGTGTTAGAACAATGTCAGATTCAGTTATACATAATTAAGGTTTAAAATACGACCAAAATATATTATATAGTAATGGTATTTAAAAAGAACCTCATCGATGAATCCATGCTTGAAGATCTTGATCATATTCTCGTCATCTGAGATCATCTTCACTTGGTAAACATGGTTGTTGTTGTTTATATTATACGATGAGTATAAAAAGCGAAACAACAGTTTTTTCCCAACAATGGGAACTAATTCATCAGGAAACACGTCATCAGCGTGATCTCCATACTTCTCCTTCAGCTTAGAACATGGGATATCAACCAATTTGGTGATAATATCTTCGTAAAGTAAAAGAGATGCTGAGCCAGTGTCATCAATGACACGTACAATTACTTTGTACCTAAATATCAACATAGAATTATAATACCTTAAGTAGGTAATTGAAATAGTAAGATGTATGTGTAATCGAGTAATTCAGTAAAATATAAATAAAAAAGTTACCTTGGACGAACATTTGTAATTTCTTTGTGCTGTTTGCAGAACCACACCTTAGTTTTGGATTTCCTTTTTGATAATGATGATTCACCATCTTCATCTTGCTCTTTCGCAACACAGCCACATTTTTTACAGGCAAGATACCACCATCCATGTTCTCGATGTACTTTGTGTATCTTTGCGTACACAATGCATTCAAATTGCTGTATAATAACTTGTTTAAATAAGTAAAAGAATATTTGACAATCATAATAAAGTAGTATGATAATGATAAAAATATAACTCACATATTCAGATTCACGAATAGAGCCAACCATTTTCCTTACAGCATTTTGGAAAAACTCATCAGCGCTAATTTCCTTTTTGGTCGGCGAAAAAATATTCAATGTAATATTTTTCTCGACATATCCATCCATCTCTTGGTACCTATACAACAGAGTATATTAATACATGAGTAACGCGTATGAAAGGTAGTGAATCGAATGTATATTATACAACGCAAGTTCAAAAAAACAATACATAAGGTGATAGTATTATGTGACTATTACTTTAGAAAGTTAAGTACTTACATCTTTCTGAAAGTATTAATCTCAGGAATGTTATCATTTAAATAAAGCTTCGTTGCAAATGCCGCGTTGCTAACAGAAGGCTTACCTGCAGTAGTTTAATAGCACAATTATTGAATTAAAATAAAGACAGCTAAAATAAAATCAAACAGAATTTATATATAAGATGGTACCATTAAAGTACTTCACTTTTCCAATCTGAAGAATCATAACAACATTTTTGATTGAATTCAATTGCTGGGCCAAAGTGTTGAATCGATCAACCCAACCATCAAAGAAACAGCAATCCAGTGTTATCCCACTGTATTTTTTTTATCAGGTTAAGTAAGTATAAGTTGATAAATAAATATAAATATAAATGAAAAGTAAATTTGCTTACTCAACATCTTCCAAAGTGACTACCCTTCTTAATTTTTGACGACCATAACCTTCATAGGGGATTGGTTCAGATATAGATATTATGGTCCCAATCACATCTGCAAGTTAATATTTATATGTATGTCAAAAGGGAAAAAAATGAAGGTAAACATATGACTATGTAGAATGATTGAAAAAAACAGTTATAACGAAAGTATAAAGACATACAAATAGAATCACATCTGCAAGTTAATATATATATGTATGTGACAATGGTAAACAATGTAAATGATTGAAAAAACAGTTATAACGAAAGTATAAAAACATATAAATAGAAATATGACAAGCTTTGAAATAAATAAGTATTACCAACAATATCAGTCTCACTGAAATGTCTTCTTGTAAAGTTCTGAAAGGGTTCAAATCTAAAACCACGTGTATTATGGTCAAAGGGTGCCACTCTTGTCACGGAGGTATTCTTATAGAATCCTATTTTGTAACGGTGACTGAGCAGAGGAAACTTTCCTCCGTTTTCACCCACACCAAAGCTTCCAACTTTGTAGCAAGACCCTTCATCCAAAATAGCTTCAAACTTGTTCATATCTGCTTTCTTAATAGAAGCCTGAATACGGTTACCCTGAAATACGACTAAAATTAGATGTTTAACAGACAGGTTAAATATTAATAAAGAGGGTATGCTAATAACCTGTTCATCTTGGAATAATACTTCTAAACTCCAAATTTCATTCGGCCTACTGAAAGGATGAGACTTCCATACACGTACTACCCTCACCAAAATTTTAGCATCATCTAGCATAGGGTCAATGTCACTCAAAGCAGTGATAGCTTGATCAGCCATTTTTGCCTACAGATGATAAAATATTAATAAAGGTTTGGAATTCAAAATCATATAATCAGTATTGATAAGAAAAATAAGAAATAAAGGAATGCATCTGAATTACCTCTACTTTTATTGTTTAAGAAGAAATGAGAAGAGATGAATGAGAATTTGATTAGGGTACAACCGAATATATAATGGTATGAATTAAGTTAAATGCAGAACATATCTGCATTGCAGTAAGGAAAGTATTCAAAATTTAAAATTTTGGGCAAAAAACCAGGATGTTAGTTAATATAATACATTTTATTTTATTGACATTTAAAAGGTTTAAATGATATGATAATGTTTGTTAACATTTCCTCAATTATGAATTGAATTTTCAAACTTTCCTAAAAAATTGTAAAGAATATTAAATGTCTTGTTTAAATTTTTTTTTTTTTTTTTTTTTTTTTTTTGAAATAACATCAATTATAACCATAAAATGTTATGAAAAAAAAGATCAATAAGAATTTCAAATAAACAGGAAAAATAAAATTAACATAAGTGTATGTTGGACAAATAAAGATCTAATAACAAAAATATTAAAATGACTGTGAATGAAATAAATATCATTTATAGATGCAACTAAAAATGCAGACTGAATAATAATCCAAGAACAAATAAGATTGTTTTAAGAACAACTTAACCTAAATACAAACATGTATAGAGTCGGAAATTAGTGATAACTGATTGACATTAAAGACAAATAAAGATCTAATAACATGAATACTAAAATGACTGTGAAGGAAATAAAGATTAAACTAAAAATGATGACTGAATAATAATCCGATAACAAATAAGATTGTTTTTAGAACAACTTATCCTAAATACAAACATGTATAGAGTCGGAAATTAGTGATGACTGACTGACATTAAGGTTTAAAAATATAAAGAACTGGAAAATTACAAATACCATGAAGGATTAAATCCATTTTATCAATACGTGAGCAACTCTGTAAATTTAAGTGGTTCATAAAAACCTTCTTTCACAAATTTACTAATCAAAGTTTCGTTGAGGTATTTTATCAAACATATTATGTGCATATAAATAATTATATAGTTAATCCAATAATCAAACACGCCATATAAATATCATAGCTGAGAAGGTAAAAAAAGATGATACCTTGTATAGAATACTTGAAGAATCAACACATCAATACCTAAAGCATATAATTAACTGATTAATCAATCGCAAAACAAAAACTCGAAATAGAACATGCGTGACAATAAAATCAAGGATAAAATCCATTGTATGAATACCTGAACTAAATCGTTTGACATAACAATCTAAAACTTTAAAATCCATGGATGTGAATCGAGTTAAACCATAACCGGTTATAAACCGATTGATTGATGCCAGGATATCAAATAGAACGATGCAGAAAGATATGGAAATTGATAAATATTGAAGATCCATGGATCTAATTTAATCGGTGAATGTTTGTGTGAGAGAGTTTTAGAGGATGTAATTGTGTGTGTGTGTTTTTTTTTTGGAGATGAAAATGACTGAATGTGTTGTTTCTCAAGAGTTCCGCCCAAAACATGCTTGGCAAGATCGACGGTTGTTGATTTTTGGCTATTTTACACGTGTCATTTGATTAGAATTTTTGAGGGAGATTTTGTAGGACAACACTCCTTTATATAGGAGGGAGATTCTAAATTGCGGTAAATCTATATCCATTAAATAATAGGATCTGTTCGAACATTAAAAAGGAAAACTGCAAGTCAATCAAGCTGTTTTGAAACACGTTCCACATATGAAAACTCTATGATTGATTCTTCCAACTTTCAATCTCAATCAGGTATGAATATTTGTTTTTAAAAACCCGCACCTTTATTATTAGATGTTGTACAACAATTTGTTTTGTTATTGTTGCTAGGGGCGACAAACTCAAAAGGTGATTCTAAAAGATTTGCCTACATTAGAAATCAACAAAAAGATTTGAGATGCCAAACAACATCTTTGGATGCACCTTCACACCGAAACAAAAAAACCGTGATGCACACATCATCTTATGGAAAATTTTCATCAGGTTTTGTATGAACATTCTGGATAATGTCTGTTCCGAATTACCTATTTTATATAAATAACATTGTCATAACTTCTTTGTGTATTTCTAGGAGCTAATTCTCATCCAAGTAAAAACAATGGAAAGAGTGTGTCTACAATTAAAATTTCTAAAACAGGTTTATTTAAAATGTTGATTCATTATACATATTTCATTTTAATGTGATATAAAAAAATACAACATTTTTTTTTTTTTTTTTTTTTTTTTTTTTTTTTTTTTTTAGTAATGAGAGAGAGAACAATGACTCTCATTAAAGATGTCAGTCCGATGAATGTGAACATGGCCATTAAAGGAAGGTGCATCTCCGTATGGCATTCACACAAATTTAACGAAGAGCACGATCCTTACGGTCTTGATTGTGTTTTTCAGGATGAAGAGGTATATCAGATGAAATTAACAAATATCTATATTTGTGTATACTTAAAAATATATGTGGCATTGATATTTGACCTATATGTACAGTCGAACCGTATCCAAATTTATGTCAAAAAAGAGTTTATGTTTAAATTTGAACCTCTTTTACGAGAAGGTCAATGTTACATAATCTCTAATTTTGGAGTAGCAGAGAATGCCGGAAGGTTACCTTTGTTACCAAACAAGTGGAAAATATCTTTTTATAAAGGAACCGAAGTTACCCGTATTGATCACATCGACGACAACTTTGTTGGGTTCGTTAACGAGCCATTCTCAAGTATTCTAGATACAGATAATGAATACCATGACCATGATTGTGTTGGTACGTGTTTTTTTAAAAATTATATACAACGGTTGGCATTAATTGAATGTTTATGTGCATATTTTTTATAACAATTTTTTTTCCAGATATTGTTGGTACAGTCGTGGCTATTGGGAAAATAGTGACATTGAACAATTCTGGCGGTCCTAAGCTGCAGAGGACAATCGTCGTTGAAGATGCCGAGTAACTATATTTTATAAATTCTTACTATTTATTTAAAATAAAATAACATGTATAGAATAGTATTCATATGTAATCATATATTGAGTGTACCCTATTCTATGCAGATCTCTGAGACTTGATTGTACGTTTTGGGACAATTGGGCATTAATGTGGAATGACTACGACAACAAACGTGACGAGCTTGGTCATATAGACATCCTCTTGATGCTCGGGAAAGTGAAATATTGGGACAGTAAGTTTTATAGATGCCTGTTAAAATTTTGGTTACGTAATTAAGATTTTTAATTCATATTAATAGCTTTTAAAATTGTCTATATTTGTTGTGCAACCCAGATAAACCATCAATACATAACGCTTTGTTTGGCCCAAGAATATTTATAAACAGGGATGTGCCACAATTGTTGGCTTTCCGGAAAAGGTATAGGCATTGATACCATCACATATGTGTTTTATTTTTAAACTAAAAACATGTTAAATTTATTAGGAACCTATTTATACATTTCACAGATATGAAGAGCAGGTGTGGTATGTGCTTAAACACATACCTTTTCTTGACCAAATTAAGACCAAAACGACCAAAAACTAACCCAAATGCCAAAGATATTTGTGTTTTTGTGTTTGTTTTTGTGCAGGAACGAATATTGTGAAAAAGGACTAAAACAAGCAAAAACCGAGATAACGAGCACGAGATATGGAAGTGTTATTCATAGCCAATGCCGGGAAGCAAAAAGTCTAAGTCATCCCTGAAGAATCATCAAATGACAAATAAAGCCCTTGGATTATACTTTTGAGCATAGCAGAAAATACCCTTGAGTTTCAGAATTTGCATAATTAGTCCTTGATTTTAAACATGACTTTTGTATAAAATCCGGATTCAAATAAAACATTATCCAAAAATAACTAAACCAACCCAACCAATCAGCCCAACCTCACAAATCCAGCCCACCAACTAAATTAAACCCACGACCCACTACCCATGAACCGACCCAACCCTTTTAGAAAACCCGGGGTCAAAATTATATCACTCAGTCAACTAAAACAAAAATAAACCTACACTTCCCGCGCCCCTTTTTCACCATGAACCCAGGCAGCTATGAACCCTAATTTTACCCACCCCAATTTCACCACAATTAAGGGCTAATTGGTCAAATCGTACGCCTCTAGAAGATTGTCAGGCCTTGTCAGAGCGAAGAAGCACACGGACGGTGACGTGGCAGCTGGCTATTGGTTGAGACAACTCACTACACCTCAATCTAAGGGTTCTGATTGTTTTCAATCATTGGGTACGGATTTAAGGGCTTGGATGATCTCTCAAGAAGCACACCACACGGATTGCCAGCATGGATTTCCTCACCCCTCACTCTCTCCTCACGGTTATAAATAGAGGCTTAATCTAGCTTATTTTGTATGTAGGTTTTTAAAAATTGTTATGCTGTTAAATTGTACTCTCAATTGTATTTCAGATTTCAAATAGTGTAATTCAGTTTTAATTAATGAAAGCTTAGTTTACTTTTTATTTTAAGTCTTTTTAATCTCCTTTTAAATTCTAAATTGTTTAATCTTAGTTTAAAACTCTTGTTACTGTTTCATTTCATATCTAGTAATCACTTTTAATCCTTTATTAGTTATAGTTTATTGTTTATATCATATCAAAAATATAAAAAAAAAAATCAGAAAATCAAATAAAAAACCAAAAATATGTTTTCCTTTATTACTTAAATCCGGCTTCAAATAGCCTTTTTAGTTGTTAATATAAGCTTATACAAGCTGCTATAGCTTGTAGTGAGCTTATTTAGTTCATTACCTCTCAAAAGTACTAAAGTCAACAGAAGTCAAACTCAGCTTTTATCCAATAAGCTGAGCTTATTCAGAAGGTTTAATTTGATAGTCTAGACTGAGATGTGGAAGAGTTTAGCCTATCTAAAGATAGGCAAGCATAGTGAATCCCCTCTATTTTGAGCTGAGGGGAAAGAACTTTGTGAGTTTTTTTTTCATTTAAATTCCTCTCAAAATTATAGTAGTATAGATCTGTGTTTGCTTGTTTATTTCTGTTTAAAAGTAGTTATTGTTGCTTAATATTAGTAGTTTGCATCATCTCATGTTAGTTTATTCATGTTTGATATGAATCTGTCTCTTTGTGCTTCTATTCTGACTCAAATTTATGCATCTTAGATCTGTGCTTTTGTGTGTTTGTGTTTGGTGTTTCTGAGTTTCATTAGCATTATTTGATCATACTAAGTGATAGTGATTTGAATTTGTGGCCTAATACTTACTACTGCTTTGAAATTGATCATAGACAATCATTAAAGTGGTGTTTGGAATTAAGGTTTTGTAGAACTTAGGCTTGGATTCACTTTATTTTGCTGGTGTTAATCTGTCATATAGGGATATATATAGAGTAATACAGCATAATAATTAGTTAGTGTTCACTAAAAAGTCAAAAGTATCTTAAATTTGCCTTAATCATTAGTCTGCTAGATAATTAGGATCCAAATCTTCACAAATAGCTTTAAAACTAGTATTAATAGCGTAATTTCAGTTTCATATAGTTTCATAAGCTTTAACTGAGTTAATTGGGGTAAAAGGTAGCTCACAGTGGTGTTTTATTAGATCTAAGCTTTGATTTCCTGTTAGAGCTTATTGAAGTAGCTTTTTAGTGCCTTGAAGATTGTTGTTTGGACTGTTTTTGGAGGAATCATAGTGCCATAAGCTAATTGTTCATAGTTGAAGTCCCCGGCTTGTAGTGTGTTGATTTTAAGGTTGTTGAGCTTGTTTGAGCATTTAAATAGCTTGTGCCTTAGCTTGAGCTTTTTATTCCATTTCCTAAGCTGCTAAGTTTCTCTAAGTCTCATAAGCTTCATAAGATTCTCAAAGAGCCTTCTGTTGGATCACAAGCTATTAAAACAGCTTGTTTAAGCTTTTAAATAAAAAATTGCTTTTATAAAAGTCATTAGATGTAAGTTTTTGATTAATTGCAAAAGAAAAAAAAAATAAAAAAATTAGTTTAAATAGTTTGCCAAGGGTGGGATTCGAACCTTGGTGGTTTGTTGTTTCAAAAACGTTTTTTTTATTTTAATTTTTATAATTCAGTCCATAGATTTCAATTTAGTCCAGTTTGGTCCCTCACTTTGTTTTTAAATCGTTTTCAGTTTTATTAAAGTTTCAGAAATTACAGTTTAAGTCCTTGTCTTTGTTTTAAAAGTTTTAGTTTAAATATAAGTTTCAAAAATTACTTTTTCAGTCCCTTAACTTTTATTAAACTTTTTTTTTTTATTTCTTTAAAAATTAGTTTTGTTTAATTGCAGTTTTAGTCCCTTAGCTTTTAATCTTTGCATTTTAGCTTTATAATTTCACTATTAGTTTTATAAATCTCGGGAATAGCCCGGGATTTGCGTTATTTTATTTCTTGTTGTGTGTTTATATTTGTTATCGTAGATTGTTTTTAATTTTTCATATTTTAGTTTAAACAACACCAAAATAATCTTTCACGTTCAATTATTCACTTCACATTTTCACGACTCCGATTCGACTTATTCGCCGTCAAACCTTCGTTGGGAGAACGACCCGGGGGAATTGTATTCGTTACAATTTCTTTGGACTCAAAAATAAAAATATATTACATCAATTAAATGGCGCCGCTGCCGGGGAAGGCTTGAAACGAGTGCGTCGATTTCGACCGTTGTTTTTGTGATTTGAAGATCCTTCCTTGGAAGTTATTGTTTTTTTAAAAAAAAATAAAAAATACAAAAATATAATAAATAAAACACTTTTCCTAAAGTTTTTTCATTAATACATCTTAATAAACATCCTCGGTCTTCCGTTGAAGGAGGGCGGTTGTAAACCATTCCGAATTACAACAAAACAAATCGTGAAATTGATCGTTATCGGATTACTTTATTACTACAACCTAATTACGGGGTTTAAGGAAGCTTGACATTAAATTGTCGAGCTGAAGAAGGCGGGTTTTTAAGCATCTTCGGAGCTACCTTTGCCTTCCCGCCACGCTGCGCGTAGTTTTAAAGGAAACGGTTACGGTTAACGTAACGGTTACCAAAAAGAAAATAAAGTCTTTTGTTTTTCAATATATTAAAAAAACCAAAAATAATTCCCAACCAAAAATACAAAAAGATTTTTGATTTTCATTTTTGTTTCCTTTTTGGTGTATGAACACCCGCTCATCTTCTCAAAATCTTATTTCTCCATTATCAAATCCCGAAAGGGTAATTCGACACACACACCGTGTTCATTTCCCAAACGTTGAAGAAATGAATCACGACGATCAAGCTCCTCCGGTGGAGCCTAATCAAGGAGCACAACCGGGCCCTGACCTCCGTCCGATGGAGGAACAACTTCAAACACCATTTAATGGTGTGCGAAGGGCCATTGTGATTCCCGACATACTTGCTAATCAATTTGAAATCAATCACGGGTTATTGAACCTCATCACTAGTATCTCTTACCACGGGTTCGAGAGTGAAGATCCTCGTATTCAAATTAGGAACTTCACCGATATAGTTGAGACCATTAAGCTTAACCAAGTATCATATGATGCGATAAAGATGAAGTTATTTCCTTTCTCCCTTAAGGGAGCGGCTCGAACTTGGCTTGAGAAGGAACCCCCGAACTCGATCTATACTTGGGGTGACCTAGCTTCAAAGTTCGTGAACCATTTCTATCCTCCTTCTAAGATTTCTAATCTTCGAGCTCAAATCTTACGTTTCCAACAAGCCTTTGATGAATCGTTCAGCGAGGCTTGGGATCGGTTTAAAGAGTTGTTGGAGAAATGTCCGAACCACGGTTTTTCGGAGCTTCATCAAATCGATACCTTTTATAATGGTTTAAGTCTTGCCGATCAAGATTCACTCAATTCGGCGGCCGGTGGAAACTTATTGGCTCGTAATACTCAAGAGGCATTCGGAATAATTGAAAACAAAGCCCGTGTGAGAAATTCAAGGAGCAAGCTTCAAACGTCTAGTGCTAGTAGTAAGAACAATGAAGAAGTTATGAATGCTCTCGCCGCACTTAATAAGAGATTCGATTCATTTGTTATTGAGAAAACACCCAATCAAGTTAATGTTGTTAACCATGGTTGTGAAATATGTGGTGGTCCTCATTCTTATTTCGAGTGTCCGGCCACCGGGGCTTATGGACACGAGAATGTGTATGCTACTAATTCGGGTGGTAATGGTTACCAACCCCAAGGAGACCGTAATCTCCTTAGCTACCGTTCAAACAATTCACTTGGACCACCACCGGGATTCAATAATCAAAGTCAAAATCAAGGTCAAAACCGTAATCAAGTTAACATTAATCAAAATCGTGTAAATAATGGTTTTCAAAACAATGGTTATAATCAAAATCAAAACCGGGGTTTTCAAGGAAATCAAAATCAAGGGAATTTTTATGGGAATTTCAATGCTAATCAAGGAAATATGAATCAAAATCAAGGAAATTTTCATAATCAAGGTTTCAATAACAACAACCGAGGGCAAAATTTTAATCAAAATCAAAATGTTGTTCCAAATCCGTCACCCTCGGATGAGATTCTTCGACAATTAATGCTTCAAAATCAAAATATGATGAGAACTCAAGAGTTGTTAACTAAGGAAATGAGTGAAATTAAGAAACGTTTAAATGATCAACCCTCGGGCTCGGGTACTACTTCTCTTCCAAGCAACACGATCGCAAACCCGAGGGGCGACGTTAAGGCGATCACAACACGTAGTGGTGTTTTTTATGATGGACCTACGGCTCCGACTACCTCTTCTTCTCTTCCTCCCAAGGTAGTCGCCCGTGAAACCAAGGTGACAACGGATACGACACTTCCTACTAATAACGGAAGGACCGAAGACATCCAACCTCCGGTTGTCCAATCGTCAAAAGGAAAAGGGAAAGTTGATTTTGAACAAGAGGTTCCCGTTAAGATAAAACTTCCGTATCCGTCGCGACTTGATGAACAAAAGCACCATGATAAGAATACGCATCAGATGGAGAAATTCTACCAAATCTTTAAAGATATGAGCTTCGAAATTAGCTTCGCGGATGCTGCTCTCTTAATGCCGAAGTTTGCATCGATGGTGAAGAATTTGTTGAGCAACAAAGATAAATTGTTTGAGATGGCAAAAACAACCCCGTTAAATGAACAATGTTCCGCGGTTCTCCTCAAAAAGCTTCCGGAAAAGCTTGGAGATCCCGGAAAGTTCCTTATTCCGTGCAATTTTCCGGGGATGGTTCAATGTTTCGCCTTGGCCGATCTTGGCGCTAGCATTAACCTAATGCCTAAGTCCGTTTGGGAAAAATTATCTCTCCCCGCTCTCACTCCGACCCGGATGACTCTCGAGCTTGCGGATCGATCAATTACTCGACCAATTGGAATAGCCGAAGATGTCTACGTTAATGTGGGAAAGTTCCATTTTCCGGCAGATTTTGTGATTGTCGATTTTGATGCCGATCCCCGAGTTCCTCTCATTCTCGGGAGAGGATTCTTAAGAACCGGGCGCGCATTGATTGATGTTTATGATGAAGAGATTACCTTGCGAGTTGGTCATGAAGCCGTGACTTTCGATTTGGATCAAACCGCGAGATACTCCTCCAACGATAATTGCATGTCCGTGAACCGTATTGATATTATTGACGTTACTACGGAGGAGTATGCTCAAGAGATTCTCGGTTTTGCTAGTGGCAATCCCACTTTGGATTCTTCTTCTACCTCTATTGATGATTCTTCTTCGTCTACTATTTCTTCACCGATCATCTCCGACTCTTTCCCGTCCCTCACTCCGTTTGAGGGAGGTGATTTCTTTTTGGAAGAGGTCAATGAGTTCCTTGCTACCGACACATCTTCTTCACCAGAAGATGATGATTCTTATTATGATCCGGAGGGGGATATTCTTATGCTTGAACAACTTTTGAATGAAGACCCTACCCCTTTTTCCCCTCCGATGGACCTTAAAATGGCCGACATTAAGGAAATTAAGCCGTCTACTGAGAATCCTCCGGAGCTTGAGCTCAAGGATTTACCTCCTCATCTTGAATATGCTTTCTTGGGAGATTCCGATACATTTCCCGTCATCATTTCAAAAGCTCTCAAAGATGAGGAGAAGACAAAACTCTTAGACGTGCTTAAAAAGAATAAAAGTGCCATTGCTTGGCAGATCTCCGACATAAAGGGTATTGACCCTAAATTCTGCACCCATAAGATCTTACTGGAAGATAATTTCAAACCCGCTGTTCAGCAACAGAGACGGGTTAACCCAAAAATCCATGATGTCATAAAAAAGGAAGTTATTAAACTCCTTGACGCAGGGATGATTTATCCGATCTCGGATAGCTCATGGGTTAGTCCCGTCCACTGTGTGCCTAAAAAGGGTGGAATGACCGTGATTACAAACGAAGAAAATGAGTTAATCCCCATACGTCTCGTCACCGGATGGAGAGTGTGTATCGATTACCGAAAACTCAATGATGCTACCCGTAAAGACCATTTCCCTCTACCATTTATGGACCAAATGCTTGAGCGTTTGGCGGGAAATGAGTTCTATTGTTTTCTCGATGGCTTTTCCGGGTATTTTCAAATACCAATTGATCCCCAAGATCAGGAAAAGACCACCTTCACGTGTCCTTATGGAACATTTGCCTACCGACGCATGCCTTTCGGCTTGTGCAATGCTCCGGGCACGTTTCAAAGGTGCATGATGGCCATATTCCATGATATGATCGAGACGACGATGGAGGTCTTTATGGATGACTTCTCGGTTTATGGAAATTCTTTCTCCTCGTGCCTCTCCCATTTTGAGAAAATGCTTGAACGGTGTGAAACTACCAATCTCGTTCTAAATTGGGAGAAGTGCCATTTCATGGTTAAAGAGGGTATAGTCCTCGGCCATAAGATTTCCAAATCTGGGATTGAGGTCGATCGAGCTAAAGTCGATGTTATCGCTAAGCTACCTCATCCCACTACCGTTAAAGGAATCCGTAGTTTCCTTGGTCATGCCGGTTTCTACAGACGATTTATTCAAGACTTCTCAAAAATCGCCCGGCCTCTGACCCATCTTCTTGAAAAAGATGCTCCGTTCATCTTCTCTCCCGAATGCATCGAAGCATTCGAGGTTCTCAAAAAGAAGTTAACCGAAGCACCGATCTTGGTTGCCCCCGACTGGGACTTGCCCTTTGAGCTAATGTGTGATGCAAGCGATTATGCTATCGGTGCAGTCCTGGGGCAACGCAAGTCAAAATACTTCCAACCGATACACTATGCTAGCAAGACAATGACCGATGCTCAATCTCATTACACTACTACTGAGAAAGAGTTGTTGGCCGTTGTCTACGCTTTTGAGAAATTTAGACCGTATCTTGTCTTATCAAAAAGCATAGTGTATACGGACCATTCTGCTCTCAAGTATCTCTTAGCAAAACAAGATGCTAAACCGAGATTACTTCGGTGGATTCTTCTGCTCCAGGAATTTGACATTATCATTCGTGATAAAAAAGGAGCAGAGAATCTAGCCGCTGATCATTTGTCCAGACTTGAAAATCCCCATCAAAGTGATCTCGAGAAAAAGGAAATCACCGAAACATTTCCTCTCGAGACACTTGGGAAAATATCTTTAAAGAATGATCCGCGTACCCCATGGTTTGCTGATTACGCAAATTACCATGCGGGGAATTTTGTGGTGAAAGGGATGTCGTCCCAGCAGAAAAAGAAGTTTTTCAAAGATGTTAAACATTATTTCTGGGACGATCCCTACTTATTCCGGATATGTGCCGATCAAGTGATAAGACGGTGTGTGCATGACCAAGAAGCCGTTGACATCCTCAACGCTTGCCATAATGGACCCACGGGGGGACATCATGGTGCCAGCTACACCGCTAAAAAAATCTTTGATTCTGGATTCTATTGGCCGACAATCTACCGCGATGCCCACGACTTGGTAAAGTCTTGTGACTCTTGCCAACGTCAAGGAAAAATCTCGCAAAAAGACGAAATGCCTCAAAATGCAATTCAAGTCTGTGAGATTTTTGACGTGTGGGGCATCGATTTCATGGGGCCATTCCCGTCTTCATGAGGGAATAAGTATATCCTCGTGGCTGTTGATTACTTGTCAAAATGGGTTAAAGCTAAAGCACTCCCCACTAATGACGCCCGAGTGGTTGTTAAGTTCTTAAAAAATCTCTTCTCCCGATTCGAAACTCCTCGTGCTATAATCAGTGATCGTGGTACTCACTTCTGCAATGATCAATTTGCAAAAGTTATGCTCAAGTATGGTGTCACTCACCGACTTTCTACCGCGTATCACCCGCAAACAAGCGGACAAGTCGAGGTTTCGAATCGTGGATTGAAACGTATCCTTGAGAGAACCGTTGGTGAAAATCGAGCCTCGTGGGCCGACAAATTGGATGATGCTTTATGGGCTTTCCGAACCGCTTTCAAGACACCCATCGGGTGTACTCCTTACAAGCTGGTTTACGGAAAAGCTTGCCATCTGCCCATCGAGCTCGAGCATAAGGCATATTGGGCCTTGAAACATGCCAATTTTGACCTTAAGACCGCGGGTGATCACCGTAAGCTCCAAATTAATGAATTAAATGAGCTTCGGGATCAAGCCTACGAGAACTCTTTGATCTACAAAGAGAAAACAAAGAGGATTCATGACTCTAAGATTAAAAATCGCATTTTCAATGTTGGTGATCGAGTCCTCCTCTTCAATTCTCGGCTAAAGATTTTCTCGGGCAAACTCAAAACCCGCTGGTCTGGGCCATTTACCATCACTCAAGTTTTTCCATATGGAACCGTCGAGTTAGCTCAAAATGACGGTCCAAACTTTAAGGTGAATGGTCATAGGTTGAAGCACTATTTTGGAGGGGACGTACCATCCATGGTTGTCCCGGATCTCCAAACTTTCCCCATGGACAAATAAATTCGGGGTCGAGTCAAGCTCATGTGACTCGGTTAACAAAAACAAGCACTTCGTGGGAGGCACCCCATGCTTATCCATCTATCTTCTTTCTATTTTCTTAATAAAGAGGAGGGGATCCTCTTCCATATCTTGTGTCTCGTTGTTTTTCTGTGCTGTGTCCAGGAATGCCCGATGATGAAGACTCTCGTGCTCGTAGTTTCCTTCACGCTACTCGAGTTTCATCATCAGCTGCTCATCCAATATCCAAAATCTTATCGTTTTACATTTATCTTTTGGCATAATTAATAAACGGCCTTAGATTTTTGTAGGGATACCCGTACCTTTAAGACATTGAGGACAATGTCTCGTTTTAGTCTGGGGGGGGGGGGGTAATCTTGCGATTTGATTTTTGCCTTGCACTTTTTGCCGTTTTCTCATGCAACCCCGTTTTTCCTCCAAAAATTGAAAAATCCAAAAAAATGAGAAAATTTTAAAAAATTTTGTGCAAAAATATAATAAGTTTTGATTTTTTGTTGACTTTCCGCTAGGTAGAGTAGGAATAAAATTTTGACTTGACCGGGCGTGTTGAGCCCTAGCTTGTTCCCTTAACCAATGATAATCATATAAGCTTGTGCTAGTCTTGTACACCAGGAGCTATAAAAGGCGAATTCTTTCTTAAGAGTTTGCAAGTTCCCGTACTTGACTTTATACATGCATGGCTTTAAAGCTTTCGCTAGTCTTTTACATAAGGAGCTAGAAAACGCGAATTCTTTTCAAGAATTTGCAAGTTTCTGTAACTGACTTTATATATGCGTGGCTGATTATCGGCTAAGTATTCGCCAATTTCATTATTTGAGATTTTTAAATATGCGAAGAGCGAGAAATGATAGAATTTATTTAGAAGTTAGATGCCAAACGGTGAGTAGTTGGTTCTCTTTAGAGCTCGTCGTAGTTACTTGTGGCCTTTTGCTCCCGTAAAATTGTTTCACCCCATATATTGTATAAATAATTAAAGATATTTAGGTTTAGAACGAAATTTAGTTCTCCATCTTCTTAAAAGAATTTTTGCTCTAAAGATTGGGTACACATCAAGGTCCCGTATTGAGTGAATAAGTTGTAAAGTGCTCTTAGATTTCGGATTGAGATCGGACCTTGGATCCTTACTTCTAAAGGCGGTAAGGTCTTGGATTTAAACCGTGAAGGTTCGTTTTCTAAGGGTTACTATGTCATAAGTGTTGTATGTTTGATGTTTTGGAAACACCCGGTAATCCCGTGGTATTAAGTTATTGAGTGAAGAAAAGTTTGAGTTAAAAAAAAAAAAAAAAAAAATGTATGTTGAGATGTATGGATTTTGTGCTTAATGTGTTAGACAAGTTGATGGCACGTGAGGTGCATGTGAATGACCCTAGATCGGGCACATGAGGTACACGTTGTTTTTCTCCACAACTGATGTCTACATGTTTGTATGAGTTCTTTAGTCTTTGACGTATGTAATAACCTTGATTTGGACCTCATTTTTAAGGCAAACTTTCTTGCAAGAAGATGGAAAACTACTTAGCGTTTTAAACTTGGTATTTTTATCGGACTAATAATTATAAAAATGAGAAGCTTATGAAGAAATTCATTTCTCTCACAAAAATAAAATAAGTAGAAACAAAAATAAGAAAATGGGAGCGAGAGGTTATTACACAAGTAACTTCTATGAGTAGTGTTGGCATCTAATTTCTAAGTAGGTTGTGATCTCGTTTATAAGCTTAGTTTGGGAGCATGTAAAAAATCAAGGACGATGAATTTTATCCTTATGGTCACTCCTCTATGAGTTGTGTTTCTACTCGAAGACCCTAAAAGTTATCACTAGATAATGATTGTCAACAAAAGCCGTCACATGAATAATGAGAAAAATACAAAAATAGAATAAAAGGAAAATCGGGGAGTTTTTAGAACTTAAGATTTCTTAATCTCTTTTGAAAATTTTGCTACTTTTCAAAGTTAGTAAAAAGAGATTGGAAATTTTCGGTTTTGAAAACGTGTTTTTATAACATTGCATGAGGACATTGCAATAGCTTAGTCTGGGGGAATTTGGTATGTGCTTAAAAACATACCTTTTCTTGACCAAATTAAGACCAAAACGACCAAAAACTAACCCAAATGCCAAAGATATTTGTGTTTTTGTGTTTGTTTGTGTGCAGGAACGGATATTGTGAAAAAGGACTAAAACAAGCAAAAACCGAGATAACGAGCACGAGATATGGAAGTGTTATTCATAGCCAATGCCGGGAAGCAAAAAGTCTAAGTCATCCCTGAAGAATCATCAAATGACAAATAAAGCCCTTGGATAATATTTTTGAGCATAGCAGAAAATACCCTTGAGTTTCAGAATTTGCATAATTAGTCCTTGATTTTAAACATGACTTTTGTTTAAAATCCGGATTCAAATAAAACATTATCCAAAAATAACTAAACCAACCCAACCAATCAGCCCAACCTCACAAATCCAGCCCACCAACTAAATTAAACCCACGACCCACTACCCATGAACCGACCCAACCCTTTTAGAAAACCCGGGGTCAAAATTATATCACTCAGTCAACTAAAACAAAAATAAACCTACACTTCCCGCGCCCCTTTTTCACCATGAACCCAGGCAGCTATGAACCCTAATTTTACCCACCCCGATTTCACCACAATTAAGGGCTAATTGGTCAAATCGTACGCTTCTAGAAGATTGTCAGGCCTTGTCAGAGCGAAGAAGCACACAGACGGTGATGTGGCAGCTGGCTATTGGTTGAAACAACTCACTACACCTCAATCTAAGGGTTCTGATTGTTTTCAATCATTGGGTACGGATTTAAGGGCTTGGATGATCTCTCAAGAAGCACACCACACGGATTGCCAGCATGGATTTCCTCACCCCTCACTCTCTCCTCACGGTTATAAATAGAGGCTTAATCTAGCTTATTTTGTATGTAGGTTTTTAAAAATTGTTATGCTGTTAAATTGTACTCTCAATTGTATTTCAGATTTCAAATAGTGTAATTCAGTTTTAATTAATGAAAGCTTAGTTTACTTTTTATTTTAAGTCTTTTTAATCTCCTTTTAAATTCTAAATTGTTTAATCTTAGTTTAAAACTCTTGTTACTGTTTCATTTCATATCTAGTAATCACTTTTAATCCTTTATTAGTTATAGTTTATTGTATATCATATCAAAAATATAAAAAAAAAAATCAGAAAATCAAATAAAAAACCAAAAATATGTTTTCCTTTATTACTTAAATCCGGCTTCAAATAGCCTTTTTAGTTGTTAATATAAGCTTATACAAGCTGCTATAGCTTGTAGTGAGCTTATTTAGTTCATTACCTCTCAAAAGTACTAAAGTCAACAGAAGTCAAACTCAGCTTTTATCCAATAAGCTGAGCTTATTCAGAAGGTTTAATTTGATAGTCTAGACTGAGATGTGGAAGAGTTTAGCCTATCTAAAGATAGGCAAGCATAGTGAATCCCCTCTATTTTGAGCTGAGGGGAAAGAACTTTGTGAGTTTTTTTTTCATTTAAATTCCTCTCAAAATTATAGTAGTATAGATCTGTGTTTGCTTGTTTATTTCTGTTTAAAAGTAGTTATTGTTGCTTAATATTAGTAGTTTGCATCATCTCATGTTAGTTTATTCATGTTTGATATGAATCTGTCTCTTTGTGCTTCTATTCTGACTCAAATTTATGCATCTTAGATCTGTGCTTTTGTGTGTTTGTGTTTGGTGTTTCTGAGTTTCATTAGCATTATTTGATCATACTAAGTGATAGTGATTTGAATTTGTGGCCTAATACTCACTACTGCTTTGAAATTGATCATAGACAGTCATTAAAGTGGTGTTTGGAATTAAGGTTTTGTAGAACTTAGGCTTGGATTCACTTTATTTTGCTGGTGTTAATCTGTCATATAGGGATATATATAGAGTAATACAGCATAATAATTAGTTAGTGTTCACTAAAAAGTCAAAAGTATCTTAAATTTGCCTTAATCATTAGTCTGCTAGATAATTAGGATCCAAATCTTCACAAATAGCTTTAAAACTAGTATTAATAGCGTAATTTCAGTTTCATATAGTTTCATAAGCTTTAACTGAGTTAATTGGGGTAAAAGGTAGCTCACAGTGGTGTTTTATTAGATCTAAGCTTTGATTTCCTGTTAGAGCTTATTGAAGTAGCTTTTTAGTGCCTTGAAGATTGTTGTTTGGACTGTTTTTGGAGGAATCATAGTGCCATAAGCTAATTGTTCATAGTTGAAGTCCCCGGCTTGTAGTGTGTTGATTTTAAGGTTGTTGAGCTTGTTTGAGCATTTAAATAGCTTGTGCCTTAGCTTGAGCTTTTTATTCCATTTCCTAAGCTGCTAAGTTTCTCTAAGTCTCATAAGCTTCATAAGATTCTCAAAGAGCCTTCTGTTGGATCACAAGCTGTTAAAACAGCTTGTTTAAGCTTTTAAATAAAAAATTGCTTTTATAAAAGTCATTAGATGTAAGTTTTTGATTAATTGCAAAAAGAAAAAAAATAAAAAAAAATTAGTTTAAATAGTTTGCCAAGGGTGGGATTCGAACCTTGGTGGTTTGTTGTTTCAAAAACGTTTTTTTTATTTTAATTTTTATAATTCAGTCCATAGATTTCAATTTAGTCCAGTTTGGTCCCTCACTTTGTTTTTAAATCGTTTTCAGTTTTATTAAAGTTTCAGAAATTACAGTTTAAGTCCTTGTCTTTGTTTTAAAAGTTTTAGTTTAAATATAAGTTTCAAAAATTACTTTTTCAGTCCCTTAACTTTTATTAAACTTTTTTTTTTATTTCTTTAAAAATTAGTTTTGTTTAATTGCAGTTTTAGTCCCTTAGCTTTTAATCTTTGCATTTTAGCTTTATAATTTCACTATTAGTTTTATAAATCTCGAGAATAGCCCGGGATTTGCGTTATTTTATTTCTTGTTGTGTGTTTATATTTGTTATCGTAGATTGTCTTTAATTTTTCATATTTTAGTTTAAACAACACCAAAATAATCTTTCACGTTCAATTATTCACTTCACATTTTCACGACTCCGATTCGACTTATTCGCCGTCAAACCTTCGTTGGGAGAACGACCCGGGGGAATTGTATTCGTTACAATTTCTTTGGACTCAAAAATAAAAATATATTACATCAATTAAATGGCGCCGCTGCCGGGGAAGGCTTGAAACGAGTGCGTCGATTTCGTCCGTTGTTTTTGTGATTTGAAGATCCTTCCTTGGAAGTTATTGTTTTTTAAAAAAAAAAATAAAAAATACAAAAATATAATAAATAAAACACTTTTCCTAAAGTGTTTTCATTAATACATCTTAATAAACATCCTCGGTCTTCCGTTGAAGGAGGGCGGTTGTAAACCATTCCGAATTACAACAAAACAAATCGTGAAATTGATCGTTATCGGATTACTTTATTACTACAACCTAATTACGGGGTTTAAGGAAGCTTGACATTAAATTGTCGAGCTGAAGAAGGCGGGTTTTTAAGCATCTTCGGAGCTACCTTTGCCTTCCCGCCACGCTGCGCGTAGTTTTAAAGGAAACGGTTACGGTTAACGTAACGGTTACCAAAAAGAAAATAAAGTCTTTTGTTTTTCAATATATTAAAAAAACCAAAAATAATTCCCAACCAAAAATACAAAAAGATTTTTGATTTTCATTTTTGTTTCCTTTTTGGTGTATGAACACCCGCTCATCTTCTCAAAATCTTATTTCTCCATTATCAAATCCCGAAAGGGTAATTCGACACACACACCGTGTTCATTTCCCAAACGTTGAAGAAATGAATCACGACGATCAAGCTCCTCCGGTGGAGCCTAATCAAGGAGCACAACCGGGCCCTGACCTCCGTCCGATGGAGGAACAACTTCAAACACCATTTAATGGTGTGCGAAGGGCCATTGTGATTCCCGACATACTTGCTAATCAATTTGAAATCAATCACGGGTTATTGAACCTCATCACTAGTATCTCTTACCACGGGTTCGAGAGTGATGATCCTCGTATTCAAATTAGGAACTTCACCGATATAGTTGAGACCATTAAGCTTAACCAAGTATCATATGATGCGATAAAGATGAAGTTATTTCCTTTCTCCCTTAAGGGAGCGGCTCGAACTTGGCTTGAGAAGGAACCCCCGAACTCGATCTATACTTGGGGTGACCTAGCTTCAAAGTTCGTGAACCATTTCTATCCTCCTTCTAAGATTTCTAATCTTCGAGCTCAAATCTTACGTTTCCAACAAGCCTTTGATGAATCGTTCAGCGAGGCTTGGGATCGGTTTAAAGAGTTGTTGGAGAAATGTCCGAACCACGGTTTTTCGGAGCTTCATCAAATCGATACCTTTTATAATGGTTTAAGTCTTGCCGATCAAGATTCACTCAATTCGGCGGCCGGTGGAAACTTATTGGCTCGTAATACTCAAGAGGCATTCGGAATAATTGAAAACAAAGCCCGTGTGAGAAATTCAAGGAGCAAGCTTCAAACGTCTAGTGCTAGTAGTAAGAACAATGAAGAAGTTATGAATGCTCTCGCCGCACTTAATAAGAGATTCGATTCATTTGTTATTGAGAAAACACCCAATCAAGTTAATGTTGTTAACCATGGTTGTGAAATATGTGGTGGTCCTCATTCTTATTTCGAGTGTCCGGCCACCGGGGCTTATGGACACGAGAATGTGTATGCTACTAATTCGGGTGGTAATGGTTACCAACCCCAAGGAGACCGTAATCTCCTTAGCTACCGTTCAAACAATTCACTTGGACCACCACCGGGATTCAATAATCAAAGTCAAAATCAAGGTCAAAACCGTAATCAAGTTAACATTAATCAAAATCGTGCAAATAATGGTTTTCAAAACAATGGTTATAATCAAAATCAAAACCGGGGTTTTCAAGGAAATCAAAATCAAGGGAATTTTTATGGGAATTTCAATGCTAATCAAGGAAATATGAATCAAAATCAAGGAAATTTTCATAATCAAGGTTTCAATAACAACAACCGAGGGCAAAATTTTAATCAAAATCAAAATGTTGTTCCAAATCCGTCACCCTCGGATGAGATTCTTCGACAATTAATGCTTCAAAATCAAAATATGATGAGAACTCAAGAGTTGTTAACTAAGGAAATGAGTGAAATTAAGAAACGTTTAAATGATCAACCCTCGGGCTCGGGTACTACTTCTCTTCCAAGCAACACGATCGCAAACCCGAGGGGCGACGTTAAGGCGATCACAACACGTAGTGGTGTTTTTTATGATGGACCTACGGCTCCGACTACCTCTTCTTCTCTTCCTCCCAAGGTAGTCGCCCGTGAAACCAAGGTGACAACGGATACGACACTTCCTACTAATAACGGAAGGACCGAAGACATCCAACCTCCGGTTGTCCAATCGTCAAAAGGAAAAGGGAAAGTTGATTTTGAACAAGAGGTTCCCGTTAAGATAAAACTTCCGTATCCGTCGCGACTTGATGAACAAAAGCACCATGATAAGAATACGCATCAGATGGAGAAATTCTACCAAATCTTTAAAGATATGAGCTTCGAAATTAGCTTCGCGGATGCTGCTCTCTTAATGCCGAAGTTTGCATCGATGGTGAAGAATTTGTTGAGCAACAAAGATAAATTGTTTGAGATGGCAAAAACAACCCCGTTAAATGAACAATGTTCCGCGGTTCTCCTCAAAAAGCTTCCGGAAAAGCTTGGAGATCCCGGAAAGTTCCTTATTCCGTGCAATTTTCCGGGGATGGTTCAATGTTTCGCCTTGGCCGATCTTGGCGCTAGCATTAACCTAATGCCTAAGTCCGTTTGGGAAAAATTATCTCTCCCCGCTCTCACTCCGACCCGGATGACTCTCGAGCTTGCGGATCGATCAATTACTCGACCAATTGGAATAGCCGAAGATGTCTACGTTAATGTGGGAAAGTTCCATTTTCCGGCAGATTTTGTGATTGTCGATTTTGATGCCGATCCCCGAGTTCCTCTCATTCTCGGGAGAGGATTCTTAAGAACCGGGCGCGCATTGATTGATGTTTATGATGAAGAGATTACCTTGCGAGTTGGTCATGAAGCCGTGACTTTCGATTTGGATCAAACCGCGAGATACTCCTCCAACGATAATTGCATGTCCGTGAACCGTATTGATATTATTGACGTTACTACGGAGGAGTATGCTCAAGAGATTCTCGGTTTTGCTAGTGGCAATCCCACTTTGGATTCTTCTTCTACCTCTATTGATGATTCTTCTTCGTCTACTATTTCTTCACCGATCATCTCCGACTCTTTCCCGTCCCTCACTCCGTTTGAGGGAGGTGATTTCTTTTTGGAAGAGGTCAATGAGTTCCTTGCTACCGACACATCTTCTTCACCAGAAGATGATGATTCTTATTATGATCCGGAGGGGGATATTCTTATGCTTGAACAACTTTTGAATGAAGACCCTACCCCTTTTTCCCCTCCGATGGACCTTAAAATGGCCGACATTAAGGAAATTAAGCCGTCTACTGAGAATCCTCCGGAGCTTGAGCTCAAGGATTTACCTCCTCATCTTGAATATGCTTTCTTGGGAGATTCCGATACATTTCCCGTCATCATTTCAAAAGCTCTCAAAGATGAGGAGAAGACAAAACTCTTAGACGTGCTTAAAAAGAATAAAAGTGCCATTGCTTGGCAGATCTCCGACATAAAGGGTATTGACCCTAAATTCTGCACCCATAAGATCTTACTGGAAGATAATTTCAAACCCGCTGTTCAGCAACAGAGACGGGTTAACCCAAAAATCCATGATGTCATAAAAAAGGAAGTTATTAAACTCCTTGACGCAGGGATGATTTATCCGATCTCGGATAGCTCATGGGTTAGTCCCGTCCACTGTGTGCCTAAAAAGGGTGGAATGACCGTGATTACAAACGAAGAAAATGAGTTAATCCCCATACGTCTCGTCACCGGATGGAGAGTGTGTATCGATTACCGAAAACTCAATGATGCTACCCGTAAAGACCATTTCCCTCTACCATTTATGGACCAAATGCTTGAGCGTTTGGCGGGAAATGAGTTCTATTGTTTTCTCGATGGCTTTTTCGGGTATTTTCAAATACCAATTGATCCCCAAGATCAGGAAAAGACCACCTTCACGTGTCCTTATGGAACATTTGCCTACCGACGCATGCCTTTCGGCTTGTGCAATGCTCCGGGCACGTTTCAAAGGGGCATGATGGCCATATTCCATGATATGATCGAGACGACGATGGAGGTCTTTATGGATGACTTCTCGGTTTATGGAAATTCTTTCTCCTCGTGCCTCTCCCATTTTGAGAAAATGCTTGAACGGTGTGAAACTACCAATCTCGTTCTAAATTGGGAGAAGTGCCATTTCATGGTTAAAGAGGGTATAGTCCTCGGCCATAAGATTTCCAAATCTGGGATTGAGGTCGATCGAGCTAAAGTCGATGTTATCGCTAAGCTACCTCATCCCACTACCGTTAAAGGAATCCGTAGTTTCCTTGGTCATGCCGGTTTCTACAGACGATTTATTCAAGACTTCTCAAAAATCGCCCGGCCTCTGACCCATCTTCTTGAAAAAGATGCTCCGTTCATCTTCTCTCCCGAATGCATCGAAGCATTCGAGGTTCTCAAAAAGAAGTTAACCGAAGCACCGATCTTGGTTGCCCCCGACTGGGACTTGCCCTTTGAGCTAATGTGTGATGCAAGCGATTATGCTATCGGTGCAGTCCTGGGGCAACGCAAGTCAAAATACTTCCAACCGATACACTATGCTAGCAAGACAATGACCGATGCTCAATCTCATTACACTACTACTGAGAAAGAGTTGTTGGCCGTTGTCTACGCTTTTGAGAAATTTAGACCGTATCTTGTCTTATCAAAAAGCATAGTGTATACGGACCATTCTGCTCTCAAGTATCTCTTAGCAAAACAAGATGCTAAACCGAGATTACTTCGGTGGATTCTTCTGCTCCAGGAATTTGACATTATCATTCGTGATAAAAAAGGAGCAGAGAATCTAGCCGCTGATCATTTGTCCAGACTTGAAAATCCCCATCAAAGTGATCTCGAGAAAAAGGAAATCACCGAAACATTTCCTCTCGAGACACTTGGGAAAATATCTTTAAAGAATGATCCGCGTACCCCATGGTTTGCTGATTACGCAAATTACCATGCGGGGAATTTTGTGGTGAAAGGGATGTCGTCCCAGCAGAAAAAGAAGTTTTTCAAAGATGTTAAACATTATTTCTGGGACGATCCCTACTTATTCCGGATATGTGCCGATCAAGTGATAAGACGGTGTGTGCATGACCAAGAAGCCGTTGACATCCTCAACGCTTGCCATAATGGACCCACGAGGGGACATCATGGTGCCAGCTACACCGCTAAAAAAATCTTTGATTCTGGATTCTATTGGCCGACAATCTACCGCGATGCCCACGACTTGGTAAAGTCTTGTGACTCTTGCCAACGTCAAGGAAAAATCTCGCAAAAAGACGAAATGCCTCAAAATGCAATTTAAGTCTGTGAGATTTTTGACGTGTGGGTCATCGATTTCATGGGGCCATTCCCGTCTTCATGAGGGAATAAGTATATCCTCGTGGCTGTTGATTACTTGTCAAAATGGGTTGAAGCTAAAGCACTCCCCACTAATGACGCCCGAGTGGTTGTTAAGTTCTTAAAAATTCTCTTCTCCCGATTCGAAACTCCTCGTGCTATAATCAGTGATCGTGGTACTCACTTCTGCAATGATCAATTTGCAAAAGTTATGCTCAAGTATGGTGTCACTCACCGACTTTCTACCGCGTATCACCCGCAAACAAGCGGACAAGTCGAGGTTTCGAATCGTGGATTGAAACGTATCCTTGAGAGAACCGTTGGTGAAAATCGAGCCTCGTGGGCCGACAAATTGGATGATGCTTTATGGGCTTTCCGAACCGCTTTCAAGACACCCATCGGGTGTACTCCTTACAAGCTGGTTTACGGAAAAGCTTGCCATCTGCCCATCGAGCTCGAGCATAAGGCATATTGGGCCTTGAAACATGCCAATTTTGACCTTAAGACCGCGGGTGATCACCGTAAGCTCCAAATTAATGAATTAAATGAGCTTCGGGATCAAGCCTACGAGAACTCTTTGATCTACAAAGAGAAAACAAAGAGGATTCATGACTCTAAGATTAAAAATCGCATTTTCAATGTTGGTGATCGAGTCCTCCTCTTCAATTCTCGGCTAAAGATTTTCTCGGGCAAACTCAAAACCCGCTGGTCTGGGCCATTTACCATCACTCAAGTTTTTCCATATGGAACCGTCGAGTTAGCTCAAAATGACGGTCCAAACTTTAAGGTGAATGGTCATAGGTTGAAGCACTATTTTGGAGGGGACGTACCATCCATGGTTGTCCCGGATCTCCAAACTTTCCCCATGGACAAATAAATTCGGGGTCGAGTCAAGCTCATGTGACTCGGTTAACAAAAACAAGCACTTCGTGGGAGGCACCCCATGCTTATCCATCTATCTTCTTTCTATTTTCTTAATAAAGAGGAGGGGATCCTCTTCCATATCTTGTGTCTCGTTGTTTTTCTGTGCTGTGTCCAGGAATGCCCGATGATGAAGACTCTCGTGCTCGTAGTTTCCTTCACGCTACTCGAGTTTCATCATCCGCTGCTCATCTAATATCCAAAATCTTATCGTTTTACATTTATCTTTTGGCATAATTAATAAACGGCCTTAGATTTTTGTAGGGATACCCGTACCTTTAAGACATTGAGGACAATGTCTCGTTTTAGTCTGGGGGGGGGGTAATCTTGCGATTTGATTTTTGCCTTGCACTTTTTGCCGTTTTCTCATGCAACCCCGTTTTTCCTCCAAAAATTGAAAAATCCAAAAAAAATGGAGAAAATTTTAAAAAATTTTGTGCAAAAATATAATAAGTTTTGATTTTTTGTTGACTTTCCGCTAGGTAGAGTAGGAATAAAATTTTGACTTGACCGGGCGTGTTGAGCCCTAGCTTGTTCCCTTAACCAATGATAATCATATAAGCTTGTGCTAGTCTTGTACACCAGGAGCTATAAAAGGCGAATTCTTTCTTAAGAGTTTGCAAGTTCCCGTACTTGACTTTATACATGCATGGCTTTAAAGCTTTCGCTAGTCTTTTACATAAGGAGCTAGAAAACGCGAATTCTTTTCAAGAATTTGCAAGTTTCTGTAACTGACTTTATATATGCGTGGCTGATTATCGGCTAAGTATTCGCCAATTTCATTATTTGAGATTTTTAAATATGCGAAGAGCGAGAAATGATAGAATTTATTTAGAAGTTAGATGCCAAACGGTGAGTAGTTGGTTCTCTTTAGAGCTCGTCGTAGTTACTTGTGGCCTTTTGCTCCCGTAAAATTGTTTCACCCCATATATTGTATAAATAATTAAAGATATTTAGGTTTAGAACGAAATTTAGTTCTCCATCTTCTTAAAAGAATTTTTGCTCTAAAGATTGGGTACACATCAAGGTCCCGTATTGAGTGAATAAGTTGTAAAGTGCTCTTAGATTTCGGATTGAGATCGGACCTTGGATCCTTACTTCTAAAGGCGGTAAGGTCTTGGATTTAAACCGTGAAGGTTCGTTTTCTAAGGGTTACTATGTCATAAGTGTTGTATGTTTGATGTTTTGGAAACACCCGGTAATCCCGTGGTATTAAGTTATTGAGTGAAGAAAAGTTTGAGTTAAAAAAAAAAAAAAAAAAAAATGTATGTTGAGATGTATGGATTTTGTGCTTAATGTGTTAGACAAGTTGATGGCACGTGAGGTGCATGTGAATGACCCTAGATCGGGCACATGAGGTACACGTTGTTTTTCTCCACAACTGATGTCTACATGTTTGTATGAGTTCTTTAGTCTTTGACGTATGTAATAACCTTGATTTGGACCTCATTTTTAAGGCAAACTTTCTTGCAAGAAGATGGAAAACTACTTAGCGTTTTAAACTTGGTATTTTTATCGGACTAATAATTATAAAAATGAGAAGCTTATGAAGAAATTCATTTCTCTCACAAAAATAAAATAAGTAGAAACAAAAATAAGAAAATGGGAGCGAGAGGTTATTACACAAGTAACTTCTATGAGTAGTGTTGGCATCTAATTTCTAAGTAGGTTGTGATCTCGTTTATAAGCTTAGTTTGGGAGCATGTAAAAAATCAAGGACGATGAATTTTATCCTTATGGTCACTCCTCTATGAGTTGTGTTTCTACTCGAAGACCCTAAAAGTTATCATCAGATAATGATTGTCAACAAAAGCCGTCACATGAATAATGAGAAAAATACAAAAATAAAATAAAAGGAAAATCGGGGAGTTTTTAGAACTTAAGATTTCTTAATCTCTTCTGAAAATTTTGCTACTTTTCAAAGTTAGTAAAAAGAGATTGGAAATTTTAGGTTTTGAAAACGTGTTTTTATAACATTGCATGAGGACATTGCAATAGCTTAGTCTGGGGGAATTTGGTATGTGCTTAAACACATACCTTTTCTTGACCAAATTAAGACAAAAACGACCAAAAACTAACCCAAATGCCAAAGATATTTGTGTTTTTGTGCAGGAACGGATATTGTGAAAAAGGACTAAAACAAGCAAAAACCGAGATAACGAGCACGAGATATGGAAGTGTTATTCATAGCCAATGCCGGTGTAATACCCCGCAATTTTCCAGATTCATTTTTATACGAGATTATATCAGTTTTTCATTTACGAACCTTTCCGAACTTATTTGGTTTGAAAACGTGAAATTTATCTCGCGAAACGTGAAATTCGTACACAACGCGTACTAGCACAACCGACGATTTGTTTTAATTATTTTATTTTTTGTGAGAAATGAGGCGTATGAATAGTTGTTTTTATTGGAAAAATTATTCTGAGCGTAGTGGTGAAATTTCTGTGTTTTGAATCAATCGTTTTCTATCTTAAACGAGCCCCGAGCCTCATTTCATGAAAGATAGCAAAAACTACAACTATGGTCCCTGCAGTAAATTTTATCCCTTTTCCCTTAGACTTGGATTGTGACAACATTGGTCCCTAGGGTAATTCTAATCTAACCCTAACCCTAACCCTAACCCTAACACTATATATATATTGTTATAACAGATCTAGGGTTAATAAACCCTCCTCCTTTCTTCCCTGTTTTTTTTACAGCCGCCAACCACCCTCCCATTTTCCGGCCATATTCCTCCGGCCGCTCTACCACATCCGACCCCATCAACGCCATTATTAACACCATCAACACCTCCCATCTTTTTATTTCTCTCTCTTGATAACTCAGTTCCCGGGAAGTTTTCCGGCGAGTTTCCGGCAACACAAGTTAGAGCCATACGAGTTTTCGGGAGTTCCACCTTGTTTTTGTTTTGGTCCGAAGATGGTCACGATCACAATAGCCTCCAACCGCCGTCTTTTCCCCTCCTCTTCTGCCACCGTCGAAGCAGCTCCATCACCACTATCTTGCTCTCCTTGTTTTCCTCAACTTGGTAAATCGTGGAACCAGTTGTTTATTTTATTTTATTTTTTTTAAACCGAGTTTTATTGTTTTTGTGGATTCAGATTTAATATAACAAGTTACTAGCCTTTTGAGGATTTAAAATGGGGTTAATAGAGTTTCTGAAAAAACTAAATTCTTGTTGTATAAAAATATGTGGTCGTGGTAAGATTTAACTGTTTATGGCGTTTGTTTGATTATTGTTCCGTGTAGAGTCAACTCGGTCAAGACCGAGTCAACTCAGCGAGTGATAAACCTGAACCTGTTCTTGTTCGACTCATGATGATTTCTTACAGTATTATAGGGTCCGTTTGGTTGTTACGGGTTGTGACCGAGGATCGAAGCCGAGACCACTAGGGTCTCGGCAAGTGGATAATTGTTGTTGATTTTTATGTTGTTTGTCGTTGTGTGTACGATGTGGTCTCGGTGTGATATATTTGGTCCCTTGTGTCGTTTCGACTCATAGAAATCATCCACGAGAGTGAGTAATATGTGTTGGTCATATATTGTTTTGGTTTTTGTTTGTGTCTGTTTGGATCGGTTGAATGGTGGGCTTAATAGCTCATTGCATGGTATACGTTTTGGGGTCTCGGCTGGAAAAGTTTTGATAAACTTAATAATTGGTGGTCATGTTGGTATTACATATGGAAATTTAAAACTAATTTATCTAAATTGGATTAACTGATGGGCCGAAGCCGATTGGGGAGGGAGGTATTTGATTAAAAGTTTTGGTCTAGCTTTATTTTGAGAATACCTATGGAATAAATCTAATGTATTTAATTAATTATGGATAACAGATTTGAGAACTAATGTATTTATTTGTACTAACTTTGACTTGTGACGATTGATACGATACAAATTATTTTTGGAATCATGATTTGGATTGAATACGGATTTTGTCTTTTGTCTATTGTGAATCGTTATCGGACTTACAATATTAGATAGCGGACTTATTGAATATTTTGACTCGAGATGGTTATAATATATTAACTTCAAGATGAACTTAATATATTAAACACGAAACGGACTCAAAATCTTCAATAAAACCAAAACTAATATCTACACGAACGATAACGAGACATAAACTTATTAAATATTGTAATTCCAGTTTTGATTAAACCAAGTCTCGACGACTTGAGAAAAAACTAATTTTATTGGTTAAACTTATTGGTTTTAATATAAAACGTCTATGTTTTATACAAGTTATTTGGGATGACGGGGTAAATGTCGAAACGTACAAACTACTTTATTTTATTTGAGTTGTTTGGTTGTCGTTAACTTCTAGAGTCGTCTTTCTTGGTTTGAGTTCTCGTTAGTATTCTCTCGACTACGTCGCTGTCTATTCTTTTCAGCGTCTTGGTTTGAGTTCTCGTTAGTATTCTCTCGACTACGTCGCTGTCTATTCTTTTCAGCGTGAGTTGTCTGTCGAGTTTATGTCTTCTTACCACACCACACGAAACGTTGAAACTAAACTTTTGATAAGTTTTGAAAACTGAGTAATCCACGAAAACTGCGACACATTGTCTTTTATAAACTTTATTATCTTGCGAGACATATTTTGAGATAACCGTATACGTATTAGGTTGTGCTGATCCTGAACCGTTGTGTAGCGCTGTGCTTGCACCTCCGTGTTTCGTTGTGTCGTATGTCTTGAGACCGTTGTGAATAGCTAGATGCCAGTTGTGTCTGTCGTGATCTTTGCATTGCTGTGGCTAAGGTGAGTTCATGGCCCCTACTTTTACTTGTTTTATAACTGTTTTGGGGGAGAATACATGCTCGTTGTTTTTCACTAAACTTAATGATTTACAAACGTTTTTATACTGTGAACTAATGTGTTACATGATTTTGTACATATACGTGTGATGATGTGATTATATGCTGTGACATGTTTGTTTTGTGAGTACATGACGGCGCCACTGTTAACTCTCTATTGAGAGCCTACGTGTTATAGGTTCAGTTTGTGTAACTGTTAACTCTCTATTGAGAGCCTACGTGTTATAGGTTCAGTTGGTGTAACTGTTAACTCTCTGTTGAGAGCCTACGTGTTGATAGATCTATCGGAGTAGCTCCCCACGTGATTTTGGTTATGAGTATGAGGAACATTTTGGGCTCAGTTGGCGCATCACTATATGTGTGTAGTATCTGTATGATTGATTATGGTTCGAGATGCTTTGACTATGTTATTACTTGTGGATTTGGTGTTAGAACTGTGATTTAGGCAGTGTGGACCTATGCTAGACTTGACTTGCTTGCGAACGATGATTTGAACTTGAAAACCTTTTGGTTCAACCATGCTTTTTAAACTAAAACCTATGAACTCACCAGCGTAAGCTGACCTTTTTAGCATGTATTTTCAGGTTTTAGATGATAGCTTATACCTGGAGGCGCTTGGCAAGGGGCATGGTCATAGACGACTCTGATATTTATATTTTGGACCGCTTTACTTATTTATGGGCCTATTTCCGCACTACTCTTGAATTATGTAAATTTAACATTTTTCTAAATGAATTACATTTTAAACGGTTAAGGTAAAACCGTTCTTTGTACCTTGTGTTGTGATACCAATTGAGTAGCACCCCAGTGACATGAACGCTTCCGCTGGACCCGATTTTCGGGGTGTGACAGATTGGTATCAGAGCCTAGGTTATAGAGAACTGGGTTTATTTTCTAAAACCTGGACTATAACCACTTTTATGAAAACTTAACCCTATGACCGCCACGTGCCTGCCTGCCAAGCTGATGCCTCGCGTATGATTTTGTTTAAGGATATAATTGATATGACGAGATAATGGATGATATACTTGACGTGATGTTTATGATATATTAGATGAGATGTTCTTGGTATATTTGACGAGTTGTTTGATGAGATGCTTGATTGTATACTTGTTGAGATGTGTGCATGACTATTGGATATTTTATTTCCGCAATTTTTTAGTTGTACACTATAAGAATTTATATATGCTTATGCACGCACCATACCTGTCACGGAGTTATGCTATTTCCTTGCGTAATCTCATTATTGAATGTCGAGTTTATACACTTGTCGTGGTTTTGGGAATGATTTTAGATGTAAAGGACATACTGCTAGTATAACTAGGCTGAGTATTCCAAAAATTCATTGAACCTCGGGTGAATATAGACTGATCACCTATATTCAACCAGGGACAGTGGGACATAGCCTGATCACCTATGTCCGACTCAGAGGTGAATTTTGCAATACTTGGAGTAGTTATAATTGTATTATGTTCGGGTTGGTCATTGATTTTTGGAATGGTACAGTTTTGCGTGTGTACACGGACATGAAATCTTACTTCCACACACACAACACACTGGCATCACAACACCACATGAACCGAAATGCCTCTGGCACCACTATACATCTCTATTACATGAAAATTCCTGTTTGTCACCGTCTGGCCGTAGTTTGCATCAAGTCGGGTGGCACCGTTTGAATCCGAGTTACTTATTTGTAACCCCTTAAGAGTATAATAAGCTCGTCTGAGTTTATTGGAGTGTTTGGAGTTGATTATGTTTGGATTCAATTTTGGCTACGTTTGGATTTAGTTTTGGCTATGTTTGAATTTGGACCTCATTCCGGGTTTGGAATTATTATTCAGCTTTGTTTTGTTGATTCGTTACAGTCACCTCTGCCTCAAACCCTACACTCAACCGATGTTGTACCTTCCGTGTTAAGTACTAAGTACACTACTGAAACAATCAACTGATTGCTAGTAGCAATCAACATCCTCCTCCAGAGTCGTACTCTGAACCCCCCATTCGGCAGAGATTCCATGACCGACAGAAACCTTAAAGACCTTAAAGAATAACCTAAACCGCGTTCCTTGGGACAATCACCGAATTTTTCTCTCGTCCCTCGGGAAACACCAGCTATTTTGCTAACCTCTTATAGGATAATAAACTGTGTTGCCATTAATTTACAAACTGCTTTTGATTTTTCTACCGACCATTTGCGGTCATCCTACAAAATGTTTTACTACTATTTCACGAAAATCAAAATTTTGATCTTACTACCATTTCGTAAATGACGAACTGTTTTCCTGTTACGATGTTATGAATCAAACTAAAAATCCAAAATTTTGAACTTGCTACAATTTTACAAATGATGAAATTGTTTTTCCTATTATCCTATAAGTTGCTTGACAAATCATTTGATGAATCATTTTGTAAGACGATTTGCTGTTTTGCTGCTATATCAGAAGCTAGACCTCTGTAGCGAATCCCGCACCTCCACCTGAGTAATCGAGTGTGGAAATCGTTGAGATAGACACCTTCCGTTGGCCACATCCTCTTATAACTATACTTATGATCCCAGTATTTCAATGGCACCATACGAGGCACTTTATGGTCGCAAGTGCCGATCGCCGACTTGATAACTTACTGACCCAAACTTGTTCATGAGACTACCACGAAGATCGTTCAGAATCAGAACCGAGTTGCAAATTGCTCGCAAATCGTCAGAACAGTTATGCTTACTAATGACGTAACCTCTTGAATTTCCAGTTAAAGTCTAGATTAAGGTTAAAAATTCACCATGAGAAGGTGATTCGTTTAGTAAACGTGGAAAGCTTAGATCCTCGCTATATTAATCATTTTGAAATCCTTGCTAGAGTTGGACCGGTAGCGCACAGACTCGAGCTACCCTCAGGACTAAGCAGTGATCGCAACGTTTTATGTGCAACGTGAAGAAAACGACTTGCTGATGAGGCAGTTACTGCTCTTTCGGGAGAGATCCAAATGGATGAATGTTTGAACCTTGTCGAGAATCCTATCGAAATCATGAACCGTGAAATCGAACGACTTTAGTAAAGTCACATCCCTATCGACAAAGCTCGTCGAAGCTCGTGAAAAGGTCCTGAATTCACGTGAGAACGTGACAATGAATCCTCGTGTGTATATACTCATCTCTTTTCAACCGTACCGGGTAACTTGAATTGAATCGCGAGGACGCGATTCTGTTTAAGGAGGTGAGACTGTAATACCCCGCAATTTTCCAGATTCATTTTTATACGAGATTATATCAGTTTTTCATTTACGAACCTTTCCGAACTTATTTGGTTTGAAAACGTGAAATTTATCTCGCGAAACGTGAAATTCGTACACAACGCGTACTAGCACAACCGACGATTTGTTTTAATTATTTTATTTTTTGTGAGAAATGAGGCGTATGAATAGTTGTTTTTATTGGAAAAATTATTCTGAGCGTAGTGGTGAAATTTCTGTGTTTTGAATCAATCGTTTTCTATCTTAAACGAGCCCCGAGCCTCATTTCATGAAAGATAGCAAAAACTACAACTATGGTCCCTGCAGTAAATTTTATCCCTTTTCCCTTAGACTTGGATTGTGACAACATTGGTCCCTAGGGTAATTCTAATCTAACCCTAACCCTAACCCTAACCCTAACACTATATATATATTGTTATAACAGATCTAGGGTTAATAAACCCTCCTCCTTTCTTCCCTGTTTTTTTTACAGCCGCCAACCACCCTCCCATTTTCCGGCCATATTCCTCCGGCCGCTCTACCACATCCGACCCCATCAACGCCATTATTAACACCATCAACACCTCCCATCTTTTTATTTCTCTCTCTTGATAACTCAGTTCCCGGGAAGTTTTCCGGCGAGTTTCCGGCAACACAAGTTAGAGCCATACGAGTTTTCGGGAGTTCCACCTTGTTTTTGTTTTGGTCCGAAGATGGTCACGATCACAATAGCCTCCAACCGCCGTCTTTTCCCCTCCTCTTCTGCCACCGTCGAAGCAGCTCCATCACCACTATCTTGCTCTCCTTGTTTTCCTCGACTTGGTAAATCGTGGAACCCAGTTGTTTATTTTATTTTATTTTTTTTAAACCGAGTTTTATTGTTTTTGTGGATTCAGATTTAATATAACAAGTTACTAGCCTTTTGAGGATTTAAAATGGGGTTAATAGAGTTTCTGAAAAAAACTAAATTCTTGTTGTATAAAAATATGTGGTCGTGGTAAGATTTAACTGTTTATGGCGTTTGTTTGATTATTGTTCCGTGTAGAGTCAACTCGGTCAAGACCGAGTCAACTCAGCGAGTGATAAACCTGAACCTGTTCTTGTTCGACTCATGATGATTTCTTACAGTATTATAGGGTCCGTTTGGTTGTTACGGGTTGTGACCGAGGATCGAAGCCGAGACCACTAGGGTCTCGGCAAGTGGATAATTGTTGTTGATTTTTATGTTGTTTGTCGTTGTGTGTACGATGTGGTCTCGGTGTGATATATTTGGTCCCTTGTGTCGTTTCGACTCATAGAAATCATCCACGAGAGTGAGTAATATGTGTTGGTCATATATTGTTTTGGTTTTTGTTTGTGTCTGTTTGGATCGGTTGAATGGTGGGCTTAATAGCTCATTGCATGGTATACGTTTTGGGGTCTCGGCTGGAAAAGTTTTGATAAACTTAATAATTGGTGGTCATGTTGGTATTACATATGGAAATTTAAAACTAATTTATCTAAATTGGATTAACTGATGGGCCGAAGCCGATTGGGGAGGGAGGTATTTGATTAAAAGTTTTGGTCTAGCTTTATTTTGAGAATACCTATGGAATAAATCTAATGTATTTAATTAATTATGGATAACAGATTTGAGAACTAATGTATTTATTTGTACTAACTTTGACTTGTGACGATTGATACGATACAAATTATTTTTGGAATCATGATTTGGATTGAATACGGATTTTGTCTTTTGTCTATTGTGAATCGTTATCGGACTTACAATATTAGATAGCGGACTTATTGAATATTTTGACTCGAGACGGTATAATATATTAACTTCAAGATGAACTTAATATATTAAACACGAAACGGACTCAAAATCTTCAATAAAACCAAAACTAATATCTACACGAACGATAACGAGACATAAACTTATTAAATATTGTAATTCCAGTTTTGATTAAACCAAGTCTCGACGACTTGAGAAAAAACTAATTTTATTGGTTAAACTTACTGGTTTTAATATAAAACGTCTATGTTTTATACAAGTTATTTGGGATGACGGGGTAAATGTCGAAACGTACAAACTACTTTATTTTATTTGAGTTGTTTGGTTGTCGTTAACTTCTAGAGTCGTCTTTCTTGGTTTGAGTTCTCGTTAGTATTCTCTCGACTACGTCGCTGTCTATTCTTTTCAGCGTCTTGGTTTGAGTTCTCGTTAGTATTCTCTCGACTACGTCGCTGTCTATTCTTTTCAGCGTGAGTTGTCTGTCGAGTTTATGTCTTCTTACCACACCACACGAAACGTTGAAACTAAACTTTTGATAAGTTTTGAAAACTGAGTAATCCACGAAAACTGCGACACATTGTCTTTTATAAACTTTATTATCTTGCGAGACATATTTTGAGATAACCGTATACGTATTAGGTTGTGCTGATCCTGAACCGTTGTGTAGCGCTGTGCTTGCACCTCCGTGTTTCGTTGTGTCGTATGTCTTGAGACCGTTGTGAATAGCTAGATGCCAGTTGTGTCTGTCGTGATCTTTGCATTGCTGTGGCTAAGGTGAGTTCATGGCCCCTACTTTTACTTGTTTTATAACTGTTTTGGGGGAGAATACATGCTCGTTGTTTTTCACTAAACTTAATGATTTACAAACGTTTTTATACTGTGAACTAATGTGTTACATGATTTTGTACATATACGTGTGATGATGTGATTATATGCTGTGACATGTTTGTTTTGTGAGTACATGACGGCGCCACTGTTAACTCTCTATTGAGAGCCTACGTGTTATAGGTTCAGTTTGTGTAACTGTTAACTCTCTATTGAGAGCCTACGTGTTATAGGTTCAGTTGGTGTAACTGTTAACTCTCTGTTGAGAGCCTACGTGTTGATAGATCTATCGGGGTAGCTCCCCACGTGATTTTGGTTATGAGTATGAGGAACATTTTGGGCTCAGTTGGCGCATCACTATATGTGTGTAGTATCTGTATGATTGATTATGGTTCGAGATGCTTTGACTATGTTATTACTTGTGGATTTGGTGTTAGAACTGTGATTTAGGCAGTGTGGACCTATGCTAGACTTGACTTGCTTGCGAACGATGATTTGAACTTGAAAACCTTTTGGTTCAACCATGCTTTTTAAACTAAAACCTATGAACTCACCAGCGTAAGCTGACCTTTTTAGCATGTATTTTCAGGTTTTAGATGATAGCTTATACCTGGAGGCGCTTGGCAAGGGGCATGGTCATAGACGACTCTGATATTTATATTTTGGACCGCTTTACTTATTTATGGGCCTATTTCCGCACTACTCTTGAATTATGTAAATTTAACATTTTTCTAAATGAATTACATTTTAAACGGTTAAGGTAAAACCGTTCTTTGTACCTTGTGTTGTGATACCAATTGAGTAGCACCCCAGTGACATGAACGCTTCCGCTGGACCCGATTTTCGGGGTGTGACAGCCGGGAAGCAAAAAGTCTAAGTCATCCCTGAAGAATCATCAAATGACAAATAAAGCCCTTGGATTATACTTTTGAGCATAGCAGAAAATACCCTTGAGTTTCAGAATTTGCATAATTAGTCCTTGATTTTAAACATGACTTTTGTTTAAAATCCGGATTCAAATAAAACATTATCCAAAAATAACTAAACCAACCCAACCAATCAGCCCAACCTCACAAATCCAGCCCACCAACTAAATTAAACCCACGACCCACTACCCATGAACCGACCCAACCCTTTTAGAAAACCCGGGGTCAAAATTATATCACTCAGTCAACTAAAACAAAAATAAACCTACACTTCCCGCGCCCCTTTTTCACCATGAACCCAGGCAGCTATGAACCCTAATTTTACCCACCCCGATTTCACCACAATTAAGGGCTAATTGGTCAAATCGTACGCTTCTAGAAGATTGTCAGGCCTTGTCAGAGCGAAGAAGCACACGGACGGTGATGTGGCAGCTGGCTATTGGTTGAAACAACTCACTACACCTCAATCTAAGGGTTCTGATTGTTTTCAATCATTGGGTACGGATTTAAGGGCTTGGATGATCTCTCAAGAAGCACACCACACGGATTGCCAGCATGGATTTCCTCACCCCTCACTCTCTCCTCACGGTTATAAATAGAGGCTTAATCTAGCTTATTTTGTATGTAGGTTTTTAAAAATTGTTATGCTGTTAAATTGTACTCTCAATTGTATTTCAGATTTCAAATAGTGTAATTCAGTTTTAATTAATGAAAGCTTAGTTTACTGTTTATTTTAAGTCTTTTTAATCTCCTTTTAAATTCTAAATTGTTTAATCTTAGTTTAAAACTCTTGTTACTGTTTCATTTCATATCTAGTAATCACTTTTAATCCTTTATTAGTTATAGTTTATTGTATATCATATCAAAAATATAAAAAAAAAATCAGAAAATCAAATAAAAAACCAAAAATATGTTTTCCTTTATTACTTAAATCCGGCTTCAAATAGCCTTTTTAGTTGTTAATATAAGCTTATACAAGCTACTATAGCTTGTAGTGAGCTTATTTAGTTCATTACCTCTCAAAAGTACTAAAGTCAACAGAAGTCAAACTCAGCTTTTATCCAATAAGCTGAGCTTATTCAGAAGGTTTAATTTGATAGTCTAGACTGAGATGTGGAAGAGTTTAGCCTATCTAAAGATAGGCAAGCATAGTGAATCCCCTCTATTTTGAGCTGAGGGGAAAGAACTTTGTGAGTTTTTTTTTCATTTAAATTCCTCTCAAAATTATAGTAGTATAGATCTGTGTTTGCTTGTTTATTTCTGTTTAAAAGTAGTTATTGTTGCTTAATATTAGTAGTTTGCATCATCTCATGTTAGTTTATTCATGTTTGATATGAATCTGTCTCTTTGTGCTTCTATTCTGACTCAAATTTATGCATCTTAGATCTGTGCTTTTGTGTGTTTGTGTTTGGTGTTTCTGAGTTTCATTAGCATTATTTGATCATACTAAGTGATAGTGATTTGAATTTGTGGCCTAATACTCACTACTGCTTTGAAATTGATCATAGACAGTCATTAAAGTGGTGTTTGGAATTAAGGTTTTGTAGAACTTAGGCTTGGATTCACTTTATTTTGCTGGTGTTAATCTGTCATATAGGGATATATATAGAGTAATACAGCATAATAATTAGTTAGTGTTCACTAAAAAGTCAAAAGTATCTTAAATTTGCCTTAATCATTAGTCTGCTAGATAATTAGGATCCAAATCTTCACAAATAGCTTTAAAACTAGTATTAATAGCGTAATTTCAGTTTCATATAGTTTCATAAGCTTTAACTGAGTTAATTGGGGTAAAAGGTAGCTCACAGTGGTGTTTTATTAGATCTAAGCTTTGATTTCCTGTTAGAGCTTATTGAAGTAGCTTTTTAGTGCCTTGAAGATTGTTGTTTGGACTGTTTTTGGAGGAATCATAGTGCCATAAGCTAATTGTTCATAGTTGAAGTCCCCGGCTTGTAGTGTGTTGATTTTAAGGTTGTTGAGCTTGTTTGAGCATTTAAATAGCTTGTGCCTTAGCTTGAGCTTTTTATTCCATTTCCTAAGCTGCTAAGTTTCTCTAAGTCTCATAAGCTTCATAAGATTCTCAAAGAGCCTTCTGTTGGATCACAAGCTGTTAAAACAGCTTGTTTAAGCTTTTAAATAAAAAGTTGCTTTTATAAAAGTCATTAGATGTAAGTTTTTGATTAATTGCAAAAAGAAAAAAAAAATAAAAAAATTAGTTTAAATAGTTTGCCAAGGGTGGGATTCGAACCTTGGTGGTTTGTTGTTTCAAAAACGTTTTTTTTTATTTTAATTTTTATAATTCAGTCCATAGATTTCAATTTAGTCCAGTTTGGTCCCTCACTTTGTTTTTAAATCGTTTTCAGTTTTATTAAAGTTTCAGAAATTACAGTTTAAGTCCTTGTCTTTGTTTTAAAAGTTTTAGTTTAAATATAAGTTTCAAAAATTACTTTTCCAGTCCCTTAACTTTTATTAAACTTTTTATTTTTTTTTTATTTCTTTAAAAATTAGTTTTGTTTAATTGCAGTTTTAGTCCCTTAGCTTTTAATCTTTGCATTTTAGCTTTATAATTTCACTATTAGTTTTATAAATCTCGGGAATAGCCCGGGATTTGCGTTATTTTATTTCTTGTTGTGTGTTTATATTTGTTATCGTAGATTGTTTTTAATTTTTCATATTTTAGTTTAAACAACACCAAAATAATCTTTCACGTTCAATTATTCACTTCACATTTTCACGACTACGATTCGACTTATTCGCCGTCAAACCTTCGTTGGGAGAACGACCCGGGGGAATTGTATTCGTTACAATTTCTTTGGACTCAAAAATAAAAATATATTACATCAAAGAGCAGGAGGGGTATGATGCAGGGGAATTCAGAATTGAGGATCATTTAGTTGGCAGCCGTGTTGTTACGCCTGAGGAGTTCATGCACGGCTGTGTGAAGCAAGTAGTTGGAACAATACAAAGTATTGAACCGGTAAAACAAAATTTATTGTTATAGATATAATATAAATATTATTTTATCACTAATTAAGCCCACATTAGTAATGTTTATACGTTGTTTTGTATCTAAATACAGGAGTCACACTGTGTAGTTTACGCAGAAGTACATAACATAGAAGAGGAAAATGGGTGGGTTTATACGGGTTGCAAAGCATGCAGTACTAAAGTGACGCCAATTGTTTGAAAACGCAACTCAAGCACAAGGAACAAGAAACAGTTGTGGTATTGTAAAAACAATTGAGAAACATATGCGGTTGCTTCCAAGTATGTAAAACAACCCATATATATGTATATAGTTATTTGGATTTGTCCTTAAATATATAATAAATAATGTCAATGTTTGGATACTTTACATTCAGCGATAAGTATTTTATATGTGTAGGTTCAAAATCATTGTGCGCATATTTGACCATAGTGGTACTGCACAAGTAGTGATTTTTGACAAGAGTGTGCACAAGATGACAAATTTAACAGCGTGGGAGATAATGGAGAGCGAAGGCGTGAACACAGAAGAATACTTTCCAGATGCACTTAGTCAAATTATTGGGAGGAAGTATCTTTTCAAAATTTTATTTTCTGAGTTCAATCACAACAACAATAGTTATATATATATAGAGCAGAGAAAGTGACGGAAGATGTTGATATAATCAACTATTTCAAGAATGGCTTTATAGAAGAACAGGTCTGATTCATTGGTCTTTTAATGTACTTAACAATGGTTTGTGTTTATAAACAAGTGTATGCTAATCCTTATGAATGAATCAAAATAGGATGACGACGAGGAAGATGAAGGTTTGGAGTATAATTCCGTGTGTTCAGATGATGGATCGGAAACACGTTCTGATGATATGAGCGAGGTATTGTGCATTGTATTTTTTAATGTCTATAAACACCGTTAAATTGTAACAAACAGTACAAGCTAATCTTTTATATCTTCTCACAACATGTAGCATGAGCCAAAAAATGAAGATGTGGTTCAATCGATAGATACAACGGATGATATTCCGGCAGTGTGTGTTGGTGCCACGAACGCCACTTTAATTCAATCTGATGATGCAGGCAAGGGTACGACAGACCACATTAACAGTGTACCAGCGACACTGGATAACGAATCACCAGCTAATGACCTTAATAGTCAAGAGGAGCAAGAAGACAATTAATTGACATTTACATTTTTTAATATTTTTGAACAATTTATTTACAAGTTGCAAGTTTTTTACTTTCCAACATTCCGTGGTTATTTGTTCAAAATTTTTAATATTAAGTTTCATTATTTTATTTACCAGTGCAAACGTTGATCACAAATGTACTCTCGATTTTGAATCCATAATTATATAGATTCGGAAGCATGCTAATACAATTTTATAAAAAAAGTAAATGCATACATGATACTTACCTATAAAATTAAAAAACAATGCTACTATATTCTTATAATAAATGTATTTTCGACCTTGAAACCATAAATAACTATAAGCATGTTAAGGAAATGATTTGCACACTTTAATGAAGTTGTAACAACTTCCAAAAATTTGGAAGGATGAATATGTACACATTTACTTTTTAAAATTAAAACAACAACCTTATCAATTCCTTGGGTCAAGTGAAGTCGATTCATTGCCCTATTTTCGTGTATATAACTTCCTACACGAGTTAGAATTTCACGTTCAACAAGCAAATTCTAATAACATTAATCTCATACCATGGATTCTAAGACAGGAATGCCAACTGATGCTGCACATGTTCGACCTCAACAAAACAATGCCAGGTAAGCTTAATAAACTTTATTTCATAGAGTTTTTACTGGGTTTCGTTAACTATATGATCTACTTCTTGAATGTGTATACTAAATTTTTAAAATGCTATATAAATATTATAAACATTTTTTCAATAATATGTTTAATTTATAGAAGATATGATTTGAAAGATAAGTTTAGAATGTATTTTGTATAAATATTTTGTTCATATATTTAATTGTACTGCTGAGTTATCGCCAATATGTATTTTAATTTTTGTACTGCTACGTTCCCGATTTGGTACTGATATTATAACCAGTTCATAAGAGTTATATTAAAACGCATTATCACTTTAAATATACCAAAAATTATACACATGTTTAGGATAAACACCAAAAAATGAAAAAGGAAATTTGAAGTCTACATTGAAAGCACTTCCACAAAAATTAACTGTGTTCTACTTCTTGAATGTGTATACTGAATTTTTAAAATGATATATAAATATTATAAACATTTTTTCAAGAATATGTTTAATTTATAGAAGATATGATTTGAAAGATAAATTTAGAATGTATTTTGTATAAATATTTTGTTCATATATTTAATTGTACTGCTAAGTTATCGCCAATATGTATTTTAATTTTGTACTGCTACGTTCCCGAATCTTTATCTATAACAAAAATATGACAAACAAATTTTCGGTTTCCATTATATGGTCACCTTCAAACTCTATAAATAAAGCCATATATTAACACATATTGAGTATATATCTTCAAAAGTTAGAGAACATAAAATACAAACAATGTCACACCGAAGATCACACAAGGTACATAATCTTAAGTTGAATATGTTTTGTTGATTATCAGATGAATTAGATACATTCTAATTACTAAAATTTTAGCAGGGTAATCCGAAAACAGATCACCACCATCCTCGATCATCAGCCGATGGCTCGCTAGATAAGAATATACCAAACATTGTTATATCAGATGATGAGGATGTACAATAACTAAATTAACTCTTTATTTAAATTATATATAAAACACAATATCTAATTATGTTTACCATGAGTGCAGGATGGACAAGTTGATTTGTTCAGAAAAGATAAATCCAGTCTTCATATATTGGACGACGAAGAGGTATCCTTGATAACATGTCTGAGTACTTTCTTTCTAAACTTAATATCTACTTATTTAACAATTATCTTTAGCAAAATTCTGCTTTACAAAAGACCATTCGTGTCAATTCTTTAAATTCTTATTTACAATCACCTATGCAATATATATTGTTTTAAAAACGAACCCATAAGCTCGACCTTATAAGATTATCATGCATTGTTATACATATACCAATACTTATTTAGCAATTATCTTTAGCGAAATTATATGCTTGAACATTCATGTCAGTTATATTTAAATTGACAATTATCGTTGGCATTGGCTTACTGACATTATATTTACCATTAGATTGTTTAAAAACGAATCCATAAGCATGACCTTATAAGATTAGCATGAATTGTTTTTTCACATCAGAATATTATCGTTGGCATTGGCTTACTGACATTATATTTACCATTAGATTGTTTAAAAACGAATCCATAAGCATGACCTTATAAGATTAGCATGAATTGTTTTCTCACAACAGAATTTTAACAATGATATATGTTTTTTGTTTTAGATGCTTCATCACAATCAATGGCTTGGTTCCATTGGTTGAGACGATTCACTATGGTCATTTTTTAAAATTTCGTATTTAAGGGCCAAACCTTCGGATTTGGTCAAATCTTACTTAGGTGGTGCTTAGGTGGATTAAGAGCATTAATCCATCTAATCATGCCACCTAAGCAATATTTGATCAAATTCGCATGTTTGACCTTTAAATCCGAAATATAAAACAAAAAACATATACCATTGTTAAAAATCAAGTATATATTTTGCTTAAATATAATATCTGGTAAATAGCATACATCTCTACAACTTAAAATTATATAGCATATATCCATTAATATATCAGAGGATCTAATTATCTTTATAATACTTGCAGGTTGGCCCATCAGATGACGAGGTATTATAACATAACTATGGTTATTGTTATTAATAATGGTTTGTGTTAGATTTACCGAATTAAATATAAATGTGACATATACAGATTTATGCTGCCGTTGTTAATGGATACCGAACTACTCCATTTTGTAATAAGCAAAAACAACATAATCCGTGTGTATGCAAAATATCCGATGACGCTGTTGATTTACATGATACAGATAATGAGGTATTATATAAAAAATTTATTGCATAGTAATTTACATTGTAGTAAACATAAAATACTTAATCTTTTTTAATTTTTTATGCTCTGTTTAGGTCGTTTGTTTAACACATAACAGTCGGAGATTGTCAAATACGAGAACCGGACGGCGTAAAAACAGATGCAATTTTGATTATTACGAAAATCAAACTGATACTGAGGTATTTCCATAAAGTTTTAATTATGTCAAACTCATCTATTAGAAAATATAAATATCATTCTGTTAATTGCAGGCTGATCAAACAACACCTAAACGGTTTAGACCAACTAAAGACAACAACTTAGTTGGCAACAAGAGTTTTTATGTTATTTCATCAGATGATGAAGAAATACAAAAAACATGTGACAACGAAGAGGTATAAAAAATGGTTGTAATCCATATTATGTGATACCTATCAATCAGGAGAACTAACAACTTTTTTAATACTTGCAACCTCTCCCACCTATATACAAACGCCGTAAACTGGCTAAAGACGACAAATTAGTCAACAACATAATTGTTGATCTGGATTCATCAGATGATGGAAAGCCACAAGAAAACAAAGTTGTAGATCTAACTTCACCTGATGATAAAAAGGCACGATCAACGCGTGTGGATACTCTGACTGCTAAACATCTTGTGGAAAAAAACCATTTGGTAATAATAATTTATGGTTGGAAATTATATTTGTATACAACATATATATTACACATGCTATATTTGAGTTATTCCAAACAGCCCCCATAGTCCAACTAATATGTTAAACGAAACATCCATGCTAATCCTACATTATTAAGCTAACATATATAATAAAGTAAACCAAACAGTCCACATAATAGATACTCTGTTACTAACTACTAACTATGTTTTTGGTATGTAGCAACCCGTTTTCTCACGGGTTCTTACAGATCACGCGTCACAACGCTTTGGACATTCAAGTAAATTATCTTGCCAAGATCTATCAAAGATATCTGATGATGAAGAACCAATCATGTTACCAAACTATATTCTATATGATGAAGATACAGATGATGAACGTGATAACAACAACAATGTATCTGAAGCAGGTATGTATGTCAATATCAATGCTCCCAAACAACCCTCTTATCCCACACGAGATTGTAAACCTAATTATTATTATTTGTATTTGTAAATTGTTAAACAAGTTTTAAATTAAAAGTTTATTTATATAATTTTCTACTTGGTAATTTCATAGGCGACTCAATATACACATCCATTGATGACGATTATGACGAAGATTACCAATCTAACATGGTTGACAATGACGTGTGGGACAAGATGCCTGATATCGATGGAAAAGTGCATGGTAGGACCATCCACATCAGCGATGTTGATGAAGAAACATGGGAAATCGATTCAGCCGCGTATAGTGTCAGTTATGACTCTAATGACGATGATGTAAGCAACTTTATCAACGACGGATCCACTGATTATGAAACAACCAGTGATGATGACAGCGAAGATGAAATATGAACAAATGGAACACGATTTCCCATGTTATCATTTTAGATTATTTACAATAAAGACTTAAGTTTCATGTTATCATTTTAAATTGTTTACAGTAAAGACTTATTTAATTTTTTAATAAATTAACCTCATTACTTTTCATATGAGACTTTGCTACTTAAGCATGGGATGTTTATAATTTATATGCGTAAATCCATGTCATAACAATAATGTGTTACTAACTTTGTATGCGTAAAACCATACCGACTGAGTATGTTATAAAATGTAATTTTACCACCTTCGTCGCTACAGAAGGAAATTCCATCGATAATTCACAAGTAAACTGTAATGGGAAAAAAACCAACTAACATCTTATAATTATGATATTAAAAAATTGCAATAAAACAAACGTCCTTAAAAATAACTTTAGGATAACTAAAACCAACCAAATTATAATTACAAGTCATGCCCGCCTATTGGGCGGGCTTTGAAGTCTAGTATATATATATATATATATATATATATATATATATATATATATATATATATATATATATATAAGTTCGAATGTAACAAAAATATAAGTTCGAATGATGAAAAAAAAAAAAAAAAAACGAGTTTAAAAAATACCGATTGGTGGTACAAGCTGTTAAATACACCCATGTTTGTGTTCATTGTATTCCACTTTGTGTTTAAACTATGATGAGTTCGAGTTGTTCCGCCCATGAGTGACGCGAAATGCTCTAAAATCCGTTCCCAAAACTTGTCTCTAAGTTGTTCATTCCCGACTACTCTACATGTCGAGATATGAATCCATGCCTTAGCCAAAGCTTCTTCTTCCTCTTGAGTCCAAGGGATTTTATCTGCTCGTTTCTTCACTTTATTTGTCGGAACATCTTGCACTTCTTGAACCTCATCATGTAAAAAAAAAAAAAGATCGAATGTAAAGAAATTAAAAAAAAATATATATATATATCGAATGTAAAAAAAAAAAAAAAAAAAAAAAAAAAAAAAAAAAAAAAAAAAAACGAATGTAAAAAAAACAAAAAAAAAAATTACCGTTAGGAAGTTCTTGTGTTTCAGGAACAACTTCATCTCGATAGTTAAGCATCGAATCAAATTCAAGCTCCGCCGTTTGATCGATTACGTATTCCCTTGGTTGCATCGGTGGAGGGTAGTAAGCATGGGGAGTCGATGGTTGAGGGTAGTAACCATGGGGAGTCAGTGGTTGAGGGTAGTAAGCTTGGGGAGTTGGTGGTTAAGGGTAGTAACCTTGGTGACTCGGTGGAGGAGCAACTTGACTTCGAACACCTCGGCCTCGACTTTTAGACCCGGATGAAACATTTTTTTGTTTTCTTGAATCCATGGAAGAGTTTTTAAGTTGTTGTGTGTGTTTTTGGTTGAAGTAATATAATTTTTGGGGTTGAAAATATATATAGGGATTTTTTTTTTATTTTATTATTTTTTTTTTATGGCCCAACGTTCACTTTTTTTTTTGAATTTGTTTGTATTGCAACGTTCCATTTTACATTTACTCCTCCTAAATAATCACACCAACGTTTAAATAATGAATTTATGGCCACCGTTTTGGCAGGCGGTGAGCAAAGATTTTGAGCATAAATTTGGGCTCGGCGGCGGTGTTACCGCCGGGTTCCCCATACCGCTAGCCCATAAATGGTTCCACTCCGGTGAGCAAAGATTTTGAGCATAAAGTTGTAGCCACAATATATAAAAAACATAAGACAAAATAATTGGGTATCAATAACCAAAGTTACGGGGGTAGTACAATAATAAAACACAAGTCGATGACAAACTAAATAAAAAAAATAAGAGAAACGATAAATAAATAAATAATGGGAAATTTTTATTTTCAATTTAACTTAACTTTGTCATGTATTGCTAAAACTATGACACTAATCACTCAGAAATGTTCTTCATGTGGCTGTCTTTTTAGTGCCACTCTCACACATTCTAATCTGACCTCAAATCCAGTTTAGTGAAATACATGTATCCTTGCAACTCACCATTAATGGCCCGTTTGGTTCGCATAATTTTTTTTGAAGGAATTGTAATCAGCCAAGAGAATTGTAATTTAAAATTGAATGAATTGTAATTTGGTAAAGGAATTGTAATAGTAATTTGAATTACTTGTAACGTGAATGAATTGTATTGTGAATAGATTGTAATCTCAAGAAAAAAAAATTGTAATTGTAATTTGAATTACTTGTTCGTTCATGGCTATATCTATAAACATAGACTTGTTAAACCTGATCTGCAGGTGTATACGCCGTATACTCATCCTGGTGTATACATCGTATACACCTGTACTGGTGCATATGATGTTTACAATGGATCGATACACCGTATCGCAAATTGCGGATACGCCGTATCCCAAATTGGGGATACGTCGTGTCCCTAATTTTGGATACACCGTATCGCTACTGGTCTGCACTTTATGATGCAATAACAAAGATCAATGATTGCTACAGGTGAGAATGAAAGAATGAGCAAATGATGGCGGGACCGTTGTGAATGAAAGAAACCACACAAGAACAAAGAACAAAGGAATTCTATAAACCCTCAAAGGGTGCCCAACCGGGACTTCAAGAGAAACACTCTTTTTAATTCAATTCATCATAACTTCTTCAAAACCTAAAACTATTACAATTATTTATAGTCTAAGGAAGTCTTAAAGAGAAAGCTAAGAATCTCTACTAAAACAAAATTAAGGAAACAAAATAATTCTTATAAGCCTAAACAAATCTCTAGCAAAAATTAGAAAAATGCACGTATTAAAAGATAGATTACGACAATTATAAATTGTCGTTTTTAACCCTTTAATCTTCTTGAATCAGTTAAACACTTGACTTCACATGTTGACCGAAGAATCGGCGGCTAAGCCAGAGGAGCGGGAGCTCGAACATGCCCTGCATCATTCTCCTCTTCTTGGAAAAGACTCATCCTCGAGTCTTATCTTTCCAAGTCTCAAACTCTGAAACTTTCTAACCCCTCTCCATTTCCTTAACACGGCTTCTCTATGGAGAATCACGTTCCATCATGCCAACCATTCGATAAGATCATACAGGTGAAGTGACATCATCCTTACTCACATGACCGTTGCCTCATTCGGCGACTCTACGGTTAGCTTGTTTTTAGAATCCGTCTAAACTTCCTTCACTTGTTAAAGGAGGTCTTCATTCTTTACAACACGTGGTCCTTGTTGGTTTGATGTATCGTTGCCTCGATCGGAGGATCTACAAATTACATAACCATTAGATCTTCCACGTCCACAAAATTGTAGGGATAAGCATAGCCATATGTATCAAATTTAGGCAGAAAAATCAGCAACTTCATACTAGTGTATCGTCTTGTAGAAACCTCAAATAGCATATCCGAACGGTGAGATTTTAGATTTGTGACTTTTGTACCTCGTCCAGGTAAATCAAAACGATCTAATGGTTAACGAATCTGTGATATCAATTCTCCCACAGCTGCGCAAGATGTGACGAGCTGAAACGAATAACTCATTTCTCTCTATTTGGCTTCTCAAAGTATTGTGATTTCTTCTCCCTCGAACCTAGGCTCTTGATACCAAATGATGCAATAACAAAGTTCAACGATTGCTACAGGTGAGAATGAAAGAATGAGCAAAAACCAAACAAGAATTTTTATACAGAGACAATGGTCCTCTGTTCTTCTTTTATTACTTCAATAAAAACGTGTCTTGCCCTCAAAGTAAAAGGCTTCATATATAGCCTTAGAAACATATAAAAATGGAAAATATTCTTAGCCATACAATGTCTAAAGATATAAGGAAAATAGTTGGCGAAAATCTTTAGCACTTATTGACAGAATCATGAAAAAAAGAACTTTAAACTTCTAATACTCCAATGCACCACTATACCAAAATACCACTTAGGACTAAACCTGAACTATGCTGCCGAATTTTAACATATACTTGTTCTATTACTTCTGCTAAAACATTCATACCTATCCATTTTGCGCCAAACTTGGTAAATTCGTATAAACGAAATAATACTAAAACGTTACTCAGCTTGGTTGGTTTATGTAACACCCCCAAAATCAATATATTGCAGAAGCATACACTTTGGGTGCTACTAAATCAATAATCACAACACAAGATATAGAGAACGGATTAAAAATCCGTTTTAAAATACATTACATATTCAAAGTCATATTGTCATACATCAATTTTAGTTCAAATAAAAATGTAGCCCATTTAACAAAGCGGTCCCAAATTTCAGAGTTAACGCAACAATAAAAACATTTCCAACAAATTTTATGACCATCGCCATGCCCTGCCTTCAGTAAACACACCTCAGTTTCATGAGAAAAACATGCTAAAAGTCAGCTAACACTGGTGAGTTCATAGGTTTAAAGTAAATAAGCACATATGGACCATAGCAATATTCAGCAAACAATTCAGCAAACACACACTATCCTGCTATGCAAACACTAAGCCTCATCCAACCGAACTAGACAACAAAATATGCCAAACTGGCATAGCAAATAAAGGGTGCCTGCGAGTGTTAATCCCCAGACACTCGGCCAAATTTCATAAAGTAAAAATGGTTTAAAAGACAACAACAAAATTTAAATTAAAATTTATGCCAATATCAAATGATAAATATCCATAACTGTTTGTAGCATCATTGTTCACAACAACAAATCGTGTGAGTATGTTGAAGTTCTCGTTACGAATCATATCGTTACGAATCATATGATTGTGAACAATAAAAAGAATCTAATTCAATTTATGTTGTTGCTTAATCATATTAGATAAAAGAGGTGGACACAAAAAGAAAGTGAGAAAGGAACTAGTTGGTCAAAAACTCTCTTTTCATTTCTCTCACTACTATAATCACAAACTGACAATATCCACGCGCACACAACATAACACAAACACACCTTTTTTTTAATGGAAAAAAGTGAAAGAAAAAACAAAACCAATGCTATGGTGTCATAAGAATAAAAGGTTGTTATCTTTTAGAGTTGCCATACATTAGTAAATATTTTTGTAGAAAGGAACTAGTTGGTCAAAAACTCTCTTTTCATTGCTCTCACTACTATAATCACAAACTGACAATATCCACGCGCACACAACATAACACAAACACACCTTTTTTTTAATGGAAAAAAAGTAAAAGAAAAAACAAAACCAATGCTATGGCGTCATAAGAATAAAAGGTTGTTATCTTTTAGATTTGCCATACATTAGTAAATATTTTTGTAGAAAGGAACTAGTTGGTCAAAAACTCTCTTTTCATTGCTCTCACTACTATAATCACAAACTGACAATATCCACGCGCACACAACATAACACAAACACACCTTTTTTTTAATGGAAAAAAAGTAAAAGAAAAAATAAAACCAATGCTATGGCGTCATAAGAATAAAAGGTTGTTATCTTTTGTATGATGATGCAGATAAGGTGTTTGATACCGTTTTTTCTTCAAATTAAGGTGTCATTCCTTAAATGTGTGCCTTTAGTCCATGGGAAACCGACCCACTGATGATGCACGCCGACCGGTCCCACATCAACATTTAAGCATTAAATTGCGTAACACCATATGATTAAAGGGACATGCGGGCGGGATTTGAACCCGTGACCTTCGTTTTATACCACATGTCCTCAACCTCCATGTTACTCTAATGGACACTTAAGATGGGACAAAGAGAATAACATAAAAGGAAACGGGTTGAAAGTCGTCCAAAGTAAGTAAATTATTATTGAAATAACATAATTTTGTCGGGCTGTCAAGATTTTTTTTATTAAGAAATCATTCCATCTAACCACCTTTTAGCGTCGGAACAACAAATGTGGTAACCGCTCCAAACCGCTGGAACAATCACCAGTGAAACAGCCACCACCCTAAATTAGGGTTAGGTGATGCGAGAATTGCGAACCCTCTCAAGAAATTTTACCTCTCGAGAAAATATCAAGAATTTTTACCTCTCGAGAAAAGACAAACACGCCCTCACATTTAATAGTCAATATAAGTCAACTTAACGATGTTAGTAAATTTGGACCAAACCTGTTACGGGTCGTCGGATTCTGGATTTGATCCGTTACTTTTTAAACTATTGGACCAAAACCGTTATACCCGGTAAACCACTAGGACCAAAAATGTAATTAACTCTAAGGAATTTAATTGGAGTATGTCACGTGCACCTCACGTGACCAGTTCAAAACTGTGCACATGCACCTCACGTGCCAACATTTCCAGCTCATAACAACATAAAAAAACATACATTTTCAAAATTCTTATAATTTTAAACTCATGTCAATAATTCATACAAATATGAGAAAGTTCTTTATAGACCTCAAATTATTTTTAGACTCAATGAACCAATCATAGCCATCATTTTTTTTATTTTTTTTTATTTTATTTTATTATCAAAAGAAAAAAAAATCCAATTTTATCTTTTTTTTAAAGAATTATATATCCCACAAACTGTCAATCATTACGCGAAGTACGACGAGAATTAAATTATCTTTCTATATAGGGGAACTTTTATATACTTTCAACAAACATTTTTTCATCTTTTTTGTGAGTGTTGAAATTTACATTTGGAAAAATTATATGTGATTTGTTATTTTAAAATTACATGTGATTTTTTGAAATCACATGTGATTCATAGCATACAAATCACATGTGATTTTTTCAGATGCAAATTTTAACACTAAAACAAAATTGGAAAAAAAAGTTCGCCGAAAGTATATCGAAGTGCCCGTCTACTGAAAGATAAAAAATTCTCGCCGTGATGGTGTATTTTTTGTCGCTTAACGATTGACCGTTTGCAATATATTGTATTTAAAAAAAAGATAGAAAATGGACTTTTTTTATTTTTTTTTTAATTTTGTTGAAAAAAATGGATGGTCAGTATTGGTTCTTTAAAGAATATGAGGTATATATTGATCTAAATTCTACAAAATATATTCCAAATTTTATAGATTACAAAATCAGTTAACTAAAATCATATATCAAATAAAATAAAATGGTGGGCTAAAAAAAGTCAAAACAGCTCAAGTCAAGGCTGTCAAGATCGCGAGTAAACTCGTAAGATCGTACTATCTTATGTGTTTACTAGCTAAGATCGTGTGGTATCAGTGTAGGATCGCATCTAGGGTGAGATCGTATGTAAGATCGTGGAATCGCACGCAAACTCGTAAGATCGTCACTCGATCCGAGTTTACTTTTTTTATTTATTTTTTATTTTTTTATAGTCCATCACACTTGCTTAGGCAAAAAAAAAAAAAAAAAAAAAAAAAAAAAAAAAAACCACAAACAAGTTTTACTAATTCTAATAAGTAAACCACTAACGATCATTTTCTAAATAGCTTATACTTTATACCTAATTTTCTACTTTCCCCAAATCAAAATTCCAATTAACAAACTACTGGTCTTTTTCTCATGATCTAATCAGCGAAGCAAAGATTTTCTTACGTAATTGTTGTTTTTTCTTGATACTTTAAATCTTTAATGTAAACCTTTTCATTGTTACAATTACAAGAGCCTTGAATCCCTTGATAGTTACTTGATATAGTAAAAGTTTAAAACTAAAAGTATAGAAGTGTTTAATAGTTCAATTTATCTTTGACATTGAGTAGAAATGTAAATCAGTTTGACTCGTTTATCATCGTAGGATATCAATCCGATCCTACGATCTCGATCTTGCAAAGACAAAAACGATCTTATGTAATTTTGGTGCGCGAATTCTAAAAATCTTGAAAATTGACCGAACACGCGTTACAGTAGATGGGTGTATAATAGTTAAAAGAAAAGAGAAAAAAAAAATCCGGTTGGTTTGATCGATCTGATTGTAAATGTAAAATTGAGCAATGGACCGAATCAACAACCTCATAATAATAATAATTCCTTTCTTCTTTCCTTAGTTTGATTAAATTTGAAAAAGAAGATGGAGAAATTGGAGGAGTATTTCTTCCGAAGAGCAGATTTGGATAAAGATAGAAGAATTAGCGGAGCAGAAGCCGTTGCGTTTTTTCAATTTGCCCAAACCCACTCTCGCTCAGGTACTTACTTACTACTCTTTTCATTTTATTCATTCAATAATTTATTTTAATTTATCTCACAACTGAATTTTCATCTGTTGTTACTTAGGATAAATACTAGTAATTTTGATTGTTATATACATACTAGTTAGTTCGATACTCCTTTTATGTAACACCCCCGTTTTCGATATTCGTAGCGGAAATATAAGTTTGGGGTGCTATTTCAAGGTTCACAGTCATGATAATAGAAAACGACTCGAAAGGAGACGTTTTAAATAAAATTGTTATCATTCATTTATTTAATCAGAGTTACATTATTCAGGTCCAGTGGGAGGTTCCAAAATACATTAATAAAGGTACGTTATTTGTTGAATGATAACAAAAATGGACACTCTTTTTATAAGAAAGTCCATAGCCACTCCGTGTCAAACCATGCTTCTAATTACCTGAGATAAAACATGCTAAAATGTCAACACAATGGTTGGTGAGTTCATAGAGTTTGTAAGTAAAAACAGTTCGTTTCAATATTCAAAAGTTAAGTAAGTTTGTTATGTTCGTAAGTAAATTATTTAAACACAAGTTTTAAGGAAATAATTGCAAAGAATGAAATTATGGGTAAATATATTTATTGCACTAAGTCTCATGGCACGCAAAACATTAACTGTGGATCATCAACAGTCATGAGCTAATGATGTTTTTAATTACCCCATAATTAAATGTAGGTAACCTTGCCCCCGAGTAGGAGATTGCCGGTCTCTTTATTCAACTCAAATAAAATGCTTTGGGTCACGTTACGGTAACACAAAGGGGCTGTCAAACCCAATAGATCTATTCACAATATTCGCGCTCACCCGAAGGTGATTAGAGGTCCATGATGGGAGGTCTTTTTAGGCAGCAGGTAACTTATGCAATAAAAATCATGGTAACGTTCGTTTGTTTACTTGTGTTCAACATGTAATAAATTTCAATAATGTTTAAGTAAAGTAAAGTAGTAAGTTTCAATAATGTTTCATAAATCAAGTAAAGCAAGTAAGATTTGTAAATAAAATGAGCATGTATCTCCCCCAAAAGAGTTCAAAATAAAAAAAGAGGGGCTATGACTCACCTTAGCAATCTGGATGGAAAACAAAATCAAATAAAGTTGATAAACGTCTCCGGCGTGCAACCTGGTTCGTTATGCCAAATCTCAGTAATCGTTTTCAGATGAATATAAGTTCATATGTTCGTTTCGTTTCGTCTTTGGTTATTTATAACATGAAGTCTCTTCAAAAGTTGGATAAGGTTTTATCTTATTGTTTGTTTTTATGTTTCCGTTTGTTCGTTAAATATATCTTGCGTTTGTTAAATATATCTCTCGTTCGTTCGTTATCGAAATAAACGTATTATGTTTATTAATTTCTATTAGATCGGAAATAATAATAAAAATGACAATTATGAAAAGTTATGCTTTTACCCCTGAGGTTTTATGTATTGACAGTTTATACCCTAAACTTTCAGAAAATGACAACTTTTACCTTCTAGTTTCAAAAATGACACTTTCTACCCTTTTTATTTTATCGTTGACAAAAATGGTCCTTGATTTAAATAACTTTGGGAAATTGACAAATTTGGCCCATAAAAAATCCAATCTTATTAGTCTCGAAATTATTTAGAATAGTACGTATAAAACCATGGGCGATGGAAGAGTTTTGGACTCGAATATCTTTGGGTAAAATAAAGCTTTTTGCGATCTTTCTTTTCCTACGCAAAGCTAGCTAGGTGATCTTCAATTCGGCCAAGTTTTATAATTTATGAAAATCGTTTGATGGTCGAAATATAATCCTAAAGTCAGTCAATTAGAACATATTTTTGTCAAAAACTGGAAAAGTGGTTTTTGGGTTTAGCGATAGAGTGAAATGGAGACTCGATAACTTTTTACTCGTCCAACCTTTTTACGTGTTTCTTTTTCCTAAAATAAGTTAGCCAGGTGATCTTTAACGTGCCAAAAACTTAGAATTTTTAGAGTTTGTTTAAAGGTCGAAAACTGGGTTCAAAGTCAGTGAGTTGGGACAATTTTAACAAAACTGAAATAAATAAAAGTTGGGTTTTTGTTCCAGCGATGGAACAAATTTGGGATTCAATAAATTTGTGATGACTCGATCTTTTTACATAGTTCTTTTTCCCACAATTAGACAGCTAGGTGATCTTTAGCTTTGTCAAAATTCAGATTTGATGAAGGTCTCTTGATAGTTGATTTTTAAGTCAAAAGTTGGGCTTGTGAGACTGGAGTTAGCTAGCGACAGAAACAGAAAAAGGATAACCCGATTTGGGTTTTTGATATCTAGTTTTTATTACATGTTTACATGATTATAACTTTATTTAATTCATCTTATAACATATTTTATAAGTCCTTGATTTGCTTTTACAAAAATCAAATACATAGGGTGCGTTTGGTTTACTGTTCGAACAGAAAAGAAAAAGGAAAGAAAAATATTTAACTTTTGATCATGGCTTTTATTTAAGATTACTTAATGATATTTTTAGAGGTATTCAAGATATAAAAACTGAATGAAAAAAAAAAGTTAGATTAACTTACTTAGATTTCTTGGTTCGACTAGGGTTTATGGGGCGATTGGTTTTTAGCGAATGATGACCAAAGTTTCTTCTCTTGTAGGCTTCATAGGGTTTGTGTTTTGCTTATATTTTGGGCTGTGGATCAGGAGGGAGTGGAAATGAAGTTGTTTTGGTGTGTGTCGATTGATATGGGATGAAGAAAAAGGATACTTGTAGGTCGTATATATATAGGAAAGGAAAGCTTAGGGTTTCAAGGATTATGCAACTTGTTGTGGGGTAGGAGAGGACATGTGGAGGGGGTATTGGAAGAGAATGAAGGAGAGGAGTGGGGCGTGGAATGTGGAAGAGGAAGGTGATGTGGTTGCATGAAAATCAAGTAAGCTATTTAGAGGGACATGTGGTGTAGTGTATTTTTGACTAGGGAAGGTATATGTGAGGTTGTGTTAAATTTAGTAGTTTGTAAAAATGGGTTTGGTTACGGTTTTGTAGAGATTCGAACTAGGGAATAAGATGGGATCGAATTGGCTTTGTGGAGTAGTAACTTAGCTATAGATAATTGTTCTTAGGGTTTATGAAATGAAATAAGTTAGGTTAGTTTAGGTGTTTGGTTAATTAGAGAAATATTTAAGGTTTTCTATTTATATATGCAAATCGATTTATTAGTAAAAGAAATGGGTTGTGCATAAGAGGGTTGTACCATGTGCCAAATAAAGTTGTACTATGATTTAAGATATAGGAAAAATATAGTTTTAATATTTTTTTAAGTTATATAAATTATATGTTAATTTTATCAAGTTAAAAAGTATATAAATGGGATTTTTGGTTTTTGTGCATTAGGCACTTGTACACTAGGTTTAAAGACTTGTACTTACATTTAGTGAGTTTAGAAAAATTAATTTTTAAGACTTATGTATGAAAGGCTTGTAAATTGTGCTTTAAAATAATTATATTTAGGGTTTTAATAGGGTTTTTATTAATATATGGTTTCTATGCATAACTGACTTGTACATTGGCTTATATGACTTGTACAATTATAATTTGTAAGAATCTTATAAATAATTTTAAGATTTTGTGAATTTAGTACATGAAATCATAGCTAAATGAAATTAGGGTTTTATCGGGAGTTAAAATAGAATTAGGGTTTCTGGTGCTTTGGTAACTTGTACATTAGTTCAAATGAGTTGTACTTTTATGTTTTAGGGTTTATTTATTCATATTTGGTGTTATGATGGATTTAGGGTTTCATGGAAACTCTATATAGATAAGGAATGTTTTGTTTGGACGTTCGTTTATAAATTATCGTAAAATAGCAAATGCTATATTGTAATGTTCATATGGATATGTTTATATAAAATAAACATTAAGTTCGTTAGGTTGGTCTGCATGGGAGCACGTTTATCGAGGATGTGAGTTACGTCACATGAGATAATAGTTACAATCAGATAAATAAATATAAAAAAAAAATTATACGTGAAAAAAGGATAATTATTCTGTAAAGTGATTTGTTTAAATGTGAAATTTTACGAGTGGTTACATTTTATCCTGTAGAATTGCTTATCATCCATCCATTTAGTGTATATAATCAATATACAAGTTTACTTATGTTGAAACTTCTGCATCACCCACTTCCTAGGACATTCTCTAGGTAAAGGGTTTTTTTTATGCGTTTGTAGAATGGAATATGTGGTGTTAAAAAAGAAAGTGAGTTTATATAGTAAGCCGTGTGAGTTGTAGCTACTTTTGGCCGATCAAATACGGAGTAAAACTTGAGTTAGGGTATGTTTGTTTTTACAAAAAAAGGTTGACTCCCTCTGACGTCTTACCAGTCAGACGCGGTCTGATGTTTTTGTTGTTTGTTTTTTCATGAGGAGTCAGACGCAGTCAGAGGTTATAAATCTGACTCAGTCAGATGTGATAAACATGTCTGACTATCTCTTACCCATCAAAACCCTATTCATCTTCTCCACCTTCACCCCGCCGCCTGCCACCTCCAGCCTCAGCCGGCCACCTCTCACCGACGCCTTCTTCTCCACCTCTACGCCGCCTTCTTCTCCACCTATATCCGCCGTCATCTCCACCTCTATGCCGCCATTTTCACCACTTCTAAGGTATTTTTTTTACCTGTTTATATTGTAATTTTTTTTTTTTTTTTTTTTTTTTTTTTTTTTTTTTGGTTTTAAATAAACTGATATGGGTTTCTTTGTTATAAACTGATATGGGTTTTTTGAGATGTAAATATGAAGTTGGGCACCTCTGTCTTGTGATTGTCCATTATGATATTTGTTTGTGTTTTACATTTATGTATGGATCATATATGGGTTCTTGGTAAGGTTCTTGATTTGAACTTGATGTTGATTTGTTGTTTATTTGATTATTTGAATGATTTGTGATTTGGGTTTTTTTAATTTTCTTGTTTTGATCAAGAAATTTGGTTAATTTTATTGAAAGATTGGATTTTGTCGACTAATAATGATTCTACCTGCCTGCACTGATTCCAGTGAGTTGGTCCGCGACAGAATCTAAAGAGGCTTACATAGGTGAAAGTGTTGGCTCGGTTATTATGTTACAAAGGTCGTGAGTTTGGGTCATGGGAAATCTTTTTAGGGTGGTACGGCATTACCAGATCGAAAGATTGTTGTTTAAAATAGAGCCAAATGCCTTTAAGGAGTTCTTTTTTTTTTGTGTGGAAGAAAGTACCTGCAAGGTCTAAACTGATGACTTGTTCACAGGATTGTAATTGTGAAGGTTTAAGTAGAATACATTATAATAACGTAACTGAATCTTGCTAGTTATTTTGTTCTGTTAGTGAAGCCTTCTTTATCTTGAGTTTTTACCACATAAGATGATGTTATATAGATAAAAGTGCGCATTGACTAAATAAGCTTACAAATGTCTTGCATCTTCAAGTTGCATCTGTCTCGGCAAGATTCATTTGTTTGCTGTTGAGGTCATGTTATAGTGGCGTTTTCCAATCTTGAAGAGTATGCCCAAATTTCCTTTGGTAACACAAAGAGATATTACTATTTCATGTTTTGCTATTCATAATTTTATTCGAAAAGAGGGTCTAAGCGATGATTTGTTTAATGAATACGATGAAAGTGACGTACATGATAATGAAAATGTACATGATGATAATGACGGTGATGTTGAAGTTGTTCAACCAATTGGGAGTGACGCGGATCAACAATACATGATTAACTTACGAGATCAAATCGCGGCACAAATTATGCAAAGCTAGGTTTTAAATTATTTGGTATTGGTTAAGTTACTTAATTGTTGTTTCATTGCGTTAAGCTTATGTCTTATTTTAAGACGATTTATGTAATAGTTTTTATTATGTTAAATTTTTTGTATGTATTAAGATAATTTATTTAATGATTTATAATTGTGTTAAATTTATGATAAAAATGTTTTGTTTCAAGTTTACACCATCTACTTATTAATCGTATTTGCAATAGTTTAATATATACTTAAAAAAGGGAAAATTAAAACCATTCAGATAATTATAAAAAAACAAACAACATTTTTTCAATCAGATTCAGACATTATAGTCACCTCTTACTAGTAAAAGGTGGTAGTCAGATTCAGATGCGAAACATCTTACTGAAACAAACAACACCTAAGTATGACACATGTGTCAACTGAAGTAGTTAACCAAAGTGGGAAGTTGCCCATAGTAGAAAACTGAGAAATTATAAAGAGTAAGGTGTTGTTTGTTTTAGTAAGATGTTTCGCATCTGAATCTGACTACCACCTCTTACTAGTAAGAGGTGGCTATAATGTCTGAATCTGATTGAAAAAATGTTGTTTGTTTTTTTATAATTGTCTGAATGGTTTTAATTTTCCCTTTTTTAAGTATATATTAAACTATTGCAAATACGATTAATAAGTAGATGGTGTAAACTTGAAACAAAACATTTTTATCATAAATTTAACACAATTATAAATCATTAAATAAATTATCTTAATACATACAAAAAATTTAACATAATAAAAACTATTACATAAATCGTCTTAAAATAAAACATAAGCTTAACGCAATGAAACAACAATTAAGTAACTTAACCAATACCAAATAATTTAAAACCTAGCTTTGCATAATTTGTGCCGCGATTTGATCTCGTAAGTTAATCATGTATTGTTGATCCGCGTCACTCCCAATTGGTTGAACAACTTCAACATCACCGTCATTATCATCATGTACATTTTCATTATCATGTACGTCACTTTCATCGTATTCATTAAACAAATCATCGCTTAGACCCTCTTTTCGAATAAAATTATGAATAGCAAAACATGAAATAGTAATATCTCTTTGTGTTACCAAAGGAAATTTGGGCATACTCTTCAAGATTGGAAAACGCCACTATAACATGACCTCAACAGCAAACAAATGAATCTTGCCGAGACAGATGCAACTTGAAGATGCAAGACATTTGTAAGCTTATTTAGTCAATGCGCACTTTTATCTATATAACATCATCTAATGTGGTAAAAACTCAGGATAAAGAAGGCTTCACTAACAGAACAAAATAACTAGCAAGATTCAGTTACGTTATAATGTATTCTACTTAAACCTTCACAATTACAATCCTGTGAACAAGTCATCAGTTTAGACCTTGCAGGTACTTTCTTCCACACAAAAAAAAAAAAGAACTCCTTAAAGGCATTTGGCTCTATTTTAAACAACAATCTTTCGATCTGGTAATGCCGTACCACCGTAAAAAGATTTCCCATGACCCAAACTCACGACCTTTGTAACATAATAACCGAGCCAACACTTTCACCTATGTAAGCCTCTTTAGATTCTGTCGCGGACCAACTCACTGGAATCAGTGCAGGCAGGTAGAATCATTATTAGTCGACAAAATCCAATCTTTCAATAAAATTAACCAAATTTCTTGATCAAAACAAGAAAATTAAAAAAACCCAAATCACAAATCATTCAAATAATCAAATAAACAACAAATCAACATCAAGTTCAAATCAAGAACCTTACCAAGAACCCATATATGATCCATACATAAATGTAAAACACAAACACATATCATAATGGACAATCACAAAACAGAGGTGCCCAACTTCATATTTACATCTCAAAAAACCCATATCAGTTTATAACAAAGAAACCCATATCAGTTTATTTAAACCAAAAAAAAAAAAAAAAAAAAAAAAAAAAATTACAATATAAACAGGTAAAAAAAATACCTTAGAAGTGGTGAAAATGGCGGCATAGAGGTGGAGATGACGGCGGATATAGGTGGAGAAGAAGGCGGCGTAGAGGTGGAGAAGAAGGCGTCGGTGAGAGGTGGCCGGCTGAGGCTGGAGGTGGCAGGCGGCGGGGTGAAGGTGGAGAAGATGAATAGGGTTTTGATGGGTAAGAGATAGTCAGACATGTTTATCACATCTGACTGAGTCAGATTTATAACCTCTGACTGCGTCTGACTCCTCATGAAAAAACAAACAACAAAAACATCTGACCGCGTCTGACTGGTAAGATGTCAGAGGCAGTCAGACCTTTTTTTTGTAAAAGCAAACATGCCCTTAGACCATATGGTTTTACTTGTGATATATGAGTACTTCTATCTCATTTGAAACTGTGAATTTCCAAAAGTAGTTACAACTGATCGCTCAGGTTACTAATTTACCCAAACCCACTCTCATTTGAATAGGAGAGAGATGTATTTTTTGTCGCTTAACGATTGACCGTTTGCAATATATTTTATTTAAAAAAAAAAGATAGAAAATGGTTTTTTTTTTTTTTTTTTTTTTTTTTTTTTTTTTTTTTTTTTAATTTTGTTGAAAAAAATGGATAGTCAATATTAGTTCATTAAAATAAAATAAAATGGTGGGCTAAAAAAAGTCAAAACAGCTCAAGTCAAGGCTGTCAAAATAAAAATCAAATTGACCAAACACGCATTACAGTAGATGGGTGTATAACAGTTAAAAAAAAAAAAAAAAAAAAAAAAAAAAAAAAAAAAATTCGGTTGGTTTGTATGTATGTGTTGGATCGATCTGATTGTAAATGTAAAATTGAGCAATGGACTGAATCATAATAATAATAATAATTCATTTAACTAAACGAACGTAAAATTATACAATTAAAAGATATGATATACGAACATAAATAAATAAATGAACATAAATGAACGCATAATCGGACGTTCACGAACATAAATGAATGGACGCTACTTTTGTTCATGTTTGTTCATTTAACTAAACGAACGTAAAATATTGTTCATGTTCGTTCATTTAATAAATAAACGAACATAAATGAACTTTTTACCGAACGGTTCATGAAATGTTCACTGAATGTTTAGTTTGTTTACAGCCCTACTGGCTGGGTTGAAATATGTTAAATTTAGTAAGGGTCCCTTAGATAGTTGAGAAAATAAAAATTAATGAAGACAACCCTTTCTGAATGTTATCGAACCTTTTGTCTTCAGGTTCTGCACCCCGGCAGGCATCCGCCCAACAAATGTTGCATGCTAATATGAGGCCTCCCATGCCTGGTGCCCAACCAATACAATATAATCAGCCGAAAGGACCGATGCCCTCTATGGAAAACTCTCATGCACATCAGCTCAGTAATGGTGATCAAAATACTTCTCGTTCAGTTGCTCTAGAGACAACCCAAGCAGAAAAAGTGGTAAAGTTTTATTTGTTTCTGATAGATTTGGAATTTAATTACGCATATACTGCCAATTTATCCATGCGACACTTTTTATCCTCTTTAGAATGCTCACTGTCGATTGGTTTCCATTGGTGTTAAAAGGTTGAAGATAAGAAGGAAATCCTGGATTCTAGAGAAAAGATGGCCTTCTACAGGAATAAAATGCAAGATCTCGTGAGTAGCCATTCTTCTCAATAAATGGATCAACGCCTGCCCATAAATTTACTGCATTATACACTATATATGGGAAGACATGTGTTCTCACCTCCTTTCTTCACCAGGTTTTATACAAAAGCAGATGTGATAACCGCGATAATGAGATTACAGAACGAGCAATAGCTGATAAACGTGAGGTATATTGGCGATTTGAAATCATGTCTTTTTTCTTTCTATCTTTTGATTTTGGTTTAAGATCTGATTGAATTTGAAAAAGAAGATGGAGAAATTGGAGGAGTATTTCCGAAGAGCAGATTTGGATAAAGATGGAAGAATTAGCGGAGCAGAAGCCGTTGCGTTTTTTCAATTTGCCCAAACCCACTCTCGCTCCGGTACTTACTACTCTTTTCATTTTATTCATTGAATAATTTATTTTAATTTATCTCACAACTGAATTATCATCTGTTGTTACTTAGGATACATACTAGTAATTCGATCGAAATCATAGATTGTTATATACATACTAGTTAGTTCGATACTCCTTTTGTTACTTTTATCCTGTACAATTGCTTATCATCCATTTATTTAGTGTATATATAATCAATATACAAGTTTACTTATGTTGAAACTTCTGCATCACCCACTTCCTAGGACATTCTCTAGGTAAAGGGGACTTTGCTTGTGTGATTTTAGAACCAAAAATAAATAAAAAATATGCTAGTATCAAATACTGTCCAGGGTTTTTTTTTTTATGCGTTTGTAGAATGGAATATGTGGTGTTAAAAAAGAAAGTGAGTTTATATAGTAAGCCGTGTGAGTTGTAGCTACTTTTGGCCGATCAAATATGGAGTAAAACTTGAATTACTCTTTATAATTCCTCAGTTTTCTACTATGGGCAACTTCCCACTTTGGTTAACTACTTTAGTTGACACTTGTATCATACTTAGACCATGTGGTTTTACTTGTGATATATGAGTGCTTGCTTGTCTTAAGTGTAAAGAGTTGGACTTCTACTTCTATCTCATTTGAAACTCTGAATTTCCAAAAGTAGTTACAACTGATCGCTCATGTTACTAATTTACCCAAACCCACTCTCATTTGAATAGGAGAGATGCTTCTTATATGTTTTAGCATACATCGTAGTTCCGTATCTTCAGTTATTTGAACTTTTTTGGATCTTTTGACTTCTGCCCATGGTCATGTTAATACTTATAGTAACCCGAGAAAAGTGAGTTGGACTTCTTATATGGTCATGTTAATACTTCTGCCCATGGTCATTATAGGACTATACTATGACAAAAAGTGAACAGTTTAACCATGCATCTGGGTCATGTTTCTTATGATGATATAATTACGCATATACTGTCAATTTATCCATGCGACATTTTTTATCCTCTTTAGAATGCTCACTGTCGATTGGTTTCCATTGGTGTTAAAAGACGTAGTGAAACGGAAAATGCTGGGAATTATAGGTGGCACATGGATGGGCTGGGTAAATTTATTAAGATTTATTACAATGTCTATTAATTTTGTTTGAACAAGTCAATTTAGTATGTTGTAAACACTCGTCGACTTTTAAACCATTTGGCCAGTTTCCACATAATTGCATTGAATTGCTCCCTCTACTTTAAAATTGCTATATGGCCTAAGAAATAGCATTGCGTTATTAATTTCTACTGGACTGGCAGCTTAGTGCACTTTAGATCTATTTTATGTTAATTGAATTAAATTTTCTGTTGACTTTTAGGAGAGGAAGGTGGAGTTGAATCAGGCTCTTGTGAAAATGGATCAGGGTGGCAGCGCTGATGGTATCCTTCAAGTAAGTTCATTTACTTCCATATGATCCTGGGTAACGGATTTTAGTTAAGTTTTAAGGACAGCTTGACTGACCCATCACTTTTTTCACCTTTTGTTTTTAATCAAATAAATATAAAACAATAAATCATTAAACATATATTCGGCTGACCCAGGTTCGTGCTGATCGTATCCAATCCGATCTCGAGGAACTACTGAAGGCTTTAACTGAACGTTGCAAAAAACATGGAATTGATGTCAAGTCAACTGCGGTTATTGAGCTTCCGAAGGGTATCATCTTTCATCTCATGCTATCAGGAATACTACATTAGCAGTAATGTCACTGTATCTGTATAATATTATAATAAAATGATTGATATTGCGTTATGGTTCACCTATTTTGTTTGTCAATTGTTTGTCAAGGTTGGCAACCTGGAGTTCCAGAGATATCTGCCGTGTGGGATGAGGATTGGGATAAATTCGAAGATGAAGGTTTTGACACTCTTTCTTTTATACTCGTAGTAACTATATATCAGAGAAGGAGCAATGTCAGCTCATTTTGTTAAAAGATATCATCGTTGGTGGGTCAATCCGACCCGTGTTCCACACAAAATATCCTTTTTGACCCGTGTTCACACGTTATTCCCTTCAACCACATTTGCACTTTGCACTAAACTAGTTTGTAATGACAGGTTTCTCATTTGATGCTACGGTGCCTGCAAATACCAAATCTACATCTCAGGCAGAAAACTCCTCTACTATGGATGATGTTTCCGAGGATTCATATTCAAATGCTGACAGGAAGTCAGAGAAACCTTTCGAGACTGAATCAGCATACGCACATAGTGAAGATGAGTCGGCTAAAAGCCCAGCTGGTAGTACCACAACACAAAAGATATTTGAAAGTCCAACCAAGGAGGATTCATTTAACCATTTTGGAAAGAGCTTTGATGCTGACACAGAAAGGTACCAATTGGATTCTGTTTATGGTCTGATCTTTCATTGTCTAAATACAACAAAATGTGTACCTATACCTTGTTTGCTGGAAAGATCTAAACATGCACTAGTCTATTGCTCTTGTTTATTGAGTTCGATCTTCTTCTATTAGGGGTTTTGATGACCAAGGATGGGGTACTTTCGACAACAATGATGATGTAGATTCGGTGTGGGGATTCAATAGTGACACAGCTAAGGTGAGTTCATATCTTTTTTTTCAATTATATAATTGCATTCAATGGATAGCGTATAAGGTTATAGAAGGGTATTACAACGTAAGGTGGAAAAATGCTACATATGTGCTACTAAATGAAAAGATAAATAAATGCTTTAGAGTGAAAATTAATACTGAAACTGAACCAATCCATATCTGAAAATTAATGCTACTTACTGCTCTAGAGTGGACCTGGAAACTGAACCAATCGATATCTGGTTTGTATCAATTACGAACTGTTTTAGTATGCTTGTCATAATTAGAAAAACATAAAACTAGAACAAAGCTGTTTGAAGATAAAAAACAATTGGAAACGTATCTCTGTTATGAATGCAAAAAACTTCATTTTTACAGGATGCCGAACATGAGAAGCATGGAGAGTTATTTCTTTGACTCCAGTAGCTTCACTGCAAGGCCAAGGAAAAGTGATTCCCCGCAAGGCACTAATAGTTTCTTCCAGAAAAAGAGTCCATTTGGGTTTGATGATTCGGTTCCTGGCTCACCAGCTTCTTGAGCAGGCACCTCACCACGGTACAGTGGGGGAGGAGCAGAGAATTCTTTCATTGTTAATATCTCGAGATACGATTCTTTCAGTGCCACTGACCGAGGTTCTTCCAAACAAGAAACCTTCTCGAGATTTGATTCCATGAGCAGCTCACACATGATAATAACTTCTCAAGATTCGACTCAATGAGCAGCACGGCACAAGACCGTAGTTTCGCAAGGTTTGATTCAATGAGTAGCAATGCGGGTTTTGACCATGGTCATACATACTCAGTTGATGACTCAGATCCATTTGGGTCAAGCTGACGGTTTAAGGTGTTGTCAGAAAGTCAAACGGGGAAAAATGAAACTGATAAATGGGCATTTTAGTTTGGAGTTTGGCGGTATTATTATACTGTGACGAGGGTTTTTGTATTCATGAAGGATGGGTATGGGGATTACCATGTATTTCCTTTTCTTCTACCTGCTTGATAGTTTGTGTGTGTATCACAAGTAGTTTTTGTTCTGATGAACAAAGCATTTACGAAAAACACCAGATGCAATCACATCCGACCCAAATAGCAATTGTTGCACTTCATCGGCATAATGGCAGATTGAGAAATGGATTAAAACAAGTTTATATAAGAAGGGTACTTTTTTTTTGTCTAAGTCAAAACATGTCCGGCCAAATGGCATGTGAATATGCTCATTTGACTAGTTTTCTAGTAAGTTAATTTATTATCGTTACTAGTTTGATCCTTAATGATACGATCCCATACTAGGCTCGTATCGGTTCATAAGCTAAGTGTAGAACTCACTCCAAAAAGCTAGCTCAAAGGAGGAGGGGACACCTAGACTTTATAAACCATCAACCAATCCCATACTTGGCCGATGTGGGATCGTAACACTTAACAACCGAATAACATAAATCGACTAATTCATAGGGAAATAAGTTATAAGGTCAAAGTTGCCGCAATGTCACCTGTACACTTTTCACTTTGAGATCCTTAACCTCAATATTATATGAAAATGTGATGGCTTACTGGCTTGGTAAGAGTATATATCACTTAAATAGAGGTTTGCATATTAGCACTCCAAGTGTGACAGTCGATTAACTTATTGGGTTCTGAGACCAAAATTGGTCTGCTACACAGAATTGCACCCAGTATACTTTAAGTAACCAACTCACCATTAACTAAAATCAGTAAGACCAATCCAAAACAAATCAACTAATTTTCATTGGTCACAAACTGAACCAATTCTAAAACACTATACAGTTACAGGTTTTGGTTAACTTTTCCTATTTCTGGTTATGGTTATGAACCAGTGCAAATCCCTATAGATCAAGCTCTAGAGATCAAACCACTACAAGTAAGTAACCACTACAGTTGAGCATACTGATAGAAAACAAATATGGTTTCATAAACATATAATCATAAAAAAAAAGGTATCAATTTCACTAGATGCAACATGGGTGTCGCCAAAAACGAATCCAAAGCGGAATGAACTTTCAATCGTAAAAATGATCAACTTCAATTTTCCAGTTTCCACAAAACACTCACCAAACATCAAAATTTATACTCAAAATCAGATTGAACTTTCAGAAGGAAAAAAAATGTACTATTTACCATCCAATAAACCCAATATTAATATTTAAACCCAATATATGCCATTGATTCCTGCCAAAGATCATAACAAGAATCTCACAAAAAATGTCACTCGCACCAATTTCAAAAATAACCTGCAAGACAAAAGTAACAATATCAGATCAATTACTAACGCCGTGTTTGAAATTGCTTGATGGTAAACGCTTATATTATATAAACTAAATTGAAAATAGACTCTAACAAAGGGCAATGAAACATTTTAGTTTTTGCATTAACCTTTGTTGCATCTGTTGGGTTATGGTAGTTAGATTAGCCGTTATACGACTAGAAATGTGTGAGCCTATTGGGGGCACACACGTTAATACACGAAGAGTACGTTTATTAAATAATTAATATATATACTTGTTATATTTATTAAGTGTTTAATATGTTTCATGAAATAATTTAACGGTTATTAGTTTAAATCGTTAGACGCTTTAACTAATTTAAATATATGTTAAATATAAAAGAGAGGAACTTGGATGTCGGAAAACGAAACTCCCGGGCCTCCTTCCAATGTGGCCAGTTATGGAAGGTTCTAGGAGGGGTGGAGAGTGTCGATTTTATGTAACCAAAGGAGGTGAAAGCAATGACTTGTTGGACAAGTTGGAGTGCTATATAAACACCCCTTTAGCCTCATTGTACAAAGAGATAGACACGACACAATCTTAAAAGAGATATACCCTACGTACAAAAGTTTCTTTTTCTTTCTATTATCCAACCAATCGGTAGACGGCAATTACGCTATTTAAACGTTTAAGGCTACTGTAATTCAAAAGAATATTATTCTTTACTTGTCCAACACAAGAATATCATTCTTGTTTTTGTCTACTGTACTTCTCTTTTGTACACATCTAACGTATACCACTTTGGTATTCGATTGTGTTTAAGCTACAACAAGAACACAAGTTTGTTTGGTTGTATACGTGAAGCAAGCGACTAGCATCCTAACGTATTTGTTTGACGTGTTTGTGTGAGCAACCGTAGAGGTGGTATTTTAATCACTATTAGTTTCTTTTGCGGGTGTCAACGAGGGTTAGTTTTCTTGTTCCCTTTTATTCTTTATTTGTTTATTATACGTGTTAACTATAATTGTAAACTAGATCCATTATCCGCTGCGTACTCGTAGTTAATGGTTAACATGATTAATAAATCCCAACAGTGGCATCACGAGCCATCTCGTTTATCGATTATGGGTTACACGATTTAATAAACACGCGAAAAGGCTGCATGAAATCTAACTTAGTTATTTGTTTTATTTTTATTTTGACAACTATAATGCAATACTTGTCATTAATTAATAAAAAATAACAAGACACGCACAAATTAATTAACGGTTAATTAGATACATAAAATAGCAAAAATTAAAAGTTAATAAGTTTGCCATGATTATTTTATGTGTGTATTCCGGCTATAAGACCTACGCAATCATTTTTTGTGATGCATGTGGCGATCTAGGCACTTGATGAAAACCTAGTGAGGGTCTTATGGTTCTCTTTTTGGGGAAGACTTGCTAGAGTTCTCGGATCTAAATGTTTACTTGTTAATATTATTGTCATGTTTTTAGTATTATGTTCTTTAGTGATTTTTGTTTTTAGCCTACATGTTTACACGCCTAAAACTAAAATAAAAGAGGACTAATACCTATAAAAAGATGACATTAATATGGTCTTAAATTTACACGCCTAAATACCATGCTCATTGTGACCTGCTATTTGATTCGTGGAAAATTGTTTTTGTAGAATTAAGTGACCTAAATTATTGAAACAAGTTTTCATGAAATTAAAAAAATTGGACGCTCTGGACGCTATGGACACTTGGGAAGTACGGCTCACCCACTAGAACAAACTATAAGGGGGGTTTCAGGCGGTGCGCACAGTCACACCTAAAGGATTTCCGGTCATAGCTTCGCGCTGACCTGGTCCTCCGCCTCCTTGCGAGTTCGATTGGAGTTACCATGAACCATGATGATCACTACAGTGTCATTACTAAAAGTTTTTAAAATAAAGTGATACAAAGTTGTTTTGCATGCTTCTTTGTACACGATTTTATCACATTTATGTGTATACCCTATATGTAAATTTTAAGTCTATGCCACCCAACCAAGAACACGTGCATTTGACTTGACCTCTTTGGTCAGACCTTAGGGCCATTTCAACCCATGGCGAATTTTGCTCATTGGTCAGACCTTTGGCAATATTTGCACATTCTTGCTTGGTCGACTTATTTCGAGTATGCTTGGTCAGACCTTGGACTCCAGGCATAAGATGAGACTAAATATGCTCATGACATTATTACTTGTATACTAATGTCTTGATCAGTCTCATAAGTCTAAGAGTTGCAATTTATGCAATTAACGCTCGTCGCTTACCTCTTGCCCTACTTGTTTACACGCTGGTCAGACCTCCGGTAATAAGTGGGAGGTCAAGATGGATCTTAGTCTTAATTAGTAATTAATTGGGTAGTTAATTCTTTTAAGAATTTAATTATCGAAAATACTAACATTGAACTTTCTATGTTTTGATTAAAATTGTGTTGTTGCAACATAATTCGTAAACAAAAGTTTGTTTTTTCTTAAAAACACACACTAAGTCTCTTTTCCTGGTAAGAAGAGTGAGACTTATTCCTATTTATTTCTCCTTAGTTGACAAACTAAGATAGGATTACAATTGTTAAACTCACTTATGATCTTTCATTACCCTTTTCCGGTATTGAAATAATTGAAAGATAAAATATTTTGTGTAACTAGAAAACATTTTGTCTATAGCTACCAAAATAAATGACATCTTGAACTTGTCACGATGTATGAGTTTAAACCGCAAAGAGTAAAGAAATTCCTAGCATATTCGCTAGGTATTTTTCTTGGACTCTTATTATTCCTTATAGTGCTAAATACCCTTGGGGCTATGTAGACGATAAAGGAGAAATTGCATGCTAACTATTCAAGTTAAATGAAAGCATGAATGGCTAGTCCCTCATCTACATAAGTAGGACTTCATATACTCTGTTCAATACCTAAGTACATTGCTACTTGTAGGCATTCGAAGAGAATAGGAAAGTGTATTAAATTGCAATATGCTTTCTACTGGCAATGTAACACTTACAATGTTGACAAATCCAGTGGGAGCATTGCGTTTTATTACTGAAATAACATTCCTGTAATGTTGTCAATTTCAGTGGGAGCTACGAGATTTATTTCCTTGTTAGTCACCCATATCATTTCAAACTTGCTTTGAAATAATTCATTACTTTTCGAATATGAACGACCATTGCTTAAAGGATAATTGCATTTTATTTTATTAGATAACTCGTTGCCTTTCTGGTGTTGCTTTCTGAACGTTATCTATAGAATAATAATCCACAATTCCTTATTAAAGGTTATGGTTCTAAAACTACTTGTAATATCTATGACATTATCATATTGTTTACACAATCAATCACATGTTGTTTGTTTTCATAATATGATGTTGTGCCTTACACAAGTGGGAGAAATCTCAAAGTGTGTGCAAGGAACAACATATTATTGGTTTCTCTTGACCGTAAGGTAAGAAAGCTAATCATTCTACTAGGACTTGAACACGCAAGATGTTTGTTGCCCTACTACATTCAAATGTCATGATATAGTGTAAAGATACTTCAACATTTCGACTACATATTTTAGTCAACATAATTATGGTTAAATGATAATAATCATAATTATGAAGTATAAAATTAACTTGAAATTACTACAGAACTCAAGAGTTTGCGTTCATAATTACTTTTGTTGGTATAATTATGTTTACATGTTAAGACATAATTATAAAGTCCTTGAATTAATCAATGACTTATAACATAAAGTATATCGTAAAATTGTTATGTCTTCTTGTTAACACATAAACATGAGGCCTTTGAATTATTCAAAGACTTATAATGTATTATTGACATGTTCTGTTTTCTTGTAAACACATGAACATATAATTCTTGAACAGTTCTGTTTTCTTGTGAACACATGAGTATAAGGTTCTTGTATTATTCAAGAAATATACATTATAGCATGCACTTGGTTCGAAAATACTTAATATGCAATTTGGCTCGACCCAATTGACAAGTATTTGATCCAAAGAGAATTAAGTTATCTATGGAATTCTGATATAGTCTCACAATTCAAATACTTATAGAATACCACATTATTATGGTATGTCTAATAGGTTGAAACAAACAATATTCATATTGTTTGATTCATGATAGCTTTAATTGCTCTGCCTCCAAAATCTATCAAGGTTAGAAAATTGCGTGTGTCGTGGACATACTCAATATGGTTCAAACCTAGAAGGTATTCAAGACAACCCATGACCGAAACCCCTAAACCTTTTGGGTTTTTGATTTTTCTACACTTCCTAGCTTGAAGATTGTAGTATTGGTGTTCCTCCTAGCTCGACGAAACACAAAACTGTTGCTAAGGTTTTCGGTTAAAGGGTGATACAAAATTAGGGTTTTTGCTACAAACCTTAATTAGAGTTGTTGGAAGAAATTCCATTATGTCTTGATTTAAGTTCTGAATTTGTTAAAATCTTATGAAGCATTTTATTAACAATCTTGAGATGAGAACTTAAAATGTATTTTGTGGTTCCCAAATAAAGAACAATTTATTGTTGCTTAAATACTTAGTATTTAGAGAATTGTCTCTACTTACAAAAGTAAGTGGGAGCATCTACAAATCTTGAAGATATTCAAGAACAAATACATAACCTTCTAAAATCCACTTATTAATGTCATACTAAGGTTAAACATGTAAATGTTGACCGAAGTATAATGTTACCCTCATTCATAAATCCGCAAGGATGCCTCATCACTTGAGTGATATTTTAATGCTGAGGATATAAGTTAGAAGATCATTGTAAATCTGCTAACTACTAAGGTACATTATCACATCTTGAATCTGACAAATGTCTTAGAACTATGAATGATAAGATGCAGTCCTTAAAAGGCTAATCAATGTTTGATCTTGATTGTTATTTAGCCTAATAGTTAACCTATGAGGTTGGAATAAGTTTCTTTTGAAGAAAGGCTTACAAGGACAAAATTGTATACATGATTAATGCATGGTTTATAATAAGAAGTTTTTAATCATACTCATGCAATTGACTGTGATTAGATTTTCTTATATACACGCATTAATTAAATAAAGATAATTAATTGTCATACAAGTTTTCCTTGAATGTGGAATATGGCAATTAAGTTTTATAACTCTTTCTTTAATGATTACCTTTTGCGAGGACGGTGTGTAATCAAAAGGGTTATGAGTCTATATAATCTTTATGTAATATACAAGTTTAAGCAATCCAAGTTTGGATCAAATCATGCATCTAGGAGCTGAGATCTTGAATTTAATTACAATATGATTTTGATTGAATTAAGATAACTCCTTGAGTACATCTAACATTAAGTGGGAGCACTATGTTTTTCCTTAAAATTTATATGTTGTATAACATATGGAAGATATCATTCCATTTAAGCTAGATTTTAATCCTTAAGCTTGGAATGAAACTTCACTTGGGATTTAGGGAATAGAACAAACAACCTTGGAATAAATGTTTATTTGGAATAAACATATGCGGAAAATTAAGTCCAGCACAAATGCAATATATCATTGAAGCAAGTCTTATATGGTATATTTCACTTGGAATAATTTATTATATGGATGGAAACCTTATGTTTTTAACTAAGGATTTGTCATGTATATATTATATTGTGTATAAGACTGGTTGTTACTTTTGCACTAGAGCAAGATGAGCTGACAACAACAATATCTAATTGAGAGTATTTAGATTATTGTTAATACAGATGTTTACGAATTATAAAGCATAGTGTTGTATACGTACAATGATGCTAGAGGATAATTAAAACTAGTTAAAGTAGAAGTTTATCGTTTATGATAAATCTGCCAACTAGATATGCTCAACGAGGAGCATTGTTGCATTACACATTAAGGAATAAGAATACTTTACATTTTAAGAAACTGTAAAGATGATTGTCAGTATGTCGTTGACTTCTAATGCCTTATGCAAGGTAGGGCGACATCTCCATACTATGACACTTGCAATAGTATGAGCATATGAGATAAGACACTCATCATATATTTTAAATCCCTCACTATATGTGAAATTTGAAACTAGTATTCGGAAAGTTTACTCAGATGACTATTTAGTTTTCTTGCAAAGAAAAGTTGAGAATGTTGGAAACATTAGACTTCAACTTACTAATTAGTCTCATGCATATCTGTTTTTAGTATTTGAATAATTGGGATTGTAAGACAATTTTTACTTTATGATGAATAAAGATACTTGGTATTTGTTATTCATTCATGTAATAATTGTTATCCTATATTTGCATGTTTAATCCTTGAATGATTTTATCGTTCTAAAATATGTCCATTGTCGGTTAACAATATGGGAATATTGTTATGCAAGGCAAATGTGAGTGTTGGTTATATTCTATGAGAATGTGGATTGTTCCCACCAAACTCATATGTATTCACAAGGGATGCATATTGGATACCCCAACTTTCGAACATTTACTTTTGGATCCTTGTCATGAGTAAGATGTTGAAAATGGTTTATTAAGTCATCCTTAGACTTGAGATACAAGCAAGTTCTGTTATGTGTGGATATCACTTTTGTAATTATATGCCAAAAGCTGTCCTGAATAAGGTAGTTATAAAAGCTATTTTTCAGAGTGATGTGAAGCAGCATCCACAATACTTGTAGTCAACAAAGGATTTGTTACTCCACTTGATATGTGCAGAAAGATACCATGGGCCCTCTCCAGAATTAATCAGATAATTGTTTGGCCAAACCCAAAGGGTAATGCAAGATGATTCTTGATTACATTTGGTATATCTGAGTTAAATTCTATAACGAGAATCTAAATGGTTAAACTATATGGAATGAGTTAGGATCCATATCCATGGTTTAACGGTATCTATAACAAGGGATGATTATAGCAAGAAATAAATAACCATGCTACTGAGAATATTTTTGAAACTTTATCTCAGACATTTCTAGTTAAATAACGAATGTGAGTGTTGCTAGACGTTTCCGTCGTTGGTATATATGGTGTCTGCTACTCCAACTCCCAAGTGGGAGCTGTTGGGTTATGGTAGTTAGATTAGCCGTTATACGACTAGAAATGTGTGAGCCTATTGGGGGCACACACGTTAATACACGAAGAGTACGTTTATTAAATAATTAATATATATACTTGTTATATTTATTAAGTGTTTAATATGTTTCATGAAATAATTTAACGGTTATTAGTTTAAATCGTTAGACGCTTTAACTAATTTAAATATATGTTAAATATAAAAGAGAGGGACTTGGATGTCGGAAAACGAAACTCCCGGACCTCCTTCCAATGTGGCCAGTTATGGAAGGTTCTAGGAGGGGTGGAGAGTGTCGATTTTATGTAACCAAAGGAGGTGAAAGCAATGACTTGTTGGACAAGTTGGAGTGCTATATAAACACCCCTTTAGCCTCATTGTACAAAGAGATAGACACGACACAATCTTAAAAGAGATATTGTAGCAAACTGCAAAAATTTACTATAATTAACGACGTTTAATTATATAGTAATCTCCATCATTATTTTAATCACCATTTTTACGTTACCCAGTCTTAAGTTTTGTGACTTAAGGATTTAACGTTAGTAATTACCGGAATCAAACTATACCCTGAACTAATTTTATATGTACGTATAGCTAATAGAATTGCCAAAAGTAGCTAACAATTGCCGCCTAATTTTGCAATTGTAGACGTATGTATCTTTTTAACCATGCATGTAATAATAACGTGTAACATAAAACAACCATATAGACGTGTATGTATATGAGTCATGTTCTATCTAAATTCCATAGCAAACTAATAAACATAGGTACGTGTATAATTGTTAACCACAAAATACAACAACTAAATTATATATACTAACGTGTAAGGATTTACACAAGAACATATAGGTATGGGTAGGTAAGTTTATCATTCAAAAATGTATGTACGTGTAAGTATTTGAACGTGTAAGATATTAAACCATATCATGCAACAACTATTGAACGTGTAAGATTTTAAACCATATCATGCAGTAACCAACAACTTATATGTAACGTGTAAGATAGATATTTTATCGTGTTGGATTTATTAACCATAAAACGCAACAAACAATAAATATATAAACGTATAACCCATTTCATCTTCACCATCTCTCATCCTCTCTCTAAAACTCTCACAACACCATCCATAGCTTCTGTAACTCAGTTTCATCAAGTCTTGAAGTCCAGAAAAACTCAGGTTGATCGAGTTATTTATTTCCAAGTCGAACGGGATGTATTAGTTTCATACGGGTAGAATGTTGAGCAAGTTTCTTTTGGTTTCTGCCTAAGTTTCATCGTACCACAGTTCACCCTCACCACCATTCCATTCGATCCCTTAACCCACTGTAAGGACCAAAACATCTTAACTTGTTATAATCTTTGATTTAAAACTTATATTGCATGTTTATATATATATAAAACCAAGTAAAACATGTCTCCTGTATGTCACACTGTCAAGTATATCCATGTATACATTTAAAATTTCATGCAAGAATTAACCATGTAAATGTTAAAATATGTATAGGTTAAGTAAAGTGTTTTACTTTGCATTATAACTCTACATATACATACATGCATACACGATCACAAATACTTGTTTTCAAATTTACAAGTTGGTTCATTGTTAAGAGAAACGATTATATGAAACCTACAAAGTTTTGGCTTAATCTTGGAATGAGGCTTATTCGATTTAATGGCTTATCTCATGTTTTGTTCGATCTTATTCTTGCCTTTTTCGAACTCATTATACTCGATCCCTATAAATGTACCCAACACACACTCGTTAAAACAAACCCAACCCAAACCCACATCGGGTTTGGAAGCCTAACCCGTTAGCCTTTAACTCATTAATAAGCTAGGATGCGAGTAAAAGTGCTTATCGCGATTTAAACGAACTTTTAAAACCTTCGCTAAATGGTTATGTTATTTGGGGTCACGTTTGGGATTTTTGAGTGGTAAAAACTCACATAAGTCGTGTGACTTATGTGAGCTTATTTTGGTCACCTTTGCTAAAATCCTAAATTCTATAGCTTATTTGTAAAAGAGATGGTAGAACTTAGTTGAAAATGGAAATGCATATAACACGAAACACATGCAAACACTAGCTCAGTGTTTACTGGACATGAAATATTACAAAACAATGAAATAGGTAGGTAATTTTTATATAAAACTAACTGTGAACTATAACACAAAGGGGCCCTTGGCTCATTTGGTTGTTTCGCTTAGCCATCACACAAGAAACCCAGGTTCGAACCGTGCCTTTGGCAGGTTTTGGTGATTTTTATTAATTTTGCTAGAATGCGATTTGTACACATTCAGCCCTCAGCTTCTAACAACTTGTCTTTTTTTTTTTTTAAACTTTTATAAGTTTTGAAACTCTTATTAAACTTTACGTTTCAGTCCTCTAGTTTGAGACCTTGACACTTTTTACCTAAAAACTTTTATAAGTTTGATAAATTCGCATTATTCAACCACGACTTCGATAAATATATATTGTATATATATTTTCACACCTCGAAACCAAACAAATCTAATAAATACAATTTGACTTGTATTTATTCCCACTTCAATCGTACTTAAGCCAATATTCGAGCCAACTCTTATGTGAATATATTGTATATATTCCTATACTTATTCCAAAAGTCAATACGTAAAAGTATTTTCACAACTACATTTTTATGTACATTATCGAGAATCAAATAAACTTATGAAACTTCACATAAATTACATCAACTCAAATAATTGAAAACTCTTGTTTTTGAACTTTAAGCATATCAAACTCATTCATCATCGAATCATTATCCGATTCACATTCACTACTAGTATTGAACCGAATTTATCGAAACTTAGACTTTACCATTAATCCAGGTTGCGTGTTGGAGCCGTTCCCATAACTTACTTAATTTCATAATTCCACTTTGTCAGATACGCTCAAGGTGAGTTTCATAGCCCCTATTTTTATACTTTTGAACAACTTTTTGGGGGAGATACATGCTCAAACTATACTTATTTACTTTTGCAAAATATTTGTTACAAGATTCGTATTCATATACACATCTGTCATGTTCGTACATTGATACGTATTTCTATACACATCTATATCTGTTCTAGTTCTAGTCTTAGTCCTAATCATTTTATAATACGTATTTCTATATACATTTATACTTGTTCGATACTATGTTAGCAATGGGTTGTAAACACACAGGTTGCAAGCCTGGAATGGGACGGGCTTGGAACTGAGTGGATTTATAACGCCTTTGCTGGGAAACTCTATTTACTTACTGGTAGAAATACTTTACCTGTTTATCAAATACATGATTGGCCTTGTGATGCAAGTACTCAAACATATATACTTTTCTATGCTTATCTTTGGGAAATGGCACCCAGTAATTCTTTGGGAAATGGCACCCAGTAATCTTTGGGAAATGGCACCCAGTATTCTATTGGTACTCTATGATACTCTATTGATACTCTATGATACTCTATGGGTTCTTGATATCTTAATTTAGCAGTGGGTTATAAACATACAGGTTGCAAGCCTGGAATGGGACGGGCTTGGAACTGAGTGGATTTATAATGCCTTTGCTGGGAAACATTCATTCAAATACTTTACTTTTAAACTAAACTCTATGAACTCACCAACCGTTGGTTGACACTTTTTAGCATGTTTATCTCAGGTTATAAGGCGGTAGTGGATGCATGGATTCTAGAGTCATTTGCATATTTGAAGACTCATATCTATCTTTATCATTCGATACACTTTGAAAACTTTCATGTAATCTTTAATGGGAACTTATTGTCATAACTCTGATTTTAATGATTCGAATGATAATATTTTAAAACGTCTCATTTAGAGGTCGTTTTCTATACCTTGATCTGTATTATGAAGTAATACCCCCTTGACATCTACTGTTCCGCTGCGGTAATTTGGGGGTGTTACAGATTGGTATCAGAGCCTAGGTTATAGAGAACTAGGTTGCATTTAGGAACCTAGACTATAACCACTATATACATCGTGACTCTTATCCCTATCGCCTTACTTACGTAGAACTTTTCTCATTTATGTGCGCATTGTTAGATGTTATAATATTTGTACCAATAGGGAAAAATCTCAGAACTTGTTCGAGACATCAAAAGAGTGGAGCTCAGTGATAACTGGCTATTTAACTTTATCTTGTGACAGTTCTTGTTTGATGAGACACGGGGTTAAGTTAAATAAAGGTTATCACTTAGCCGCAGAAATTTGATGAGTTCACTCGAGGATTTTGAGAGATAATCACCCGACTCTTTCACCATTTAAGTAACGTCGAGATATGTGTGCTTGGTGATATGTACACGTATGAAAAGAGGCAGTTATAATTATGGTGGCCAACATAATTATAAGTGCGTCACGACACACGTGGACATATGTAACCATGCGTACGTTAATCGACATTGACCCCTTTAGGATAACAGCTAGTAGCGGGGTTTTTGTGAGAACGTTAAGTATAAATCGATAAATCAACGACTTCTACCTCATCTCTGACGTTCGCTAGATATCCTTCATTGCAGAGAGGCAATGGCAACAAGGAGATCAGCTCGCAACGCTAACCGAGGAAATGCCACACTAAGAGGTGGAAGGACTAGTGGACGTGGAGGTCGAGGAGGTGGCCGCGGCATTGGTAACAACGATAATAACGACGGTGGAAATCCTGATTTTACCGCCATCATCGCTCAACAGCTTCAAACCTTGCTACCTACTATTATCACCCAAGTCGGCAATCACATCAACAACTCGGGAAACCACGGAAGCATAAATGACGATACCAATGGTGTAGGTGTGAATGAGACTACCACCCGCGCCATTGGATGCACGTATAAGGAATTTACGGCATGTAAGCCAATGGAGTTTGACAGAAAAGGAGGTGCTTTAGAGTATACCCGATGGATCGAAAAGATGGAGTCAGTGATCGACATCAGTAACTGTGGAACGCATCAAAAGGTGAAGTATTCGGCGTGCTCACTGTCAGGAAAAGCGTTAACATGGTGGAACACACAGATTCAAGCGAGAGGCAGAGAAGCCGCTGTGGGAATGACGTGGGACGACTTTAAAACACTACTGAAAGAGGAGTATTGCCCAGATAATGAGATGCAGAAGCTGGAAAATGAACTCTATCATCACTCTATGATAGGGGCTGGTCATGCAGCCTATACAGATCGGTTTCATGAACTAGCCAAGTTAGTCCCTCATCTGGTTACCCCTGAATCCAAGAGGATTGAGAGGTATATCTATGGCCTTGTTCCCGAAATTCGTGGAACTGTGAAAGCAACTGAGCCGTCAACGATTCAGAGCGCGATACTGAGGGCAGGAACTCTAACAGATGAGATGGTTAGGAATAGAGTTTTAAGGAACGGTGACAAAAGGAAAGGAACAACTGAGTCAGACAAGCAAATGGCCCCCATGATGGACAACAAGAGAGCAAGAAGTTTTATGGCCACTGGGCCTGGTCAGAAAGGGTATTCAGGTCCACATCCTAAGTGTGTAAGATGTACTTTTCATCACCCAGTATCTGTGCCCTGCCGTGAGTGTAAGAACTGCAATCAGTTGGGTCATTATGCGAATCAATGTAAAGCACCGGGAAATGCAAACAATAGGAAGAGGGCATGCTATGAATGTAACAACCCGGATCATCTCAAAAATGCGTGTCCTAGGTTAAATGGAACACCTGGGCAGAGGCAAGGAAATCTCGCTTTAGCCATCGAAGGAAATAACCCAAATCCTGTAACCCAGTTTGGTCCAGCTCGTGGTAGAGCTTACTACTTGGGTGACTTGGACGCAGCTAATAAATAATGGGTACGTTTTACCTAGCCAAGTAGTATACTACCTTAGATTCTAAGTTTTTGCCTTATTACCTTAAACTTTACACATCGACTATCCGTTAGCATCTTTTAAGGGATAACACGGACTGAATCTCGGGACGAGATTCAAAAATAAGGAGTGGGTACTGTAGCAAACTGCAAAAATTTACTATAATTAACGACGTTTAATTATATAGTAATCTCCATCATTATTTTAATCACCATTTTTACGTTACCCAGTCTTAAGTTTTGTGACTTAAGGATTTAACGTTAGTAATTACCGGAATCAAACTATACCCTGAACTAATTTTATATGTACGTATAGCTAATAGAATTGCCAAAAGTAGCTAACAATTGCCGCCTAATTTTGCAATTGTAGACGTATGTATCTTTTTAACCATGCATGTAATAATAACGTGTAACATAAAACAACCATATAGACGTGTATGTATATGAGTCATGTTCTATCTAAATTCCATAGCAAACTAATAAACATAGGTACGTGTATAATTGTTAACCACAAAATACAACAACTAAATTATATATACTAACGTGTAAGGATTTACACAAGAACATATAGGTATGGGTAGGTAAGTTTATCATTCAAAAATGTATGTACGTGTAAGTATTTGAACGTGTAAGATATTAAACCATATCATGCAACAACTATTGAACGTGTAAGATTTTAAACCATATCATGCAGTAACCAACAACTTATATGTAACGTGTAAGATAGATATTTTATCGTGTTGGATTTATTAACCATAAAACGCAACAAACAATAAATATATAAACGTATAACCCATTTCATCTTCACCATCTCTCATCCTCTCTCTAAAACTCTCACAACACCATCCATAGCTTCTGTAACTCAGTTTCATCAAGTCTTGAAGTCCAGAAAAACTCAGGTTGATCGAGTTATTTATTTCCAAGTCGAACGGGATGTATTAGTTTCATACGGGTAGAATGTTGAGCAAGTTTCTTTTGGTTTCTGCCTAAGTTTCATCGTACCACAGTTCACCCTCACCACCATTCCATTCGATCCCTTAACCCACTGTAAGGACCAAAACATCTTAACTTGTTATAATCTTTGATTTAAAACTTATATTGCATGTTTATATATATATAAAACCAAGTAAAACATGTCTCCTGTATGTCACATTGTCAAGTATATCCATGTATACATTTAAAATTTCATGCAAGAATTAACCATGTAAATGTTAAAATATGTATAGGTTAAGTAAAGTGTTTTACTTTGCATTATAACTCTACATATACATACATGCATACACGATCACAAATACTTGTTTTCAAATTTACAAGTTGGTTCATTGTTAAGAGAAACGATTATATGAAACCTACAAAGTTTTGGCTTAATCTTGGAATGAGGCTTATTCGATTTAATGGCTTATCTCATGTTTTGTTCGATCTTATTCTTGCCTTTTTCGAACTCATTATACTCGATCCCTATAAATGTACCCAACACACACTCGTTAAAACAAACCCAACCCAAACCCACATCGGGTTTGGAAGCCTAACCCGTTAGCCTTTAACTCATTAATAAGCTAGGATGCGAGTAAAAGTGCTTATCGCGATTTAAACGAACTTTTAAAACCTTCGCTAAATGGTTATGTTATTTGGGGTCACGTTTGGGATTTTTGAGTGGTAAAAACTCACATAAGTCGTGTGACTTATGTGAGCTTATTTTGGTCACCTTTGCTAAAATCCTAAATTCTATAGCTTATTTGTAAAAGAGATGGTAGAACTTAGTTGAAAATGGAAATGCATATAACACGAAACACATGCAAACACTAGCTCAATGTTTACTGGACATGAAATATTACAAAACAATGAAATAGGTAGGTAATTTTTATATAAAACTAACTGTGAACTATAACACAAAGGGGCCCTTGGCTCATTTGGTTGTTTCGCTTAGCCATCACACAAGAAACCCAGGTTCGAACCGTGCCTTTGGCAGGTTTTGGTGATTTTTATTAATTTTGCTAGAATGCGATTTGTACACATTCAGCCCTCAGCTTCTAACAACTTGTCTTTTTTTTTTTTTAAACTTTTATAAGTTTTGAAACTCTTATTAAACTTTACGTTTCAGTCCTCTAGTTTGAGACCTTGACACTTTTTACCTAAAAACTTTTATAAGTTTGATAAATTCGCATTATTCAACCACGACTTCGATAAATATATATTGTATATATATTTTCACACCTCGAAACCAAACAAATCTAATAAATACAATTTGACTTGTATTTATTCCCACTTCAATCGTACTTAAGCCAATATTCGAGCCAACTCTTATGTGAATATATTGTATATATTCCTATACTTATTCCAAAAGTCAATACGTAAAAGTATTTTCACAACTACATTTTTATGTACATTATCGAGAATCAAATAAACTTATGAAACTTCACATAAATTACATCAACTCAAATAATTGAAAACTCTTGTTTTTGAACTTTAAGCATATCAAACTCATTCATCATCGAATCATTATCCGATTCACATTCACTACTAGTATTGAACCGAATTTATCGAAACTTAGACTTTACCATTAATCCAGGTTGCGTGTTGGAGCCGTTCCCGTAACTTACTTAATTTCATAATTCCACTTTGTCAGATACGCTCAAGGTGAGTTTCATAGCCCCTATTTTTATACTTTTGAACAACTTTTTGGGGGAGATACATGCTCAAACTATACTTATTTACTTTTGCAAAATATTTGTTACAAGATTCGTATTCATATACACATCTGTCATGTTCGTACATTGATACGTATTTCTATACACATCTATATCTGTTCTAGTTCTAGTCTTAGTCCTAATCATTTTATAATACGTATTTCTATATACATTTATACTTGTTCGATACTATGTTAGCAATGGGTTGTAAACACACAAGTTGCAAGCCTGGAATGGGACGGGCTTGGAACTGAGTGGATTTATAACGCCTTTGCTGGGAAACTCTATTTACTTACTGGTAGAAATACTTTACCTGTTTATCAAATACATGATTGGCCTTGTGATGCAAGTACTCAAACATATATACTTTTCTATGCTTATCTTTGGGAAATGGCACCCAGTAATTCTTTGGGAAATGGCACCCAGTAATCTTTGGGAAATGGCACCCAGTATTCTATTGGTACTCTATGATACTCTATTGATACTCTATGATACTCTATGGGTTCTTGATATCTTAATTTAGCAGTGGGTTATAAACATACAGGTTGCAAGCCTGGAATGGGACGGGCTTGGAACTGAGTGGATTTATAATGCCTTTGCTGGGAAACATTCATTCAAATACTTTACTTTTAAACTAAACTCTATGAACTCACCAACCGTTGGTTGACACTTTTTAGCATGTTTATCTCAGGTTATAAGGCGGTAGTGGATGCATGGATTCTAGAGTCATTTGCATATTTGAAGACTCATATCTATCTTTATCATTCGATACACTTTGAAAACTTTCATGTAATCTTTAATGGGAACTTATTGTCATAACTCTGATTTTAATGATTCGAATGATAATATTTTAAAACGTCTCATTTAGAGGTCGTTTTCTATACCTTGATCTGTATTATGAAGTAATACCCCCTTGACATCTACTGTTCCGCTGCGGTAATTTGGGGGTGTTACAGATATACCCTACGTACAAAAGTTTCTTTTCCTTTCTATTATCCAACCAATCGTTAGACGGCAATTACGCTATTTAAACGTTTAAGGCTACTGTAATTCAAAAGAATATTATTCTTTACTTGTCCAACACAAGAATATTATTCTTTTTTTTGTCTACTGTACTTCTCTTTTGTACACATCGAACGTATACCACTTTGGTATTCAATTGTGTTTAAGCTACAACAAGAACACAAGTTTGTTTGGTTGTATACGTGAAGCAAGCGACTAGCATCCTAACGTATTTGTTTGACGTGTTTGTGTGAGCAACCGTAGAGGTGGTATTTTAATCACTATTAGTTTCTTTTGCGGGTGTCAACGAGGGTTAGTTTTCTTGTTCCCTTTTATTCTTTATTTGTTTATTATACGTGTTAACTATAATTGTAAACTAGATCCATTATCCGCTGCGTACTCGTAGTTAATGGTTAACATGATTATAAAGTCCCAACAGCATCAAAACAAAAAATAATCAGAGGTCTAAAGTATTTTGCAATTCTATCCAAAATCAAGTAACAGTTTCAATAAGCAACTATGAAATGATTATTCGACTATTTCACCCTCTAATGATCCGCGAGTTATTAACGTTTGCCTTAATCCAAACACGCATGACTTATATTCGCTCTATCAATACGCAATAATCAGATAAACATTTTTAACAAGCAATAATAAATATCCACACCTTCTTGAATCAAATCCTATTGCTCCGACAATTATTCTCAGGCGACTCTTCACTATCCATCAACAACTCCGACTCAATTTGTTCAGCAAAGTCGTCATAATCATCATCCTCGTCACTCTTGAGATTATTTGCCACACCTTCACCGGCCAAATTAACCGCATTCATCGCCTCACTAACCACACTCATATTAACCCCTCTCCCGTTCCCGTTCCCGTTCCCGTTCCCGTTCCCATTCCCATTCCCGTTCCCGTTCCCCTTCCCAGCAATTACAATCCTATGATCATATTTCATATTCTCAACACGCACAACCGCCTCCCTGGCCATCTTCCACATATACACCGCCTCCTTCCCACGATTCACCGCCTCATTATGCGCCGCCACAACTGCATTCCTCATGGACACATTCGATATCTCGGCCGCCAAAACCAAGAGCTTCCCACTAACCCCATCAATCCCCTTACACCCATCACTACTCTTCTCCTTTATCTTCATATCAAAATCAAGATTCCCAGGGTTTAAGCAAGTGAAACAAGAAAACAAGTGGGACCCAGTTCGAGAAACGCAAGTGGAGTATGAGAATGAGCGGCATTTGTAGCAAACGACGGCGTTTTGGGGAGGAGAGTTGTGGTGGATGGTGAGGCATGATGGGCAGAAGGTTTGCTTGTGGGTATGGAGGACACAGGTGGTGCAAAAGTGATGGAATGTTTGCTTCAGACGGATGTGATGGAGGATTTTCCGGTCATTGTCGCAGCATCTGCCGCATACTCTGTGTGACGTCATGGTTTTCCGATCAGTGGTTTAGGGTTTAAGAAACTTCGGAGAAGAAGAAAAAGAAAGGAGTTATATTTGACTTTTTGACTATAGTAGAGAGGTTAGAAATGTCCCTAGAGTATTATGTGATGTGTAGCTTTAGCCCCTAGAAAATTGCAATTTTGGTATGTAGATCTTTTTAATAGAAAATCGAGTATACAATCACTAGGGTTGATCACGGTCCAAAAATCGGACCGAACTGACCAGGACCATACTGGCTCGGGAACCAATTTAGCCAAAAACTTCTGACCAAGTACTAGACCGAAACTGTTTGTCCAAGTCCGGTTCGGTTCGTCGGTCTGGTACGGTCCAATCAAGAATAATAGCCGGTTGTACGTAAGACTGGACTGGACCGAGGACCGAAAATGAGAAATAAGGTGGACCGAGGACTAAACCGAAATATGTTCGGCCAAGTTTCTCAGTTTGGTCTGATCCGCAATCTATATTGCTCATCCCCAACTTTCATACAGACTCAAACTGAATAAAATACTTTTCACTCTTTTGAGAATATTGGTTTAGTTGTTTAAAGTTATTTGCACCAAACATGGGTTGAACTTGAAATTCTCAAGTTTAAATCCATCTTTGGTATAAACAACTTTGAAGTGGACCAATTATGTGTGTTTGTGGTGTGCATGTGTGTTTTCAGTAAGTTTTCGTGTTTCTCATGCGCCGAAAACGAGAAGAAAACGATATAGGATTAAATTGAAATTTGTATATATTCAGCTTTTAAGAAGAAAATTGCAAGGATTCGAAATTATATTTTTCAAGTGTTTTATATCATGCTACAGTTGATCAATGATGGTGCCATTGTTGTAACTTGGTACTGCAACTAACATTTAGGGTGCGTTTGTTATCATCCTTTAGAATGGGTTTCAGTTTGACAAGACGTTTAAAGTTTGTTTGGTTGCCAGTTTATCAATAATCAACGGTATGAGGAATAAAAGATTGATGTATACTATGTACTTAGGTTTGAGTGGATTTGTGCATATTAAGTGGGCGTTTATTTAATCACCTCTTTATCTCTTTCTACATTTAATTTATATAATATATTTTAGGGATAATTATTAAAATACCCCGGTTGCCCAAGTACTAAGCCTATCCGACCCGATCTCACAAAATTCTCCCCTTAGACCAGGGCAACTCGTATAATACAGCGGTTTGCATGAAATGGTGACACGTGTCACGTATTGTATTTTGGGCAACTTTTATTTGTTGGGCAACCGTATACTTTACAGATGGTTTTTTGGTCATTTCACAAATTTTACACTATTCACTGCTTTCACTACTGTTCATACCGTATTTGAAAAAAAAAATTAAAAACAAACAGTGTCTCCTCTATACACTTCTTCCCTCCATCTCGTTTCACAGTCACGGTAAAAAAAAATAAACTCGGTTTATGTTCGCGCTGTTTTATCTTGTTACACTATTATTTCAATCTCCAATCTACTACCATTGTTTTCCCTGATTGTCATCTGAAAACAGATTAACTGTTCATTGAACAGTGTTCCAATAAAATCATTTAACACCATCGATTGTTTGTTTGATTAGGAAAAATGTGGTATAATATGGTATGTAAAGCGTATTACGAATCTTTATTACATTTGTTTTGTATCGTTAATGATTTTTGTTTATCTGGTATAATATAGTGTTGTTTGTTTGTTTATGCTTTTATGTGGATTATGATTTGATTTTTGTTTTGGGTTGTATTTGATAAGCCACGATTTTGGGTTGTATCTGATACGCCATGCCTAAATCAAATAAGGTCATAAGCAAAACACCCCCTTCTTATGGTCCAATACTAAGTGGTTGTAGTTAAGTTGTAATCATCTGAACTGTTTATGATAGTGTTTACGCCGGCTGTATACATGTCTTCAAACTTAATTTGTTATGAATTGTATGTTCTGAGTTAACATATTTTTTCCTTTTAGGACTATGAAGCTAAACTAATCATTAGTAGCAAACTCAACTACTTTTGGTTGATAAATCAGAAATTAGACGCAAAATGACGGAACTTGTTTAGGAGTACCTGCTTTGGAAAATGGTTGGATTTGTTATACTTTGAACATGAAACACACCTCATTGACTATATGGTACGGAAACAAAGAAGAGTGGACGACTCTCATTATGATATGCCCTTTATCTATTACCTAGATGGACATACTCTGCATTTTGGTCGTCCTGAGTTTTGTCTAATGACAGGGTTGCGGTTTGGAAGTGTGAGCTTTGAGTTATACACTTATGGTGCTCTCAAATTTCGTGATAGGGTGTTTCCTGACTAGCGGGGTTTGATTGTAACCAACTTAGACCTTATTGGTGTCATCGAGGATGAAGAGCACTTTCGCAAACTATGTGATGAAGACGCAATACGGATATCTCTTTTGTTAGTCTTAGAGGTGATCTTTATGGGTCGTTTATTGACGTGCCAAGTTGATGACACATTGATGAGGTTGGTTGAAAACCTAGAAGCTTGGAATGCATTTCCGTGGGGTGAATATATTTGGACCCATTTATATGACCAACTTCATAATGTAATATATAAGCACACGGATAACCACCTTTTAGTATTGAAGAAAAACCCAAAATATGTTCCGACCTATACTTTGTCTGGATTTGTATTTGCTTTCCAGGTTTGTATTTCTTTTTATTAATAATATATTTTTTAGCCGAACATTTTGATGGACTGATTGATATGTTTGTGTTTTACAATTTGTTTAGATTTGGATACTCGAGTCTTTTGAAATATCTGAACGTTGGTGGAGTAAAGACCCTAATGTGATTCCAAGAGCTATTGCATGGTCTATGAAGTCACCATTCAAAAGAAGCGACCATTCCTACCTTTTTTCAAAGGTCACTCTTTTTTTCTATTTGTTTTTACGTAAAATAAATTGTTGAATCCCTGTTGAGCAATGATCTTTTTTTTCTTGAATTGAAACAAAATTAATCACTACGCCAAATATAATGAATAATCTTAAGGAGAACAATGAACACACAAAGGTAGGAACCTGTTCTTTTTGTACTCTCCCTTCTGCTTCTTTCTAAGTTGCACAACCAAATCATGTATGGCATCCTGTCTCTCTTCAGGAGTATACATTTCTCTTTCCTCCTCCTGAGTTTGCATTGTCTTTTTCTTTCTAACTTGTAGGATCGAGGCCTTGATTGATCTTTGAGCCAAAAAAAATATCTATATGACAAACTTATATTTATGCGGAAACTAAATATAAGAATGTGAAGAAGATAATGACTAATGAACTATGATCCTCTATGGATCTTTTATTAACTTTTGTATTCGATTACCAAAACATATATGAAACTCTAAGCCGTATGTTTCTTTTATAGGCAAGAAACCCTAATACGACTTCTATGAAAACGTGTGTAGACATAAACACAAATCTCTTCCTAGAATAACTCTAACTAATATACTAAAAATAAGCAACGACCAGCAGCAATAAACACTGCCAGCAGGAACACATCAAAGCTACCAGCAGGATTGCACTTGAGCAGCAGCAACAGTAAGTAACCAGCAGCAACATCTTTAAAGCAAACATTTCCAGCAGCAACCTCTATATAACAGCAGCAACAGGAAATCATCTCCAATTAAGCAGGTTACCATGTAATTCTCTTGATCTTGACTGCTACTATGACAATGTGTACATCAAATCACTTAAGTTTCATACTATTCTCATCACTTCCAGGTGTGTTAACTCCTGTGAGAGGTGAATCATTGAAAATTAATGGATTTGATGTCTCTTTACCAATATCCATCACTACTGGAGTAGCCAATGTTTTTGTGTGTAAGACCATGGTACATTGATAACCATATGATTTTTAGTAAATCATCAACTATAAACGGACTTGACTTGTCTTTACCTGTAGCCGTTTGCTCAGGACTAGCCAATTCTTGGTTACAACAGAACCATGGTGAATTGAGTACCAAATATGGTTTTCCAACTGCCTTTACCACAAGCCATATGCATGTGGGCTAGCCAATTCTTAGGAAACCCAAAAGGGTAAAATCCATGGTGAATTGAACACCATTTCAACTCTCAGTTCTTAAACATGGGTGAGTTGAAGTACCCTAATAGTTTTGAGCAAACTATCACAGCTATAAACGGATTTGAGGATCACACCAGAGCCGTACCCTCATGGTGAGCCAACTTTTCCTTGTCTGCTAGACATGGTAAGTTGAATACCATTTGTTATGTGGTTCAAGAACCAACACTGTACCTGCAAGTGGTGCCCTCAAAACAAACAAGTTTGCACAAAAAACTAAATAAGCATCCCCTTAGGCTTATACCAAAATCAAACAGATCAACCTTTGGTAGTGGCAATTTGATTTTTGATAAATCTAACCAATTGTTCAGCTGTGGTCATATCATTCCCAACAGCCATTTTGCTGACCTTCAACTTACTTTTAAGCATTCTTTCCATCAGCTCTACAGACAAAGGATACTGAACATCCGCAAACATACATAACACCTTATTAGAGATGGTTTCAAGGACATGAACATTAGAAGGAGAATACAACCTCCAACTATGAACTCTCCAAGACTGTTGATTAGACCAAACATTACAAGAAGCTCCTCCCACTTGAGAATCCATTAAAACTTTCAAATCACCCCAAAGGTGAAGACCAAACCCAGAAGCCTTATTAGATTCATAATACTGTTCCACCATTCGATACAAGTTAATCAAATCTTGTTTGGTCACCAAATGCAGAATCTCCCGAAGAAAGATGAACTGTTTGGTTTTGCCATCCAGTGTGAACAACATATTGACTTCCCCTCCAGGTATAGTCATAACTTTCCAATGAGCAATAGGACCACACAAAAGAGAAGAATCATCTTCAGATTCACTCTCTGAAGCCACCTGAATAAACTCCTCATCATCCATTTCTGCAATAGATTCAGCAGAATGCTTCTTAGCATGACTCTTCTTTCTGGTGCTGGGAGTAGAAGAGGATGACTGAAACTGAGCAGTTTTAGCAGTTTCAGGAGCAGTGGAAGGTTGGTGATCAGCAGGAATAGAAAACTTTTTTGGTGAGAGTGAGGAAGTATCAAGGACAGAGAAATCAGCAGAAAGGTCAGCAGAATCAATGAGTTTAATTCTCTTGGAAGAAGGTTCTTCCAATGAAGATGAAGACTTGGCTAGAACACGTTCCATGATCCTGTCATAGTACATTTGTAGGTCTTCATCTGACATATTCTTCACCTGAGCCATAATCCACCCAGAAGAACAAAATTGAATACTCTGATTCTTGACAACTTGTCTCATATGATTTCTCATCTGTGCATATGTAAGAGGTTTATTCCTTTTCTCCTTGGCTTTGAGTTCTGCAAGAGCCCTTCTCCTTTGCTTTGTCAATGCAGCCATTTTGGCAGGAAAATCATCATCTGAGTTATCAATGCCCAAAATATCCTTGGCCAGGTTAGGATTGGCAGCCACTTGAGAAGAAAGATGCATCCACTCTGCTGCAGAATAATGTAAAGAAGCAACATCCAACTCTTTTTGTCTTTCTGGAGGCAAAGTGGTTGTAAAAAGTCTATCAACCCTTGCTAAATCTGCAGCAAGATCTGCATGAAACTGCTTAGCCATGGCTTCCCCCATCATGTAATATTCATAGTTTTTAAGCAACCTTTCTTGCTCAGCCCTTTCTTTATCAGAGACCAAACCCCCAAGTTCATCTAGCATTGCAGGAGTAGGATCAGAAACAGCAGGAATGGGAGTGTCACTTGCAAGGGCAATGGTAACATTACCAGTAGCAATGGAGGAGCTACCAGCTGGATCACTATGAGGCTTAGGATCAGCTTTATCAATTCCAGCATGAACATCAGCTGGATCAATGACAGCAGGAATAGATTGACCATTAGGGGATTGATAGTACTACCAGAAGCAATGATAGAACTATCAGCAGCAACACCAGTAGAAAGATGACCAGCAGAAAGGTCTTGAGTACCAGAAGAAGTAGCAGCATCAACATGAAGAGAAGAATCAGCAGTAAGAGCTGCACTCCTAGATACACCATCCACATCAGACTTCTTCACTAGTCTCCTTTTATACCTGCTCCTTGTACTAATGATTGGAGACTTGGTGGAAAGTTCCAAAGTTTCTTCGGCCAACAATTTAAGAGGGTCCAAATTCAAAGTAGCCTCACCCTCTTCTGAGTCAGAAAGCACAACTTTTCTTTTCTTGCTCTTTAACTGATCTTCCAAATGTGCAACTCTATCAACCAACTTATGGATTGTATCATGAAAAGTCTCTTTTGTTTCCTTCAGTTCCTTTGCCAAAGCATTCACCTTGTCTCCAAGCTCCTTTTCGGTGTCATGTAACGCAGACTCCAAATTTGCAATTTTCTGCTTATACCTGTCAAGTACAGTAGACACAGAGGTGAGAGCATCAAGATTCTCAGCTCCACCAGCAGCAGTACCTGTGGTGTGATGAGCTTCATTGGATCTGGGTGGAGACACATGAGAATCTCCACCAATATTGGTTTCAAACTCAAAAGGCTGCCTAGATGGACTAGGAGATGATAGCCTGGATGAGGAAGGAATATCAACAGAAGGCATAACTGAGGGTGTTGGTTGGTCAACATGAGGCCCTACTGGTGTGGTCTGGACTATAGGCTCAACTGGGTCAATAGGTTGAGGTGAGGGCGCCCTGGGAGATGGTGGTAACTGGGCTTCAGAAGCATTGGATGCACTTGCACCAGCAGCATCTGATGCCCCAGTACCAGCAGGAATGGGTGGATTAGCATCAGCAGCATTGACTACTGCATCACCAGCTGCATCAGCTGCACCACCAGCTGCATTAGCTGCTCCAGCAGGTTCAGCCCCACCAGGAAACATAGCTGGTAAAAGAGGCATATGGTCTCCCACAAATCTAGTCTTCATAGTTGCAAACAATTTGGCAGTCAACTTACCCATGATCCTAGGTAAGGGGTCAGTGGTCTGAACACCTAGAATGATTTGTAAGAATCGAGGGTACATGAGGAATTTGGTTTTAACATTATCTATATTCCTTATCATTCCCTCAAATATTTATTTAGACCAATTGAATACGCTCCCATCAGACAAACAAATAAGGGCAGAGGCAATGGGACTAGCAAATTGATCCCCACCCACCAGACTTGACACTAAGGCATTGCAACAAAGTGTGAATAAGAAACCTCCATTGAGGTGAAACCTTATTCTTGTAAAATGTAAAGTTACCAGCAATTGGATACCCTATTGCTTCCATCCCATCTAAAATCTGCTGCTCAGATAAGTTATACAGCCCATTCTCATCATTTAGCTGAAGATGAACTCGAATAGACTCCTCAGTGATAAGGTGTTCTTGCCCATCAATCGTTGCAACTATCTCCTGAGGTCTTCCCACAATCGCTCGAACAACAGCAGTATCCCAAAATTGGCGCACCAGTGAGTCATATACCACTATTGGGCAATGAGTAATAGCAAACCTAAGAGAGGAACCTCTTAAGAAGGCAAGAATCTCATCATATCCTTCACTTCGATCAGAAGATTCAAGAAATCCAACTTTGTTGTGATCTTCTTTGTATTCAAGGGCTGCCATAGTGTTGAATCAGGGAATGAGATGTGCAAATAAGAAGGAATGAGATGTGCAATTGATTTGAGAGACTGATGTTATTTTGGGAGAGGAATTTTATATTTAGGTCGTGAATACGGTTTCCAAATTTAGCAGCTTTAAATTGTAAATTTCTCGCGTAAACTTTGACCAATTTGAATTTAATTTAATCCCAAAATTAAGGCAGAATTGCATATATATCCCTCCCAAAGTGAATAATTGCATATATATCCTTTGTACAAGTTTTTGATGCACATAGTACAATTGTTTTTATGCATGCTTTGGATATATATGCAATTATGCATTTTCGGAAGGATATATATGCAAAAACCCCCAAAATTAATCCCCCAAATTCTGAAACGTCCGCAGCAATGAAGTCAACCAGAGTACCTTTGACCAAAAAACACTACCAGCAGCAACGTTAAGTCAACCGGCAGCAATGAGATGGTCAATCAGCAGCAATGAATGATGTTTGACTAACGTCAAATCCCCAATTAACTCCAAACCAACCCAACATTTAATTCCATTAACCTCCCCTTAAGGCTATATAATCCCTTGAAAAATCAATCACAAACATATCACATTCATCAAACCCTAACTCATAATAAACCACACATAATGAGTTCATCAAAACCAGAATTTGTGGATATTTATTCTGATTCATCATCAGATACATCTTCGGGATCATCTGGATGGAAAAAATATTTTCCACCCAAATATTCTACTGGCAGCAGCACCAGCAACAAGGGCAAGGCAAAGAAAGAAGAAGATTCCTCTGAAGATCAGCCTATATCCTCCCCATCTGATGATGAAGATTCAAGCTCTGATTATGTGCCCTCATTGTGGCCAAAGCACACGACCTATTATGAAGGTGGTTGGGAAATCAAACCACCAAACCATACTATTTCAGCTGAGCTAACTCGAGAGATGGAGAAAGCTGTGGCTGCCTTCTACCAAACCCCCGTGTCAAAGAAGAGTCATCCACTCCCTAGGCCAAGACAGCCAACCCCTAGGCCCAGTCAACCACTTCATAGGCCAAGTCAGCCACTTCCTAGGCCAAGTGTAACACCCCCAACCCGGCAAGGGTAAAGATGTCACAACA